>CAHIKZ030000164.1:340000-370000 GCA_903632075.3 Acanthosepion pharaonis | reverse complement strand
TGACTTTTTAATCCATTAATAATGAATGATATCTCTCTTACCGACTATCTTTTGACACATGAATTGATGCAAAACATTCCTTGCCTCCCACGGAAGGTGAATTTCCATAAAATGACCAAACAACTGGACACATGGATTAAGATGATGTATTGAATCGGTCAGCCCTTTTGCTTTAAATCATTCACACTATGTAGAAGTATACCGTTCCCCATTTTGAAAACTGTTTAGTAGTATGATGAAAATGTATCGTTCTTTAATTTTATGAAAATTTATTATAATATATATATATATATATATATATATATATTGATGCATTTTTCATTAAATAATATAGACAAGTTGTGTTCGAAAGGAAATCGCCATATTGATACATGTTTAAATCCTATCTAAGATTTTGGCTTCTCATACTTAATACTTCTCGTTTTCACTCTCGCCTGGTCATGTGTGACGTCGTGGCTTGTCGTTGCTTTGAAATTTTTCATGTAACAAAAACAGATTATCATTATTGTTTCGTCCGTGTATTGGTTGATATATTGAAATATAATTGTCATCTTTGATCATGGCTTATGTAAGCCGAAAGCTTATCATACAATATGAAAGGAACTAAAATAAATATACACAACTTGTCTATATTATTTAATGAAACATGCATCAATTAAAAATTGCTGCTTAAATATATATATATGTGTGTGTGTGTGTGTATGTGTGTGTGTGTGCATTTAGGCAGCAATCCTTCTTTCATGCACATAGCTTCCATGCACAGTTCATTGAATACCAAAGATAAGGTTCTTTTATTTAGTTTTTTATACAATTTCTCATGCGATCCAATAATTGTTTTCTTTTCAGATAAATTATATAAAAACTGTCCGAATATTCTTTTTATCCGAGTGCTTTTGGCTATACATTTAGCCATTTTTAAGGATTATATTTTAACTGTTAAATAAGAAATAGTTTGTTGCATGTATGTTTTATAAAATGTTTTCATTTTTCAAAAGATATTGTGTCCATGTTATTAGTTAATATTATTAAGTGTGGTTTTTTTTTTGTTTTTATTAATTAGACTTCCATTATTTTTAGCCTTTTTCTTTGCATGTAGATAATGCTATTATATTAGTGTTGTCAACAAGTATGTTACGAATAGAGTCCGGCAGGTCTCCATGTATATTTAAATGCGATGTAATTGAGTTATGGTCAGAAAGGTGTAGAGTGAGTCTTCGTGTCAAGCATTTGTGTCATTTTGGGTAATAAAACATTTGAGAAAAGGTAAATCGATCCCATTTTATGATAGTCGATAAGAACGTGAGTGAAGACATGAGAAATCTATTTAATCTCGACCCAGATTGCGTATGAAATTAATATCGAGTGTCAGGTTCAAATGAAATCGATGATTGGTTAGAACGTTCGATTTACCAATCACGATCGAGGGACTGATCTGTCAAGTGGTTTTTATTGGACTGGACAGAAAATCCTGTCGTGCGGGATATTTGGAAAGTGCCTGAAAACCATACCACTCAAGCCTTCTGAGTGAAACTTGATAAGACGGAACTGATCAGAATCTTTAGCACGAGATTACAAGTTATCCAGGCCTAGTTCAAACTGTTGATCGCATAAGATTATTCGCTCTATCCCAGACACTGCAACTAATATCCACTCAGTATATTTGTAGTATAAATCACAGTTGGGCTCTATAGGTGTTGAACAAACACAAATTAGCTTGACCAGACAAACGTGCTCAAAAACGAACACTCGGCGATTAGACAGGTGGAAATTCTATAATGCATACATTTACCTATTGCGATATTGTTCTATCTGGAATGCCTTTTCAAGTTCCTGACAAATAACAATTCATTTCGCTTTGATTTTTCAATGCCCTGCTATATACAGAAAAGTGTTTTAAAATCTACAGAATTCTATGCTTGATGATCCAATTATATATTCCTGTCACGTTACGAACAAAGAAAAGAAAAACGGTACTCCAGTGAATTTTGGACAATTTCATAACCGATAAAGAGGAAACTTCAAGCTACAGAAATGTGGTCCTACAGAAGGATTCTGAGAATATCATGGAGTAAACACGTGAGCAACACAGAAGATAGCTTTGTCCCTGTGGGGAAAATAGAAATGGTTTACCTCAAAAACGCCCTCGCGTCTGCCTGGCCTGTGGGTTGAGAAAGGAAAGAAAAGATCCAAGATGGCGTCCGTGACTTTTAATATTCACGGTCTCGTGCAGTCACGCAAAGTCGCGTTACACACATGCTAATGAGGTGTGTCTGGGCTCGATAAAAGCAGGTTGCTTGGAGAAATTGGCAGAACGGCATTACACCCGTGTTTGGTGTACACGGCTTTGCGTTGCAGCGTATCAGACATTTAACAGAAAACGAAAAGAGTTGCGTCCCTTACACTGTTGAAGTCGACTCATTTGCTACAGTCCCAAAGATATTCTCGATAATGTCTGAATTTTGAAAGTAAAGAGTTATCATTTTTGACAGTGTTTACTCATAATAATGTCTTCATATTTGAGGTTATTATCAACACGTTTCATAGATGTTTGTCGATCCGGGTATCTCGGGTAAAATATTTAATCCTTGAAAATGGCTAAATATATAGACGAAAGTGCTCGGATAAAAATAGCATTCGGACAGTTTTTATATAATTTATCATCTGAAAAGAAAACAATTATTAGATCGCATGAGAAATTGTATAAAACTAAATGAACTGTGCATGAAAGAAGGATTGCTGCCTAAATACATACATATATATATATATATATATATATATATATATATATATATATATATATATAGGCAAATATTTTCATTGATGAATGTTTCACTTGTAAATTACCTGAAGATTATTCGGATCCACAGGCACCTGAAGAAAGCTGAAGGGCTCTACATTCGAAACTCTGTGATAAGAAAATGACGAAGACAGTAGTTTGAGCGTAAATAATTTAAACAAGCTATTTTGATCTCCATACATGAAGACGCTATTCTTTTATGGCTAAAATATAATCCTATTTTTTTTAAATCCGTGATATTAAGCAAATTAAACAAAATCGTTGATTCATTCCCACCATTATAATTTTCGTGACACAGCGAATTAGAGCTGGTAATTTTCTGCATTTCTCCTATATGTCGAATCCGCTCTGAACGTGAGCAATCAAGGCTATCCATAACTTCCTGAACCTTGTAGCGCTTAGTTTTATTTCTTTTTGTTATCACTACTAATCCCTGTTCTGCCAGTTACACAAGCTCTTTAGGTAGGTTATTCGTTGTTTTCCGTTAACTCTCATGCCTTCAGTTTGTTTTATGAGTGTCACATATTCCAAGCCTTTTTTCCTCATTATGTGTCGTACACATTTCATTTGTCACTTTCCGATTCTAAGTGTTAATTTTCTCTTCATTTTCCTTAAAATGTTTCTGTAGACTCCTGAATTCATTCCGCTGCTAACAACACGATTTGCATCATCAATAAATATGAATGAGCCTGTTCCAGAAGCATCCATGTAAGCTCAGACCAAGACACCACCACACTTCACAGATGAGCTTGTATGCTTTGGATCATACATAGATCCTTTCTTTCTCCACACTTTAGCGATTACTCTTGGTCTCATCAATCCATAAAATTTTGTCCCAGAACTTTTTGTCGCTTATCTCTGTATTTCCTTGCAAATCCCAATTTGGCTTTCCGTTTCTTCCTGCTGATGAGTGGTTTCCATCTTGTGGTATGGCCTCTGTATTTCTGCTCTTGAAGTCTTCTTCGAACGCTGGATTTTGAAACCTTCACTCCAGCACTGTGGAAGTTGTTAGTGATGCCACTGACTGTTGTTTTGAGTTTTGTCTTCACAGTCATCAACTGCTGTTGTTTTCCTTGGCCGACCTGTTCTATGTCTGTTGCTCAATACATCAGTAGTTTCTTTCTTTTCCAGGACATTCCAAATTGCTGCGTTGGCTATCTCCAATGTTTGTCCTATGGCTGTGGTCAATTTTCCTTCTTTTCTTAACTTCAAAATGGCTTGCTTTTCTCTCGTAAACAATACTCTCATCTTCATGTTGGTTTATCCTTTTTAACAAGAAATGCAGTCTTTACAGATGAAACCCAAGACTAAAACCAAGAAGGTCATTCAGAAATATTTAATGTCTAAACAATCAATCTAAAAGGCAACACCTGGGAAACAAATAACACCTGTCAGTCATGTGTTCCAATAGCTTTTCTCACTTGATAATTGGGTGTGTTAAAACAAAATGTTGCACGTCCTAAGCTGTTTATCACGTCTAAATATAAATACAAAAAAAATCTGAAATTCTGAACTCATACGCATTTTTTATCTTGAACCCAAATGACTTTAGTGAACAAAAAAAAGGAAGTGTCCTTGCCTTACCATTACTTTTTTATGTACTGTATATTACTTATTAGTTGGACAGTTAAATTCACAAACCACATTAATCTTATGTAAGGGAGGTGAAAATATAATCTTTGAAAATTACATTGCTGGTTTTAATTTTTACTATGAATTTAATATGTGTATATGCATTATTGTCTCTTTATTGAAAATTCATCCATTTTTATTGTGAGGCATTTGATTTCTGTAAAATATGTTAAATGGTATTACTATCAATCTTATACTGAAATTATTATTGTCGAAGAAAAGATTAATTTGATAGTCAGCAAGATAATTGTGAAAGTGTTTCTTTCATATTACATAACTCCTTTAAAATATTGTTTAGATGAGGAGTTTAATTTAGCTATTTAGTTTAAATTGTTAATGCCAGCAAATTTATATATTTAAGTGTATTCACTTTTATAGAATGGGAAACAGGAATTAGAACTAGACGAATTTTTTCATACAGTGAGGTATTTTTATATGGCATTCAAATTTTGTCATCTATTATAATAGTTTTAAACCAGTAATCAAATTATCAAATTAAAATTTCTCACCTCTCTCCTACATGAGACTAAGGCTGTATGAATTTATTTGTCCAACTGGAGATTACGTCTATGTAAATAATAAAGAATATATGCCTTATATAGGTTACGCAAAAACCACTCTTCACATGCCATTTATACGAACAAAATGCAATTAAACAGCACATTATCAAGCACCAAAATAACTATAGTAACTGTTGCACCAGCCTCTAACACAAGGGAATTACACCGGTTCTCACTATATATAGTGCTAGTAATACATACCCGGTGTAAGCAGCGACAGTACTACAACTGCCTAGCTGAGTAGTACCCGTTTCCTACCTTTGTATCTGTGATGTTGAATACACTTGTTCTTTAAACCAACTTCGACTTGATTTTCTTATTTTTACTATTGTGCCACGACACAACAGTAACATTACACGGTTCCTTACAATTAACACCTAAATAAGCTCGATAGCAAAAACACTAAAAATTATTGAAGCCATTTACACCCAAGAAAAATAATCATGCATCAATAAAAGAAAATGATTATAGTTTCCAACCCACATTCTTCAGTCACCACAAATTACTGATACACTTTACCGCAGTACGTAGCCGAAAGGAAGACTTCATATGTTTATCTGGATTTATTAAATATATATAAAATTAATTTATTAATATATATATATATATATATATATATATATTATAATTATTTTTAAAAAAAGATGATTCCTTCGCTACATAAGAGTTCTCAAGTTTCAAAAACGAGAGAAATAACCAATCTTGAAATTTACGCATATTTATAAGCATGTACATTGTTAAAATTAATTACTATGGAAATGGCTGGGGCGACAATTTTGGTAAGGGGTCGAAGAGATAATTTCTATCCACATATCAGTCAACTTCGGAAAGGGGTCAAGCAGAGGTAGGGTGGTGATATCCATTTCAAAGCGAATGATGGCATTCATGTGCGCACATCGTCTGGTTAGTCACAGCGAAAGATTACTTTTGGCACTATAGTATGTCGTTAAGTGTCTAGAGAATTTTGTTTTATTCTATTTATCCTTTTATTTATTTATTTTTCTTTTTTTCTAAAGAGATGTTTCGTACTTAAACGCGTCGCACTGAACTACAATTTGCTTTTTTGACGTCTTTTTTTTTTCTATGGAATTTTTGTTTTTATTTAAAAAAAAAAAAAAAAAAAAAAAAGAACTCCGGATTATTTACCTAACGTGTTCTTTCCTATTTTTTACATATATATATATATATATATATATATATATATATATATATATATATAAACTAATCAACGCCTGGACATGAGAATTAAAAAGCATATTTCCACCAAGATCAGGAATCACACCTTCTCTTTCAATGGACGTGTCCCAAATACCTGTGGTTCCACCATATGTCAGCACCTCTTAAATAACAGAGGGTGTGCAGCTAATTTTAGTGCTGACTACTTCACTGGTCGTTCTAATTTTACGTTTGTCAAGCGAAAGTTTTGCCGAGCGAAAATTTGGAAGTACCTTTGATTTTCATTAATTTAAGCCTTTTATTTTTCATTTTTCCTTTCTGTTATTTTGTGAACGTTTTGAAATTTTTGACTTTCAGTTTTGATTTTTTTTCTTTGTCACATTTATTTTTCGTTTGTGTAAACTTTAAATTTATGTTGTACATTTCTTTCTTTTTCGACGTTTATTTTGTTTTTGCCAAGTTTGAAATTTTAAATTTATTTTGTACATTTCGTTTGACGTTTATTTTGTTTTGTCAAATTTGAATTTTTTGATTATTACTTGACCGCGACTTCTAAGTCGCAAGACTTTATTCAGTTATTTAAAAAAAAAAAAAAGGCGACAGTTTATTTATTTTGGCCTCGCCGTCATTGCTGATGGTTCGGAGGCACAAACAAGGCAAGAGCCAAATTTACCATCGCTGAATAAAACGGCCTGGTCGGAAAAGAGGACAGAAAAAAGATGCACACTATTATAACAATCTGAGGACTAAATACGAGAAATATATTAACGGCAACGAGTTGTTAACGATACCAGAGGCAATCGATGCTGTTAAATCTCGAACCATCTCCCTGCTGACTATCGATGTTGGAACGCGAAAGCTTATCGGCGTCAGCAGGGAAACAATGGAAGAGGCCCTAAAAAGTTAAAAAAAAAGGACCAAAAATCTTAGCAAGAAGATCCAATGCACTATGTGATATTCTTCTGGCAACAGAAGAGGAAGCCAAAAGGTTGGCAGGAAGTACGCTGACCACAAAGACGGTCCGTTTGCAAACAGAGTATATGGGGACTAAAAGGACGAAAATTACAGTGCATGGAGTCGACATTAGCTAGTATAGACTGGGCGCCTTGTTCGACCAATATGGGCCTGTGGAGAAAGTCTCTGCTATAATAAGTAAAACGGGAATTGCCACTGGCGATTTTGTTTTATATATCACTCTAACAAGGCATACGTTCCAAGACATTCCTAACATTCTGAAATGTTGTGAGAAAATGATGCCGATTATTGTAGATGGCAGGTGTCCATATTGTTGGACGTGTGGAACATTAAGACACATGTCCAAGGTGTGTCCAAGCAAAAAATAGTACCACAACCTAGCCAAGTAAGAGCAGCGGAGAAGACCAATGTATCTGCAAAGCAGTCTGACGATGAGTGGAAGAAAGTGGCAAAAAAGGGAAAAAAACACCTAGTCCTGTCCCTCAACAGAAGGCTCCAGAGAAGCAAAACCAACCTGAAAAACCTTGTAGCCCCAAACCCCAAAGTCAGGAAAGGCTTCAGGAAAGGGAACAAAGCAAGCAAAAGCAGCAGCAGCCGAAGCGGCAAGAACAACGACAACAACAACACAAAAAAGTAAACAGTAAAGCGGGCAGCAACCAAAAAAAAAAAAAAACAGAACAGCCCAGAAAAACAATAGAACAGCCCAGAAAAACAACAGGACAGCCCAGAATAGCAACAAAAGCGAGTTGAGACAGAAATGGAAGTAGATAAAATGCCACCACCTCGGGCGTCATCATTAAAGAGAGCCAGAGAGGAGTAAGAGGAAGTGGAGACGCCAATTCCAAAGCTTTCCCCTAAAGAAACAGTGGTCGTAGCCAAAGTAAGGAGCCTCCCTTCTTCCTATTCCCGTGCTCCATCCCCCTCTCCCTTTAATTCGTCCCTCAGCTCGATATCCACACCCCCTCCCACGTCCACCTCTTCCCCTCCTCACCCATCCCGGGAGAAAAGGAAAAAGAAAAAGAAACTGTTTTCAAGTCCCGAATCGATCTGTAGGGTGGACAGAGGGGACTTCAAGAAGGGCCTGTCTAGCCAGAAAAAGGCAAGACTAGAATTATTATTCAAATTCAACGAAGTGGACGCTAAAAGCGAAGATCCTTGTAACTTCCCCAATGCCCCAGGTGTAATAACCTGTATAAGAGATACTGGGGAATACTTAAATGTCTGGGATCACTTAGACGAAGCTAAGGAGGCATTTTCGAATATTCGAATGGCAGAGACAGGGTCTCCATATTTGAAAAAGCTCAGACAATATTGTGCTGGGAGGGTCTCTGTTTTGATCCATCCCTCACTATATAGGTGTATAAAACTAACATATCCCACGGACATCGGTGGAATTCTCCTGGAAGGACGGATGACGTCAGAGTTGGGTGTAGGGAGCCTGGGACAATCCGTCGGGGTCGTCACAAATGCAGATTTCCGCCCTGTATGTGAATAGGTGAATTGTATTTTTTTCTATCGTTTCAGACTTAAAAGATATCAATCAAGTTAGCAACTCTGAATGTGAAGGGCTTGAGGGATCGGAGTAAGACAGCCTACCTGCTCCGGGATCTCTTGTCCTTTGGTGTGGATGTCGCCTCGATCGAAGAGACCCACTTTGTTTGCAGTTCTGATGCGTATGTGCTGTCTAACGACTTTGTCGTCTATTCAGCATATGGGGACCGGTGTGCCAGAGGAGTTTCTTTCGTGGTGAAGCGGACTCTTGATGTGAATGTGGACCTTGTGCATAGCGATGCCGAGGCCCGGTTGATCGTGGCCGATATTGCCGTGAAAAGTGGTCCGTTCCGAGTTCCGGTTTATGCGCCCAACGACCTAGTGGATTCAACGTGGATTCAATGGAGTACTGGAATTCCATCCTGGACCCCAAGTTAGATCGGGGGTGGGGTGCTACTGGGAGAAGGGGCGATCGTAGCCTGGTTGATCTGATCAACGATTTTGATCTTTTTGATAGATACCGGGTCGATCAACCCGGGGCGAAAATGTGAACGTGGGCTCTTAGCAGGCCTTGTAACAAGGTAGTTTGCTAGCTTGACAGAATGTTAGTTAGAAGAGCCGACATAGATCTGTTAGATTGTCCCACGTTCCACTGGGTAGGCTATACGGACCACAAACTCGTTTGTGCCCGCATAGCGTTAGATCATAGGCCTAGAATGGCTGGTTACTGGAAGTTCAATCTATCTTTACTGGACAGGCGGGACTTTCAGGAGCAGCTAACGATCTTAGTGGGGGCGGGTATGGGGAATAAGTGGCGGGATCGACTTAAGAGTAGGATTAGATCTTTCACTACTGATTTCAGCAAACAGCTCGCCCTAGATAGTGCTGAGAAGCTGAAGACGCTTAGAGATAGTCTTTCCCGGGCGGTGGCCTTAGCTAGGGAGGCCGTGGAGCGTTCGAATAGCGTGTGCTACATGGGCCAGATAATAAGACATAGGTTAAGCAAGATATCTTCCGAAGCTGTGAGCATGGGCGCAGAATTGCGCAAGGAAGAAGTCCGTCGATGTTGCGATCGTTACATTCGTGAAGTCAAAACCCCGGAGAAACGTACTCTTCGGGCCACTGACGACACGTGCGAGGCATTTTGGCGGCATTCTGAGAGCCGGTTTCGCCGACTGAAGCAGCTAGCTGCAAGGGAGAGATCACGGAAGGCGAGGTCTACGCGGCATTGAAGAAGGTCGGCAGAGGCAAGTCGCCCGGTCTGGATGGTTTGCCCTATGAATTGTACTTGAAGCTGTCGCACATCTTTGTCCCGATTTTGACTGTGGTGTTCAACAACTGGTTCCGGCAGGGGTCCCTCCCCGACCGGTTCTCCAGGGGTGTGATCACGCTGTTGAAAAAGGGCAAGGGTGTTGGGGGAAAAAACTAGATGACTACAGGCCAATAACTCTGCTTAACACAGAGTTAAAGATTTGGGCCAAGATCCCACAGGAGCGTTTGCAGTCACTTGCCGAGTCTCTGTTGGGTCCTGAGCAGACTTGTTCTGTGAGAGACCGAACAATTCAGAGCAGCCTGCATCTGATTCGCACGATCATAGAGAGTGTAAAAGACGATGACATGGCCGCGCTGATCAATTTGGATCAGTCCAAGGCATTTGATAGGGTTGACCATCGCTACCTTGCTGTTGTCCTGCAGGCCGCCGGATTCGCACCCGACATTTGCCGCTGGATTAGCCTCCTGTATCGCTCCCCCAGTGCTGTGGTACAGGTGAACGGGAAGCTGTCGGGCCCTTTTGCGCTGTCTGTCAACCCCTCCCCTTTTTCGGCCTTGTGCCATAATTGTATTTTTATGATACAATAAATACCGTGCTGACTGATTCACTGTTCTGTCCCGGTCGCACACGTTATTTCATCTCAAGGTGCTGGAGGCACTTTATATCGGGTCCCTCAAGCCTTCCCTGTGTAAACAGCGTGAGTATTTGTTGGGGCTCGCTGTTATTTGTCTCTAGCTCCTTGTGATCATTTTTTCCCCTTCTCCTTCTCATTACACATTTTCTGTTGTTTTTAATTTAATCTCCCGTAGAGGCCTGACGACGGGAGCGAAACCGGTTGTTTCGCTTTTAACATGTCTTGCAATATTAAGCTACACACTTTTTTTTCTGTAATATATATATATATGTATATATATATATATAAATAAACCTTAAATAATTGTCGTACTTAATCCATTTGATAATACATACATATTTATGTCTTTGTGTGCGACAGAGTGAAAGAGAGAGATGATTTATATATTCGTACCATCATGTCTAGAGGAAGTACCTATCGGGAATTTATGCAATGGCTGCGATTTTCTCTGGAATGAATGTGATAAGGTGATTTGACAAAGAGACAAATATGAATATACATAAAGATTCTAGATGTGTGAGTTAATTTGCAACTTTATTAACGCTTCGTTGGCGTTGGCGTTGGCGTATGGCTTAGAAAATAAACAGAAATAAATTGTACCAAAATGGGAGAATTTAGGATGAACAAGAGAGAAATCAGTAAAATAGATAAAATGAATGAATTATGTGTGCGAAGAAATATGTGAAATATGTGTAAATGTGTGAAAAAAGAAGGTAGCTTCATTGTGGTCTGTTTCTTTTTTCTTCTGCAAAGCTCATTCTTCATATCTCTTCAGGTTTACTTTTCTTTTTTCGTTCCTTCCGTGCTCTCTTTCTTCCTTGCTTTTTTTCATAAAATAAAATCTGTAATAAAAAATTTCTAATCAACGGCATCAGATATTCAGTATTTGGAACAAGAAAGAATCGAAATTGAAGAAGGGAATGAAATAATGAATAAAAATAGAAAACGAATTTAAAAAAAAAGAAATGAAATCAATGATTACTGACAAATAATTACAAAAAAGAACTGAATTGAGACCGAAAAAAAGAACAAGTGCAACGATGCAACAGAATTACAATTAAAAGAAATAGAATATTCCAAATCTTATAACAGCTTCCAAAACAAATTATATTCAATTTAGGCGGAAAAGAAATTAATATGTAAAAATAACAACTTATCTTTATTTCCATTAGTTCCTATAGTCATAATTTATTAATATTTGTTTCTGACGAGAAACTCACGTAAAAATAGTCTTACCAAGAACGGGTGCCTATAAAACTATGAATGAATCAATGAAATGTGGATACCGACGAAACGAAATTAAACACGAGAGTAGCAGTAAATTAAAAACATTGTTTGCATGTTTTTGCTTATGAAAACGAACTAACAGATACCAATGTTTAGGATTTTCGCTTCTTAGAATTGACCAAACGGTTAGAAAACGTCAGTAAGCATCATGTTTAGTTCGTTTTTTATTGATTTATGAATGTATCGTTATAGATTTAATGACATTCCCATTTCAATGCTTCTGATATATTAACAGTTCACAGTAGAAATGCATGACTCTCAGATTTTAGTGAGTAATTTCACCAAAGCATTATTAGGTTTATACTTTAAAGAACTTATATTTTATTATATTCTTTTGTATATTAACTCTATGAATGGCGGAATTATTTATGTGTGGATAATTACACTGCTTGCCGTCAAAGTGTCACACCTCGTAAATTCCGCCGAAGATCATGTAGTAACTATGCGCTTTAAATATATATAGATACTCATTTGGGCTACACATAAACACATACACACAGACAAAGAGATACAGACACACACGCGCGCACCCCCTATATATATATATATATATATATATATATATATATATATATATATTATAACGCCCTTGAGTGCTCAGCCTTGGAGCGGGTAGAATGGAGATCAACGTGTTTTAGTGGATTCAGCAGTTTTCAGTCTTCTTGTCTGAATCATCTTCAAGAAGCGAGAGAAAGATCTAAAAGGTCAGCCAATCTAACGGTGATCTCATCTCACAATCCTCACTCTTGCTCCATATGTGGCCTCCTTTGTAAATCACTAGCGGGTTTTAAGTGCCACTTAAGATTATCGCATAAAATTTCATAAATGAATCAACTAAGCTGTTAGATCCTCATCCGTCGAAACCGACGGGAAAGTCCATCATATATATATATATATATATATATATATATATATATATATATTAGTGAGATAGGGAAATAGTGTTTTCATTATTATTGACATTCTTACACTGAACTGGGAAAGTTAGAAGCGTTATCTAAACACCCTTTATTTAACACTGTTTATGATATATATTAACTGCCTTAGATAGATAATAACACACTTGGATAGATTGTAATATACTTGGACAGATTACACAAATTACCATACTACGTGGTATATGAAAATTTGTGCAATTTCATATATTACTTTTTACCTGAACTCGAACATCGACTTATGGAAATGTATAAAAGATCGTGATCAACTTCTGTGTTAAATCTCCACAGATAAATACATTGATCGAATTAAACTCAAAGATAGGATATTGGTTAGCCATATGGAATAACGTGATATTTCTGACCTCTTTCAAAAGGTGACTTAGCGAATTTTATAATATTAAAAATCGCTGTCACACTTCATTCTCTTTAGGTATTGCCAAGTGTTCCAGAGACGATTTCAGTGCTTCTCCTCTTTCCGGTCCGTTAGGTTTTCTTCAAATCATCTTTGAAAGCTGCAGATTCGAAACGCGACAAAGGAATACGCGTGTCTATATTAAATTCTATTAAAAGCCTGAAAGCATTTATACCAATTTTCATACATACATGCGTGCCGAAAGTTATTGCCACAACTGTAGCCTGACAGATCTTTGGAATCTGTGAACATTGGTATGAGGAGTATTGCGCTATCTTTAGTTCTAACGCAAATTCTCTGCAGCTTATAAGAATATTTGAATTTCATCAGTCAACTTTTTCGAATCAATAAAAATCAAATTTCACTATCCCATCAAAATAATTTCTGCAAGTCGACCAGAAAAGCACAGATATTTAGACAACCGAGAAAATATTCAATTGTGGGGAATTTCTTCATACGAGACAGCACTACATTTGCTTCAGCCGATTCAATTACTTTCAGCCCACCAATTACAAAATCCTAAACCTGCACCAATCTTGATGAGTGGTCATATCAAGAAGAGGTAGATTTAAAGCTCACTCCCGAGACCTCAAATGGAACTCATATATCCGTGCCAATCGAAATAAAAAAAAAATGGTGGAAGAATCATCGGTTCCTTGTATCACTCCAGACTCCTGCTGCCATACTCTGTTCAAAAAGTTCAAAAGCCCTTATTCGGGCTTGTGAATGCAGAATTCTTCGTCGTCTCGCGATTTTTATCCCAAAACCGAAACGTTGCTAACCTCTTATTATTATATCATTATTACTATGACAGATATTCAAAAGAGCTGCCATCCTTAGTTCCACCAGATCAGACCTGCACAGCTTGGACCTGCCATGCCATGTTCACAGTGGTGTTCATTTAAAAGTTCGACTCAAACAGCTTCTTCTTCAGACAGAACATGCATTCCTGACAATTAGAATATTGGTCTTGTTATGCCCAGAGTCAACAGATATGTATCCTACACGGCCTTATATATACATTTCTTAATTTCACTTTCCTGTTAATTCTTAATTAGTAACGTACTATCTTGAGTGACACTTAAGCCTTTTATTAGGTGAACTATCAGTAAATAAATAAATTTTTAGTAATTAGTTCTTTTTCAGACCAAATGTTAGATACGCGTGAAAAAATATTTAGTTGTTGTATTGTCTTCACACGAGACAATATTGAATTAAGTTTTACTCGGTTCACTCTTTTCCTGCCAAAAACATCAATCGATGGTTCCTGTTTTAGACTAGATGCTACGGCATTAGATACCAGCGAACCATCTTCAGTTGTCAAATTGCCTTAGCACGAGACATCAAATGCATACTCTTTTTTACATACAGGGTGTTGCAGCAAAATCCGACTCTTGACAAAAAAAAAACGAAATAGGCAATAAAAACAAAAGTTGTATATGCAGAGACCCGACAGTTTATTTAGCAACAATTTTTTAAAGTGCACATGAACTTTATGGGCACCCTATATATATATATATATATATATATATATATATATTGATTTTCCAAGCGTAGCTTAGATGTGGCACAAGGCCGAAAGTATGGGGCAACCAGGGTGGATCGAACTCATTACTCAGTCGTAATTGTTCTAGCGAGACAAGCTTGCTATTACACTGCCTCGAGGCGACCTAAATATATAGACACACATATATGTACATATATACGCACAAATATATATATATATATATAGCCACACACACACACACACATATATATATATATGCATACGCATGCATATATGTACACATATAAATATATATATACACATACGTACATATGCACATATATACATATATATGCAAATATATACGCACATATACATATATACGCATATATATGCACATATCTATACACATTTACATACATACACACACATATACACACATATATATATATGCACACACCTATATATATATATGTATGTATATCGATTTTTCAGTAAAATAGAAAAACAGTCATTTTGATACATTTGTGAACAAAAGCTTTATATATATATATATATATATATATATAGTTATCCACAAACAGAATGTTTTGCTGTATCAAAACTCATAAGTGTGACTAGACATTGCCTCAAGCTGGGATGGAAACTCGACTGTATTACCATCAATCGGAGATTTTGTCCGGTAGAAAGATGGGCGCATTTTTACGTACTTACTCTTCGAATAAACACGCCAATGACCGCGAGGGCTTAATTCATAGAAGAGCTTTGCAGTATTTGCACTAGTAGTCATTGTTTACAAATTCGCCCTTTCAAACGATCGGTATTAAATTTTCCGTGTGTGTATGTATTTAAGTATTTCACCCCAAGCATGATTGAGTACCACTATAGTACACAGGGATTTACGGAGAGTGAATGGGAGAAAAAAGATCGGGTCTTGGGGCGATTGAGAAGAAAAGGACACGGATCCAAGCAACAAAAGTTGGGGAGTTTGCTATTGCATTTAAATCTTTGAAGATTATAGTTATCAGGGAAGCAAGTGATAGGAAGGGATTTCCAATATCAGGAAGTGTGAGGAAAGAATCTGTTAGAGTAGATGTGGAGGGTTACATTTCATTTCAACAGTAAATGGGTGGTACCTGGATGCCAATCCAAACGGTTACATTCATGTAGTCGGGGCACCAGGGAAAAGACCATTAACTAATTTGTAGGAAAGACATCTGTGAAAAAGTGTCTGAAATCTACAAGCCTATTCATATTTATTACAACGTTTCGGCCGGTTGTACACTCCGGCCTTCTTCAGGTGGTCGGAATGTCGAACTGGACCCTTTATTTCGCTCACTGGCGTAGACTGTTATAGTTCCACGAAACGTTGTAATAAATATGGCGACAAAGATGAGGACAATAGGAAATAATGTAAATAGTGTACATAATACCTCATCTCAGAAATATAGACAGATACTGAAGGGCCGAAACGTTGTAATAAATATGGCGACAAAGATGAGGACAATAGTCCGAATAATGTAAATAGTGTACATAATACCTCATCTCAAAAATATAGACAGATACTGAATCACGATATATTTAATTTTACAGTACAAGCAATTAGTAATGGTAAATAACGGAGTAATGGTAAAATTAGTCGACAGCGATTTTTTAAAAATCGAACACTTGCATATGTATCTTCTTTTATGTGTCATGTTCCTTCCATTGGTGGGCAAGCATAGGTCCGTTGATAGTAACTTTTAATGCATTATCATTCCTCTTTGACCCCGTTCTGTTATCCATTCACGCAAACTTTTTAAGTAGTTTACCCTCAGTTTCCCCTTGCTCTTCATGACTTTTGTGAATGCTAAATAATTTTCTAGACCTTCTTTCCTCATTATATACCCCACGAATTTAATCTAAATATTTTATATTATAAATATAAGTGGCCTTGTCGTTGCTTTTTTTTCTTAAAACTTTCTTATGGTGCACATCTTCTTTCCATGCTATTCTTAGAATGCATCGTTAGCCTTTTCTTTATTTCTGTCGCTTCAAGTCCCTTCTTCATCTGTGAAGAAATTCTTCATCATTCACTAACATATAAATAAAATTAGATATCAGATTAAATATTACATAGCAGTTCAGCGTTATTTTCTTCATTTCTGACTATATTTTCATATCTCTTAAAACTTTGCTTAATTTCTGGGAGGCATCTTTTGCTATTTCTCTACACCTTAGGATTTCTGTCACATTTTCTTAAATTTCCCTCTTATTCTTAATAGTTAGTCCTTTCCATTACAACTTGATCTGCCAAAGAATATATTCCGATCATTTGTGAATATCAATGCTGATGATAGGACGTTATATGAGTACACCTTAAAAATTGTAGATAGCCAGAGTTTGACAACTGATCTCTCCATTGATCAAACATCTCAGTGGGGAAAAACTGGTTGGTTACAGTCAATGCCTCGAAAACCAAACCGATATCACCGAGCAACCTCTAAATTTTCACATATCGTGATGAACGGTTGTTCCCTCATGGAGGCCCTGTGCCCACGGTGCATATTTAGAGCGCCTATTGGGAGTTAGAATCAACCCAAACTTCAAGTGGTGTTCGATTCATCGCTAAAGATGCTGGAAAAATGATCGGTTCCCTGTATAGCTCCAGTAAGTACCTGACACGTCCTGCTATCTTTTACATTAACAGGATCAGGCTGAAAATGGAGTGTTAGTGACATATATGGGCAGGAGCTGTCGAGTCTTCACTTTTCAATCTCGATAGAGTTCAAAACGTTTCCGCGTCCTTGTGGGTGACAAATTATTTTCCATCCTACAATTCCTTTTCTTACAGACGAAACGTCGCAAGTCTCTTGCTACTCTATCACTCTATTTCCATGGAAAGTGTTAAAATGTACTACCTTCCCTAGTTCCACCAGTTATATCCTTCATGTCCAAGACCCGCTACACCATTGCAGAGAAATCCCCTTCATATTCCATTGGCAAGATGTAAGTTCAACTCTAGCAGTTTCTTCCTACACACTGCTGCTTTGCGGAACCGAATCCTAATAGAATATTTCCCCGATCACTATAATTTTAGCCTGTTCAAGCCTAGAGAGTCAACTATTATCTTCAACATATCCTCATAAACTGTGAATCTTACTCTGTACCCCTTTACTTCGTGTGGCTCTTGAGCCTTCTAGAGGCTAAACATCATTGTAAAAATAGCTGGTCTAACAGTTCTTTCTGTTTCCTTACTGAATCTACCATCAAATGTACTCGATGCTAAAATAGATTTAGTATCGCTATGGGATTATTATTTAATATGTAAAACATGGGATTAAACAATGCAATAAAGATACCAGCTCGCCTTGTTATGGATTCCGGAAGTAGTAAATCTAAACCGGATGAAGTAAAAATGACAACACTATATAGTAGAGGAAAGTGAAAAGGCCTGTTTTCATTGGTTGATGTTGACTGACATATGTCAATACGAACGGTCGAAGTCCGGCCTTGTTAGTTTCTTACGATTACTGTTTTTTGCAATTTCGCGGTGCGTAGCACGACATTTTCAAGGAGGCGACCTGACTCGTCTAGAATCAGGTCGGGGTTGCTGTTGGAGCCGATATAATGCGAAACCCCAAATCGGCGATGAGAACAGTGCATCATTGAAGACCACCCTTGATGCATCTAAAATGTATGATTTAATAACTGGAGTGGTATTTATTTCCCCTATTTCTAAAAATGTTCAGTTCTATTATGCAAGTGCGGCAGAAATACCTCCCATATAATGCTAAGGCGTTTGCTAGATGAAGAGACCATTGCCACTAATGCCTTACTATTATGTGAAATGTATTTCTGGGAGGTATATAAGGGAAGTCTATCTGCCGCGCCCTGTATAGAATATAAGTAAAGATTTATATACATTTCATTAACGAATTTTATCTGTGATTAAACATTGTGACAAGATCTTCGCTTCATCTCTATCTTCCCATATGGAATCTTTTTCCCTAATTTAGATGTACGTCAAGGATCAAAACATTATCACTGTATAATGTTCATTTTATGAGACATATTTAATCAGGAACTTTGATATCACTACTGGCACTGAATTCATTATAAAAATCTAGTTTACGAAATTAATAAATTCTAAATAATTCATCTCGCTGTATGAATCGATTAATACGAATTTAGTATAAAACATAAGGAACTGAAATATAGGATAGGTTGCTGTCTATATTTCTGAGATGAGGTATTATGTACACTATTTACAATATTATTGGGTATTATAAATCTAATGTCTTCAGCAACTATTTTTACCAGTGCTCACATTGCAATTTTCATTGTTATTATCGCTTTTCAGTGGCAGTCCTTATTACTGGTTCCCATACTGTATTCATTTCTATGCTTGGTCGGCTGAGGAGATTTGTATGGCCTGGCATATGTGCTGATTCCTTACGATTACGAATTTTTCAATGGTATTCTTTGTCTATGGTCTCAACCTGATTCTACAGAGGGCGGTGATCTCTCTTTTCTCTCCATAGGTGGTGAGCCACGCCTGATTTTTCCACTTCCCCTCGTGTTACATTTTTCTGGTGTTCTTGAAGCCTTACCTTACCCAGAAATTCATGCACCGATGTCTTCAAGGACACATTGCACAGTAGATAAAGGCGTTAGTTAGATCCAGTGACAGGACACAAAGAGTGTGAGTTCGATACCTTGTTAAGGCGGTGGAGAACTTGGAGAGGGGAATTAACAGGAGATAACTGATACCTGACATCCATTAGACATGGCACGTAGAACTAGAAGAGTCTACCCCAGTGAGCGAAATAAAGGGTTCAGTTCGACATTCCAACCAACTGAAGAAGGCCGGAGTGTACAACGGCCGAAAAGTTGTGATAAATATGGCGACAAAGATGCAGACAATAGTCCGAATAATGTAAATAGGATAAGTTGCGTTTCGTCCAACAGCACAAGATGTTTCTTTTCCTTTTTCTATGTGTGCCCTGTCCCTTCAGGGCGTCTGTGATCATGGTCCTCCACAATCTCATATCCTTTGTAGCTTTTAATAGATTTTGTCTTTTGTTATAACTCCTCAACCCTGTTCTGTCATTCCGTTTACTCAAGCTCGCTACTAGGGTATGCGTTGTTTTGATCTGTCCCTCTTGCCTTCTCCGCATCTGTAATAGTAATGGTAATATTAGTTATTTCTTTATAAGGAAAAAGTTGATATTCATTGACCTAACAGTTAGTACTACTTTCGGTTGAAATGTATAAAATATTTCTGTTCAAACAATACTTCGGGAAAACAGGTGTCTCAAATCCAGTTGTTCTTATTGCTTTTTCGACGACTGAGGATATTTTCCTAAACTTTTATTTAAAGTATTGTTGAACGTCAATGTCTTGATGATGTCATTATTGCTGTTGTTGAAAGCCCTCAAGTGATTTGCTTTCTGTTATTTAGTAAAATTTTCCCTTGATTCTGTAGCCCCTGTTCAAAATGCCCTTCATAAGGCCTACAGAATTCATTCGATCGAAGCCGTTTTTTTAATTATTGATCTGAGAAAGCAGTTGTAATAAATTCAAAACCATATTTCTCTCCTTATTTTTTACCTTCTGTCTTTATATTCTCTTTTCTTTTTTTAACAAAAAACACTTTTAAAAAAGCGTCCTGGGTATGACTATAAACTACATCCGCGTCCAGGATAAGACGATAAACTACGTCCAACAGCAAGGCCTCTGATCAGGAGGCTTTGAGGGGGGTGGAACCACCTCTTAATTGCAGGTGTTCTCAGATTCACCATGACCCGGGGTGGTAGCACATGTTAGGGTCCCAGCTATGGGCAAATAGTTAACCCCCAACCCAGATCTCGTCCTGGGTATGACAATAAACGACATCCGCGTCCTGGGTATGACGATAAACTACATCCGCGTCCTGGCTAAGACGATAAACTACGTCCAACAGCAAGGCTTCTGATAATACGTTTTTGAAAAAATAATGTTGCCAGCTGTAAGTTTTTGAAAAAAAAATTATATTAACAGCTATACGGTTTTGAAAAAATATTACCATCTATACGTTTTTGAATAAATAATATTATCAGCTATATGTTTAAAAAAATAATAATATTACCAGCTATACATTTTTGAGAAAAAAATATTGACAGAAATGGATTTTTGACAAAAAATATTACCAGGAAAAAAGTCGTCGGCATTAAATGACCCATTGAGGTTGATATGCCGTAAAGCAAAACAAATACATAAACTTTTAAAAAAGATATGATGCTAAATAAGTACGTCTGAAGAGATTTAAGCAAAAGTATTTATTTAATAGAGGACTTGAAAATTTCTTCACAAATGAGGAAAGTAATTTGAAGCGATATATTTGTGGTCCTACCGACAAAAGCTGATAGCACCGAAGACAGAAGGTATTAGCTATGCGAAAGTTTTAAGGTAAGTAGGAATTAAAAATAAATTACAACTAGAAAAATACAATTAAAATTTCCTACAGATATGAGGAAAGAATGTTTGAAGAATTTAACACTGGACTCAATTAAGATTTGTGGAAAGATCGAGTAAACTTTTTCATACAATTGTTCTCCCTATAGCCACTCATGATAGAGAGTTACTGAATAAAGTTATTGTAAGGAGATAAAAGGTTGAAATAAAAAACGCATATTATGAGAATATATAGGATAGATAACGGTTAACCCTAGACTTGAATAAGTTTAGATCGGTGTAATCGAAGAAACATCCTCTCGAAAGTCTATCCCACAGAGTAAACGTTCTAGAGAAGAGGCTGTCTGATTAGAACGTACTAACGGAATACGTACTGAATGAGGAAGAGTAAACATTGTGTGTGGCATGTCTGGTTTTAGTTTTGAAGGTTCGGATTATTAAAACTAAAGAATGTACCTCATCTGATCATTTGCCATGGAAATAGCGCTAACGATAGGCTAACAAGGTTCATCTACGGAAACATAATTCCTGATCCACAAGGCCACCTAAACGCTTTTGAACTCTCTCAAGCCTGAAAAGTGTGGTTTGACCAAATAAAGCCCAGATATGGCAGCAATCGAGTTTCTGTGAATGTATAGTAAAACAAGAACAAAGAGGGATGGTAAAAGGTTAGAATTTACTTAGAGCATCAGATTTGTTAGAGATCTATGATCACACATATCCTGAAGTGGCATGGCTCATAAAGGACGAAGAAGAAGACTGGAATAGGTCTGTACAAAATGAATTACCGCTGATTGCTGATGGTATAGTGTTGGTACTATAAACGAAGACTCCACAAGATTTAAAGGTTGTCCTACCCGTTTAACATGTCAGTATTAGTAGTGAAATTTTAAAAATAAACAACTAAAAGACAAAACGCATGTGCTAACGGAAAATTCTCTCCGTATAAAATTTTGTATTGCTTCTTGAATGCATTAATCTGCAGATTTATTTCAAAAGATTTCTTAAAATAGAATCAAATAAAGCTTAACTCCGGTTTTTTTAAAAATGTTTCGTTGATCATCAAAGGTCAGAGGACAAAATCAAGAGGCTCTCTTGCTAAGGGAGTTGGGAAGGAGAAAATATATACGGACATGGGAAATATAAAAGCTGACCCAGGTGAGATGAAAAGGGGGCCACAACAAGCTAGGGAGGTTGGGAATCTCAACTTAGTATATTTATTGCATAAAAATACAATTTTGGCACATGGCTTAAAAAGGGGAGGGGTTGAGGCTGATCAACACTAACTATCCTATACCTAGCTAATCCGATTCACGACCCATTCATACATTACAATTTCCACATTCACCATAAAAACTCGTCCGTCAACACTCAATCCTCCATCCACCATAATACTGCATCCTCTCAAAGGGAACTTACAAAACGCGCCCCATGCCATAAAATTTAATGATAATAAATTATTATAAATAAAAATCTAATAATGAGGAATTAGAGGGGAGGGAGATGAACCCACTAATAAACTAAAAATCAACACAAATTAAACTGAACATAACTGATGTCCAGCCCTCAAAAAGGAGAGACCACTGTATTCTGCCCATTGGACAAAATCAAAAGGCTCTCTCGCTAAGGGAGTGGGAAATGAATAAAAAAATATACGACCATGGGAAAATATAAAGCTGACCCAGTCGAGATAAAAAGGGGCCCCCAAAAACACTGGGGAGGTCTGGGGATCTCAACTTGGATCATAACCAAAGATGCGGCCGAGAGCAGACCAGGAACAACACTTACTCACATTAACTAGGTACACAAAGCTTGTCTAGCCTAACCAAGGGGAGGGCTCCACATTAAACCACCCCGATATGACGTAGGGTGGCCTAAAAGTGAAAATCAAGGCTAGCCCCATTCAGTCACCCATCTTTCGCTAAAGACTGTCGAATACAAGCTTTTTCTATCAGTTCTATCAGAGAACCAGATTTATAAAATAAAAGATCAATAGAAAAAAAAAAGTACATTTATTTTTTATACAACTTGCTTATCTAATTGCTTATCTGTTGTTTTTCTATTTTGTTGTATTCAAAGATCAAGACTCATGCAAGTTTGGGATTTTAAACCAAAAAATATTAAAATCAGAACTGAATTGAATTCATCCTCTTAACCTTCTTTGTTATTCGCTGATGTCATATGGTTTCGTCTTCATTAAATCTCGCTATTTTGACTGTTTTCAAAGGCTGCTATAGGATCCCAGCTTATCTTCTAACTTAGCATCAGAGACGGCATTCCTCCTGAAAACAGAAGAACAAAAACTAAGGAAAAATAAAAAAAGTAAAACGCATATGACCTCATTTTGACTTGTAGAACGTTATTGTTCATCCATCGATACTCAACGTTACCCCATGAAATATACCTTTTTCTTACGTGTGTACCAATGGCTACAGCGGAAGTTAGCATCGAAAAGCGAAAGTAACGAGAGCAGATCTTTTCTATATTTAAATGTTCTATTGCTTTTGTTTTGACAAAATATAACTTGTTATACTTTAATCCTATTTCTTTAATCCTATTTATTTTCTGTAGCTTTTTAACTCTTATTTGTTGGGTAATGTTTTAGAAGGTTTCATTTTTTTTTAAGTATTCAAAACTTTAATCAATTTTATCAAATATGAGTGGAAAGTCAAAATAAATTTAGAAACGATTTTTCTACTATCCCCGATATAACCTGGCGTCTTATTACTCCCAAAAATTAATTTACTTATGCAGTCTATTTCGGTTGTTTTTATTAGTTTTCTGAAAATAGTAAGATTTTTCTTTATAACCAAATTCATAAAATCGGTCGAGTTATTCAGCAACAAAGTTTAAATTAAAAATATAACACTTCTTTTTTTTTCAATTTTTAACTAAGTTTGTAGAGAGATTAAAAATTTCATAAACGTTTATATCTATCTATTGCAGGTTATTCTCAAACTTATTCATTCGGCCATACTGTGTTGCCCCCACCCCCCATTTGAAAAGATTCTGTTTTATAATACTGATTTTATTTTTATTCGGGGCTGGGTGTAGGTGTAGTGAGAAATCAAATTCTGTGTATAAAGGAAAAAAAATGGACATATTTTTCTTAGAACTTCTAATCATGAGTTTTGATCGCCTGACCTCTGAATTTATATTTCGTAACCCTGCTAAGCATAGTATACAGAAACAGAAAATAATTCATTAGAAACAGGGTAGGCAGTGAATTCTGGTTAATCTCCTCCCAGACGATGAGGATAATTTAGGCAGCAGAAATGTGGTTGTACAAAAGGAAACAAACATGTGAGCAACGACGAAGTTTTAGAGAAAATGGCAACAAAAAGGAAACACGTAGCATCAGAAAGAGACAGTTGAAAAATTCTAGGGCGCATTAATGAGAAAAGAGGGCTTGGAAAATCTTATGCTCACAGGACAGAGTGAAAGCAAGACGACGCATAACTTAGTAAACTTGAGTAAATGGCTAGCGGAAAAAGATTTTTAAAAATACAAAATTTATTAAAAGTTAAAGAGAACAAGAAAGTTCGGAGAGCCATGATCCTGAAGAGAGATGGCATATAGAAAACTCTTGAGAAACCCTGATGTAAAGAATCAACAATCATGACAAGAGATTAACAAACACAAAGCTGTTAATACCTTTATTATGAACTCCCTCTCCGGTAATTGCATATTGAGAAAAGTTCCACTCCGTTCAATAATTAATCCCTCCCACATAAAAGTATTGCTGCTTCTGGTCTTAGCAATATGATATGACTAAATTTATATCGTAAGGTTAGCAATGATATTTAAATACACTATTTACATTATTCAGACTATTGTCCTCATTTTTGTCGCCATATTTATTACAACGTTTCGACCCTTTAGTATCTGTCTATATTTCTGAGATGATGTATTATTACATTATGAGGAGGACAATAGTCCGAATAATGTAAATAGTGTAAATAATACCTCATCTCAGAAATATAGACAGACACTGAAGGGACAAAACGTTGTGATAAATATGGCGACAAAGATGAGGACAATAGTCCGAATAATGTAAATATTGTACATAATACCTGATCTCAAAAATATAGACAGATACTGAAGGGACAAAACGTTGTGATAAATATGGCGACAAAGATGAGGACAATAGTCCGAATAATATAAATAGTGTACATAATACTTCATCTCAGAAATATAGAGGATTTTTAAATAATAGAATACACGCAGGTAGGAAAATACTTTTATTTTTTTACACCAGATTTGGTACTAACAAATCTTTACATAGGTCGCTCTTCTCACTGTTCTACTGTAGGTGTATAAAATGTTCCTTGCTGATATGTTATCGATATCACCTCAACATTGTCAAATGTAACAGAATGGTTTGCTTGTCAAGCAACGCTGAAGAAATAGCCGTTTTCAAAGTTTTGAAAAGTGATTACGTTAACTGGTATTTTTTTCTTGAAAACTTTGTATAATGCAAAAACGAAAGGTTACAACTCTGTAACTGAAATCCATTTTCAAATTACTTCAAAATATTTCCCAAATCGATGGATAGAAAAATTATGTTGTCTTTTATTGTGAAGAAATACTTCGAGAAATACGAATGTGTCTATTTATTCGTTTATCTTCGATTATTTCTCTTGTCTATTATTACATTATTTGCTTATTTTTCCCCTTACATATGTTGCAAAAGTTGTTTTAGAAAATGTTAATAGAAACTTGAATTAACGAGCGAAGATATGCGTCAATACAAACTTCTATTACTTGTCATTTCGCCTTTTCATTTCACTGAGATCGATCAGATAACGACCTTTGAACTTAATCAGCCAAACATTATCAGATTAAGTTGAAGCAATCATTTTAAACCTCACCTAACATCGATATTGTCTGAGTGTTATTAATGCAGACAAAATACATTATATTGAAAGTTTAAGGTTCTGTTTTTAGGGAATGTTTAACAAAAAAAATTGGCTCTTTTAGGGGTGGGGGACAATCGCTTTGTCTTTGAACAGTGAATTAACTATATATCTTATTAAAAGTTTACTCTTATGTTTTTGTAGGTGAAAAGTACTGCATATTAACGTGTTACGACGGTATCCGTGGAGATCTACCTAAGGTAATTAATTTTCTTTATTTAGATACTTATTACATGTTCTTTTCCTCTCCATTGCTTATATTCGATGTTTTTGGCTTCTTTTTACGCTTTTCATTAAAAATATTTTCTTATGAAAAGTGTTCAGTTTTTATTTACCTGTCATGTTCAAGAGGCCTTATTGTCTGATGTAGTTTATCGTCATACCCAGGACGATTTATTCTATGTAGCATCTCTCTTCAGGATATGTGCAATTTTTATTCTTTGTAGGTCTTAGTAATATTTGTATTTTTACTATCCCTCCCAGTCGCTATTTTCCATTCAATTACAGAAGTTCATTGCGTAGGTTACTTGCTGTTTCCCGTTAACCTATGAGTGCCAGGTACCTCCTAGACATTTCAATTGTGTTTTTTCTGATTCTAAGTACAGGTATCCTTTCTATCACGTTTTCCTTAAAACCTGCCGGTATGTTGCGTCCTAATATTATAAATACCCTTCTGGAGAGCAACAT
Source organism: Acanthosepion pharaonis (assembly GCA_903632075.3). Classification (NCBI taxonomy): domain Eukaryota; kingdom Metazoa; phylum Mollusca; class Cephalopoda; order Sepiida; family Sepiidae; genus Acanthosepion; species Acanthosepion pharaonis. The sequence continues at coordinate 343,301 of CAHIKZ030000164.1, read as the reverse complement.
CTTTTGTCACAAGCTTCCACTTCATCTTTGAGGAAATTATGTAACATTAACGGCCATATTTGATTATTGAAGCCCCTTCAGTTTGCCTCAAGGTTCTTGATAAAATCCAAAGACGCATATGGATTGTGATTGGCCCTGATCTGGAATCTCGTTTGCAGTCGCTCTCTCACAGATGTGCTGTCGCCTCCCTCTATCTCTTTTACAAATACTCTCATGATAACTGCTCCGATGAGCTGCTTTCGCTGGTTCCCAGACTTCATGAATTTAAGCATTCTACTAGGCTGGCATCTCTAAGCTAAGTTTAAATCCAGTTTAATTGTTTGATTAAACTAGAAGATAATGAAGTAAGAATATAAATAAAACTATCAATTTTAAGAAGACAGAATAAATAGCCGTAAGCAAAAGTGATAGCCTAACAAGTTACCTAAGAATTGGAAAAGTCAAAAAAATCAAATAACTTTATAAATTCTATTTTGGAAGTGTTGTAACAGACAATGGAAAACGTTATACAAAAATGAGAAGGCACATGAGAATAGTGAAAGATGCCCCACCCCGAAAGCAAAACAACGCATTAAGAAACAGGAAAACAAAGAAAATTATTGAATAGCTATGTTTTTTTAAGCTTTTCACCACAAGCAAGGCGGGAAGTCACTAGCACGAAAGAGGTTACAGAAATTTGGAGCGAGAGCAAATAGGGGTGATAGAGGAAATGATGAAGAGACGGTTAGAGGATAGATCAGAGAATCTGGAGACGTCGATTGACATTACATTTGAATAGTTGGAGATTATCGCTATCAGGGAAACAAGAAGAGGGGAGGGAGTTCCACAGGCGAGATGTGCGAGACATGAAGCTATTGGGGTAGAAGAGACGGCTACATTTAACATTTTCGACAGCGAAAGTGTGTGAGCGAGATGCCTGCCTAGTAGATGAGGTATTATGTAAACTATTTACATCATCTTTGTCGCCATATTTATTAGAACGTTTCGGCCCTTCAGTATCTGTCTATATTTCTGAGATGAGGTATTATGTACACTATTTACATTATTTGGACTATCGTCCTCATCTTTGTCGCCTTATTTATTACAACATTTCGGCCCTTCAGTATCTGTCTATATTTCTGAGATGAGGTATTATGTACATTATTTACATTATTCTGACTATTGTCCGAATCTTTTTCGCCATATTTATTACAACGTTTCGGCCGTTGTAGGCTCCGGCCTTCTTCAGATGGTTGTAATGGCGAACTGAACCCTTGAGTTGACTGTTCTAGTTCCACACGCCATGTTTAATGGAAGTTTGTTATCAGTTATCTCCTGCTAACACTCTACAGTGAGCGAAATAAAGGGTTCAGTTCGATATTCCAATACCTGAAGAAGGCAAGAGCGTACAACGGCTGAAACGTTGTAATAAACATGGGACAAAGATGAGGACAATAGTCTGAATAATGTAAATAATGATTCAAACTAAATTGAAAACTACTGAGAAGGCATTAGAAATCTACTTCATTCTCCTTCCCAAGAACAATGCACAATTTACGTAGAGGAAAGAAAACGCTTTAAGGATCCATGAATGCCTATAACCAGAAATGTTATAACGTTTAAGTAGGAGCAATAATTATTCCGATTACAGGCTTACGACCACATCGACGATACTGGTCAATACTTAGATAGATGACCGCTTGGGGATACCACGGGCTCTAAGCTTGGATGTGTGGGATGTGTAAGGAATAATTGCTTACACGGAATTCTCAATCAGGTAACCGGGTTCCAGTTGGGTCCCTTATATTCACTTACGTGCAAATACCCTTGGGAATGTCATGAATCCATCCTTCTCCTTAGCTATTATTTAATTAGTAAGTATCTCTAAACTATTATTATCCCCAAAATAATTCTTCAAAATATTTTATTGCTTTAAATAACCTATAAACAGTTTATAAGCCGTAGAAAATGAATGACTCACTCAAAGAAAGGGAATCTTGTTATTAAGTACAGTTTTGTCTCTCAATGTTGTTTTTCAGTCAGCCAACATTGATATATACTCAGTTTATCTTAATATAATATACTTGTGGTTGCTAAACCATTGACTAGTACAGAAAACATGCTGCTAAAATAATGGACTACAACAAATGGCAACCCATCCGCATATATTCATGATTAAAAAACTTTTGTGTGTCAAAAGAAATTTAGAATGTATATACATTCAATCAGTTTTAATGATGACAGTTGCTTCTTTGATTTTCTTTAAATCTTTCGTTGTTGCCTTTACGGTTTAACTTATCATATTGTCTTTGTCATATTTTTCATGGCTTTTATACGTTTTCTTGCTTGTAAATTTCTTCTTTTCATTTATTTTCCCAAACCCTGAACGATTACATAAAACAAAAAATAAATGTATATAAAAAGACAGCAGTCATTTCGTTTTTCTTTTATCTTTCCCTTACCATTTTCCTGCTTCTTTCTTTGTTCGTCCTTTCATTAGATTCTAAATTCCATCGTTGTTTCTTTCTTGTATCCCCTGTTACCATATTCTATTTCTTTATTTGTTTTATATATCATTTATATTTCTATCTAATTATATATTGACTTTTTTCTATTTATGTCTTTCATATATTTCTGTTAATATCGTCTTTCTTGCTTTCTATGGAGATCTCTCGTGCCTTTCTTTCTTTCATTTCATCTTAAATTTCTCTCTTTCTATAATAATTTCTCATTTATTATTCCCTCTTTTCATCTAATGTTTTATGTATTTTCACTTACTTCCCTCTTCCCTAAATCTTTTTCTCTATTTGGTTTCCACCATTAAATATATTTCCGTTAAATTCCCATCAAATTACTTCACCAGCACTGTTCATACTTTTCAATTCATTTGGGTGCTGTTTCATATCTAGATGGATAGACAGAAAGACATACATTTGTAATTGTACAGGCTTATACACAAGTATGAATATACGTGGAGCATAGCGGTTGTTAACACGGAATATAAGATCAGCGAGCTAAGTTCGAATTCTCACCGAGCCTATGATGTTACCCTTCGCACAAATTTCCTTCGAAAAGATCTGAATCTATCTCCCCACACGCCAGATCTCTTGCGGGGAAACTCGCCTAGGAGAAGCACGGCTCGTAATTCAAATGTTAATTATGGGACTCGTAGTTCGCACTTTGCTACTGAAATCAGCATGTTTTGGCTGTGGTCATAGACTCTGCATGTTCATTAGGGCGAGAAACAGAATATACAAGTATACACAAACGTTCACATTATTTATACCGTGTGTAACAGCAAAATTGTTCAATTGTCAGATTA
>CAHIKZ030000164.1:0-335000 GCA_903632075.3 Acanthosepion pharaonis | reverse complement strand
TTATTCTTTTGATATTTTTTAAAAAAAAATCGACCTACCCTAATATATATATATGTCTGCAGATGCGTATATATATATATATATATATATATATATATATATATATATATATATTTTGCGGATGTGTGTGCATATACATATGCCTGTGTGTCTGTGTGTATATATATATATATATATATATATATATATATATATATATATATATATATATATGTATGTATATATATTATATATATATATTCTATACGGAACCGTCATATAGCTTCACGTGGTTTACTGATTTAGCCATAGAGGAGCGTTTCAGTTAGCAAGGTTGATATATGTATAGATATATATATATATATATGTATATATATATATAATGTATATATATATATATGTATATGTATATATATATATAAATGTATATAAATATATATGTATATATATACCTGTATATGTTTATACGGTTATATGTATATAAAATATTAGATCACATGAGAAATTGTCTAAAAATCTAAGTCAAAGCACCTTGTCTGTCTTATTCAATGAAATGTGCATGAAAGTAGGATTGCTTCATAAATACTTAAATATTTACATTTGTACACACACACACACACACACATATATAAATACATATATATATATATATGTGCTATGTAAATTTATATGTATATATACATGCATATATGTATATATACATGTATATATGTATATATACATGTTTTATATGGATGTATACATTTATATATGTGTATATATGTATATATATAGATATATATATATGTGTGTGTGTGTGTGTGTCTTTGCATATGTATATATATGTGTGTTTGTGTATATATATATATATGTGTGTGTGTCTATATATATATATATATATATATATATATATATATATATCTGTATGCATCTGTATATATATATATATATATGTATATGTATAATATATATCTGTATGTACATATATATATGTTTATGTATATATATATATATATTTTATGTATATTAATGCGTATGTATGTGTATATATGAATATGGATTTTATATCTATGTGTATGTATATATATATATATATATATATATATATATATATATATATATATATATATATATTATATATTTATGTATGTATATCTATATGTGTATATACATATGTATATGAAATAAACAAAATACAAAGACATTGATAATCAAATGGAAATTAAAATCTCAAAAAATTACAATGAACATTCACTAGACGACATTTATAAACAATGGGAACGAGAAACGAATATCTCTACAGAGATGGAAGACAATTTAAAATAGAATACAGCGAAGAAAAACTTTAAGAAAATAAAAGAAACAACCGCATGTTAAAACACGCCGACACCACGCTACCCTAATTTTTAAATCATAAATGGTAATCACACTATAGAGAATATCCAGCTCAAAAGCTTGGCAAATGGGAAATGAGAAATTCTCCAAGACATCGACCATCATTCTAACCTATAAATAGTCCAACTAGTAGAGATAACACAATCAAATCTTGGATCTCCATAAACAATTCTAAACAAAACCAATACCAACACAGAAGTAACAAGCACATAGAAAATACATATAACAACAGAGCAACAAATAAAAACTGCAACTTTGGCGCAAACAGACCACAAAATAAGAACTACAGAAATAACCTCAGAATGAACCAAACCCAACACGTAACAAACACGTACAAAGGTCAGAACAACAGAAACAATACAAAAATACACAGTAATCACAAATACTGCAACATAAAACATCCTTACATTATAAACAATATAAAGAAACCCAACCTTAACCGGTTTTTAGAGAGAACCCAGAACTACATGGCCACTGGATGGCCCACAACCTCGAAAAGCTGAAAGTAATCAGCCTTTCACAAAAACCGTTAACATCCACATAAACAGACATTGTATGTAAAGGACTAAAATTCGCACTAACACCCCAAAAACCAAATGTAGCAGAAATGAAGGTTGATGTTTCGGAATTCTGTAAAAGACTCAGGCTATCAGAACAATTCTTTGAAGAAGAAAACAATGATAAATCACTAGTAAAAAACAAAAAAATTATAAACCCCCGAAAAGGTAAAAATGCAGCTCTTGATCAATTATGTAATTACATCTCTAACTTCCCATTGACAAACTGGAAATTCCATAAAGTCCATCTTCACCAAACAACAATGGAACCAACTAAACTACCTAAAATTGGACAAAAATATTGTTATAAAAGAAGCGGACATTAATGGCTACAGAACAGTATACAAGCACCATACATAATATTCTACAGGGCGATACCTACTTTGAAGTAGCCAGAGAGTACCAACCTCAAAAGTGATGAAAAAACTCATCATTTAATAAACTCATACTAAAAATGTCTTACTTCTAAGGAAAATATCTAACTTAAAAACTTTAGCTATAAAACAAGTACTTTTTATGGACCACCTAAAATGCACAAAAGGAAGCTTATTAATGAAACATGCAATACTACAAAAACCGACTGCGTGAATATACCCGCACCAACTGACCTAAAACTAAGGCCGGTAATATGAGGTCCAATTTGCGAGAGACACTGTCTAAGCAATTTTATTGAAACTTCTTATCAAACGCGTTTGGTGCTTTATTCGAGATGATCTAGACTTTCTGAATCATCTGCCAACGAGATAAACTATAATAAATCGTATCAAAGGAAATTTCATGATAGAAAGCCTAGAATTCATCTTAAAAAACAATTATTTCATGTTTAACGAAAAATCAGGAACAGCCATGCGGACAAAGCTTGCACCAACATTTACCAACCTAGTCATGGGATACCATGAACTAAAAATCTATGACAGAACCCATGAAATCTATGGGAATGACTTCAGTTGCAACACAAAAGAAAAATGGAAAATATATCTAGATGACCTTTTCATTCTGTAGAATGAAAGCCTTGATAAACTAAAGACATTCCAAGTCAAGTCCCCTTCTTGATCCTAATCTGAATAACAGACCACAGGTTGAAAAATCACTTAAGACGCACAATGTAAACTTGCAACGTGCCCTGAGAGTAATGAAAACCAAGTGGTGGTCTAACATATCAGCTGAAGTAAAAGAAGCAGCTAATCAACACTACATGACTGCTCTATTTTGCGATTTGTATTTAGTCCAACTTCAGCCTCTGTGGCTCCACTTTAATCCAAAGACGGATCAATGTTAAAAAAGAATTCTGAGGGTATAATGAAGTGGTGACATCAGTACTCTACAAATCTGTTTTTCAACCTCTCAGTGGTAAAAGAATAGAAAGTTTACTACAGTGTGACATCATCACGGATTTAGATGTTTCATCATCTAAGAAACTGATTTAACCATTAATCAGATTAATGCTGGTAAAGCGGCAGGGACTGATGGCATACTAGTAGGGAGAAATGTGAATTCAACTGTGCATAACTTTATTCGTGAGTGTTCGGAAGAGTCACCAATGGCACTGAGTGGATTAATTGTATTATTGTTTACATGTATAAGGGAAAAGGATCCAAGTCAGGTTGTGACAATTACCGAGGTATAACACTCCTTGAATCTGTCTGAAAGGTCTTGGTCAGACTTCTCCTCAACAGGCTGCTATCACATATTTGCCCTTGTATATTATCTGAACCACAATGTGTTCTTTCTACTTGGAAGGGAAACAACTGACATGATATTCTCCACCTGACAGCTGCAAGAAAAATGTTTGGAGCAGAACATGCCTCTGTACCAAGTCTTCGTAGATTTAACTAAAGTTTTGATACCGTCTCTGGCAAGTTCTTGCTAAACTTGGATGCCCACGCAATTTCATGTATATGTTTAAGGGCTGCACAGCAATATGAAAGCTTGTGTCACGGTTAACGGGGAATTGTCAGACGAAATAGCCATTGACAACGGTGTTAAGTAGGGAGACATTCCCACCGTGCCTACCTTGTTCACTCTTTACTTTGCTGTGTCTCTCTCATACGCGTTTCATGATTGCAAGATTGGAATTGGTCTTCGATTTCGAACGACCGGTAAGGTATTCTGTCTCCGGAGGTTTAACGCCAACTCCAAGATCTTTGTGCGTGAGCTGCTCTATGCTGATGACGCTGACTTTGTCGCACATAATGAGACGGATATACGTATACTGATGGACTGTTTTTCACCTGATGCTGCTGTGTTTGGACTGACCATAAGTCTGCCGAAAACCAAAGTAATGTTCACTCCTCTTCGTGATACGCCTTACATTGAACCAAACATATATGTCGATGGCACTCGTTTAGGTGTTGTGGATAGATTTGTGTACCTTGGTAGTACTTTGTCTCGAAACGGATCCCTTGATCCTGAAGTACATACTCGAATACAAAATCCCGATGGAAACGTAGAGAAACGTAGACTGCGGTATCACTAGCAGTCCTAAAGTGACAGTTTACCAAGCTTCTGTACTGATCGCCCTGTTGTACTCTTCAAATGTCTGGACGATTTATCTTCATTACCTGAAATGGTTTGAGCGCTTTCATCAAAATTTTCTAAGGAGAATCCTTAACAAAAAATAGCAGTCTCTGATACTAGACACCACTGTTCTTCTCAGGGCATGTTGTCCAGGCATAGAAAACTTACTGATTAAAAACTAGATGAGATATGCCGGACATGTAGTATGCATAAATGACAGTAGGTTGCGCAAGCAGCTATTTTATGGCGAGCTTTCAAATAGTAAGCACCCTCACCATAAACCAAAAAAAATAGATTTTAGGACTGTGTGAGTAATAACTTGGGAAAACCTTGCTAGTGATCACAATAAATGGCGCAGGTCTGGTTTAGAATGATGTAAGTAGGCAAAGGAAAATAATTTAGCACATGCAGCACTGAAAAGGGATTTGGGGAAAGGTATTACCAAGGGGGTTGGTTGATCGCACTGCAAACCGGAAATGCGAGACATGTGGTCGTATCCTACTGTCAAAAGCTGGGCATGCTAATCATCTGAAATCCCATGAGAGACGACCTCACAGTGTGTTACTCTCACGAACCGGTGATAAGACATCTGTGATCTGCAGGGAAAGATGTGAATCGACATCTGGATTGAAGAGGCATATGGTGACACACAAGGATGACCTACCACAGTAACATCCACTTAACACTGGGAAGACTCTGGAGTACAGCTGTCATGTTTGCTATAGGCCTTTCAAATCAGCTGCTCGTTTGAAAAGCCACCTTCGAAGTCATTCGAGAGGAAACAATGATTTAGATTGAATGTACGTGTTGATGGACAAGACAGCAGTCATCTGTGAAGATGGGGCAATCAACATATCCATGTATGTATATATATATATATATATATATATGTGTGTGTGTGTGTGTGTATATATATATATGTGTATGTATACATATATATATATATATGCATGTACATATATAAATGTATGTATACACATATATATGTATACATCTACATATTTATGCATGTAACATATACATATAAATATGCATGTATACATATATACATATATGTATACAAGAGTGAGTGGTTTATCAAGTAAAAATATATAAGGATAAGCCGAACAATACCGATAAAAACCCTAAGGTTTACATAAGATCAACCCAGAATAATTTCAAAACACAATACTATAACCACCTTAGTAGTTTCAATAGCGAAACTTACAAACACAATACCACCTTGTCCTCTTATGTATGGAAGATCAAACAAGAGTGTAATAAAGACCCCATTTTGAAATGGGAAATATTAAAAAAATGTGACAGGTATAAAACAGGTGATAAATTTTGTTCCCTATGCACGGAGGAAAAGTTAGCTATTGTTAGCTATAAAGAACCCAATAATTTATTAGATCTAAAATCGGAAATTCTTAGTAGGTGTAGACATAGGAATCGCTGGTTATTAAAATAGTTTTTTTCCCCTCTTTGTTGTTTTCTTCTGTTTTCTTTTCATTGTTGAATAAAGAACGTAACCCCTACCACCCCGTTGTTGAGTTTTTACTTTAATTTTTTTTTTTTATAGTCACGTGGTCATAGTTGTTTTTGATTTAAGCTATATATTATGTTCCATTTTTTAACTTTTTTGCCAGTTTTTCCCTGACAATCCGTTTAGGTATGCATACATATATATAAATGCATACACACACACATATATATACATATATATATATATATATATATATATATATGCGTATAAATATATGTATTTACGTATATATTAGCAACACCAGATTTTATATTTACAAAACAGAATACATAATAGATTTATCGATGAGGGTATATATATATATATATATATATATATATATATATATATATATATATATATATATATAGCGAATCAGTAGCGAATTATGCATCGAAAAATAATTCATATTTATATGTATCTCACTCATTTAAATCGTTATTTAACTCTGTGTTGGAATGTGTCACGAAAATAAATGATCTCGTCTCTTTCTCTCCTGCTGTCGTAGCGACGGGCACAGTCTCCACTTCTGAGACTGAAAACTGCCCTCCTTCTCATTCCATCCCTTTACATAGAGCTTGGTATCTCACCTATACAAAACACCAACAAGCCAGCTACCAATCACAGTTCCCGCGCCTGCCCACCTCCACTCGCTTTGGGGGTCTCAAGTTGACCGACCAACTCATTACACGACCCCACTTATCTTAAGATCACAAAGCTTCTCAGTTCGAGACATGCTCACGTCTGTCTGGTGATTGCGTCCGCATATATACCACTTGCACGCTTGACATATTGGGATAACCACACATGCGCGAACTCGCTTGCTCCGAGGTGGCAGATTTCCAGATTCATCCCGTGTCTCGCTGTCATGATCGCACACCGTGCAATTCGGGGCAGGCCTCTTCTGCCGGGCACTCCTTCTGAGCGGGATGACAGGTTCCTCATCCTCGGATGAACTCTCGTCCGTTGAGCTACTATCCACCTCTGGACAGCTGGCCACATTGACGTCCGCATGTTTGAGTTAGAACTCAGTGGATCCGACTTTAAATACACCACTCGCGCGCCATCTTCAGAGTAACTTTCATCATCTAGTGACAGTTTTAACCATACTACTGACCGCAAGTCTTTAACATGAAGAGGCACGCCATCGACCCGCACTGACTGCGGGCTGATAATCTCGCTAACATGCCCCATTCTAAGCTTGTCCATACACTTGATATGCGGGGTCTTAACCCACACTACGTCACCAATTCTGTATTTTGCTTGCGCGTCGCTCGGTGCCATTGCGATGTCATTGCCTCGCAGCCGTAAGTGATAGACGTGCACCATGTTAGTCGGTGCTGTTGTAGGCGAAACACCGTCTTTAGGCGTCGCATTATACCAATAGACTGCTTCGGGGATCGAACATCGCTTCCTGGCTGCAATCACTTTTATAGACCGGTGGCTCCTTTCTACTATGCCGTTTCACGCCGGCGCGTAGGCACACCGGAACTGAAGCTGCACACCCCACTTCCTTAAGAACTGCGAGAATTTCTCTGAAGAAATCGTCGCACCATTATCTGTCAATATTTCTGCAGGTGGTCCCCGGTCGTAAAAGATGGACTCCAATTGACGAATAATTATGGCAGTGTCCTGCCGGTGCAGTCGTCGCCAAATGGCGAAGCGAGAGGGTCCACAGTCAATAATAGTCATATAGTGATGGCTGCCAACATGCGTAACATCTATCCCCAGCCTGTTCCAAACATCCGTAGTACTCAAATTTCCTTTTTGCCATTGCACCGGTGCCGGGTCAATTGACTGGCACACCTTGCACCTCTGCACTACTGTCCTAACATTCGCCTTTTTGACTGCTGGGTCGACCATCTTCAAGAAGTAGAGCGTCCGTTTAATCCCGGGATGCCCACACTGTTCTTGTATGCTCATGATCCGCTCGAGGTTCATACTGAGAGCAGAAGCCGTACACGACAGCTGCAGAGGTTTCCGAGCAGCAGTCAACCAACGTTGCGGAACGCGAGTCAATGCATCTGCTCTGTTGACTGCCGATTTAAATAACACTACATCCACAGACAGGTTGAACTCTTTGATAGTTTCAATCAGTGTGACGAGCCGCCTTCGTATCAACATCTCGCTCGTCGCCTTGGTAGTGAGCCGCTAAGTGCATCTGATATCCAACGCTGAATGCATGCTGAGTCGGTGACGATGTGTAGCACTGTTGCTTGCATTGGAGCGCCAAGTTAACCCCCTTCAGAGTGACGTCTATTTCTATGATGGACCCGTTATCCTCAAGGGTGACACCCATGGCCAACGAGTTGGCATCTACCAAAACGGTGAGCTCGTTCCCCTTAACGCACCAGTCACCTCGCACGGGATCATCTTGCATCACTCTCTCCATAGTTTCACTTATCATGTATCTTATGGTAACGTCGTGCACCTCGTCGTCCCATCCTGACGAAACAGAAGATACGCGGCGCTTTATGGCTGCTGCCGCCACTCTGAGCCAACCGCATACGGGAAAATGGCCTACCAGTTTCCCACACATGGGGAAGGTACTCCGACGAGGGATCACTGGCGAGACTTCCGGGACGTCACTACCTCGCATCCAGCGAAGTTTTTCTCCATCACTACTGACGTGTAGTCCAAGTACATTCGCTCCATCCTGTAGAGGCTCTGGGGCCTTGCACACCAGGCCAAAGGGCTCCAGATGTTCCTTAACCCTCATTGAAGAGGACACGTTTTCATTGACGTAAACATCGTCAATGTAGGATGACGTTGCACTTCGAATTTCCTCATCCTGCGACATGACCACATTCATAATCGCTGACATGATTTTTGGAGCCACATTAAGACCATATCCCAATCGAGTGAGGGAATATCTCCGTCCTTTTACCATGACAGTCTGAAAGGGCCAGAGTGATCGGCGGACTCGAACTTGGAGGTAGGCCTTTCTTAAATCGAGGGTGGCCACGTTGCTCCCTTGCTGTCGCCATTCCCACAATTTCTGGGCACAAACGTCCGCGTTGGCCGAATATGCATCTACAAAGTTATTTAATTCCCTGTAGTCCATGACCGGTTTCACTTCCCTTTATTCTCTTGCACTATTGCCATCAACGGAATCAGTTCTCGTGGCGGCCCTAGCTCCTCCTCGGGATACGGCGCAAGACAGCCGTTTGCTATCCAAAGCTGCAATTCCTTTTCGTATTGGCTCCTATTTTATTTTTCAGTGGTGTGGGCGTTCGTCCACCCGCCCACTTCCACGTTGCGGTCCATATGCGCCTGCGCTGGTCGAAAGTTGCACTGAAGTCAGGTTCGTTAATTCTCAAAGCAGCACAGATGGGCGGATCAGAAAACTCGACTTCGCCCACCTCTGTGATGCGTACGCCGCCCAGCTTCTTAATAATGTCCATCCCAAGGAGCAGATCAAAACCTAATAACGCGCTGTCCACGACCAACACACTGACTGTGACGGGGTTACCGTTGTTAATACCGAGTTTGATGTTTCTAACTCCCCGGCTTCTAAGAGCCTTTCCATCGGCCATTAATACGTCCATCTTTTGTCTGCTCCACTGTCGACAAATCGAACCGTTCGTGAGTGACCGAGAGCAGCCTGAATCTACTAAAGCGGTACGCGTTATTCCATTGATGCGCATCTTAATCACAGGGAGCGCCTCTTTCATGCTCGGTGCGGGGAAGAGACCGGCTGACGTCGCATCCCCCATTCCATTTCCCGGACACTTAGAGGCAATGTGACCTACTTTATGACATTGGAAACACGGTAGATCGAGACGTGCCTTTCGCGCCGAACCACTGTGCATTTCTTCTGTTACACCTCTCTCTAGACCTTTCAGACATTTCCCTCTCACACTTTTTCCCTCCACTCTCAGACATACACTCTCACTAAAATTTAATTTTTTATACCCGGAGTTATATTTGCCGATGTCTTTTTGAATTTGTAGGTTTGATGAATTGGATCGTGATTACGATTCCAGTGTAATAAATTATAATCACGGAATATTAGTGTTTGAGCCTTTTTTATTATATTCTTACTCTTTCCTGGACATTGAGTTCTACATGGATTTTTTCTCTTGAATATATATATATATATATATATATATATATATATAACGTCATCCACTTATATATATATATATATATATATATATATATATATATATATATATATATATATATATAGTAGAGCCCGGCGTTGCCCGGGGATGTAACAGTAAGAGATAGATCAAGTATGGACGATCATAAAGACTGAAAAATAAAATTGACAAAGATTATTGTTTAAGGTTGACGGACACGCATGTCTTAATTAGTTTTTTTTTTTTTTTTTTTTACGAATTGGTCAAACCCAAATTCAAACGAAAACATTGTTTACAATCGTTATGATTTATGGAAATAATACAGTAATTCCATCTACGTTTTACGCGCGCGCGAGTTTTCCTCCCTTCCTTCCACACTTGTGCGTGTGTGCACGCGCGTCCACTGATTACACCCCTTCCTTTCTCGTTAAGCTAAATATAGTAGTAAACCTTTTCTTTAGTTCTTTAAAACTAATTACAAGTTATTGTCGTTTTATCAGCTCCTGCTCCAATCTAACAAATTTAAATTACCGTTTTTCCCGCGTTTTTCTCTGACGTCACGGACAAACTAATCGTTTGAGTTCAGTCGGACTAAAAATTTCGATCCATGAAGTTGACTCATTTATTCCTCGTCAGTCAACCTTAAATACAGACAGGGATATCTTACTGACAACAAATAATTCTTCATCCCTTTTGGCTCGTCGCAAATAATTTTCTTCAAGACGATGCAACCAACAACAAATAAGTCTTCGTCCCTTTTGGCTCGTCGTAAATAAATTTTTGCAGCAAATTCAATGCCTGATCCCAAAATCTGAGATGACTGAACTTTCTCACGACCGTGAACCTGAACAAAAAAGGGTATAAAAAACAAAAACAACACAAAAACACTACACACACTTACAATACCCAAATCCACAGTAAGTACTTTTTTTATCTGTGCATATCTACACCTCGTGTTAACGAGTTCCTTTTTCCAGAACTTAAAAAAAAAAAAAAAAAAAAAAAATCTTTTCCCGCCTTGTTCACCTTTCTATCCTATTTTGGCGCGGAACATTTTCCCTGATCTCGTACCACGAGATAATCTACTTGTTTTTCCATTTAATAAAAAAATTACACTTGTTTTGAAAAAAAAAAAAACTTTTCCCACCTTGCTATCCTACCAAAAAAAAGTGAAGTTTTGTTGAAATCGGTTGAAAAATGTAGATAGCCTTTCTCTGTAATCTTTTACAATTTATGATTTTTACTTATTGAATACAGTAAAAAACATTGCATATTTTGCTTGTGGTGATTCATAATTAGAATTCTGATTTGAATATATTTTCCACTCGTTGTTTCTAATACAAAAAATATTAACTTTATTTGGGTTTATTAATTTATTACAAGTATTGTGTTCTTTCCTTAATAATTATCATCTTCGAAATATTGTTGTTTTTTGTCTATCAGATTTCTTACGTCGGCATTTTTAAATTATTTCTTAATACTTTCTTTTAAATATTGAATTAATTTCAAATAGAACCAATGCCTTATTGTTCTGCCTTGTGGAATTATCTTTCCCTATTTTATCAAATCGAAAAAAATGATTGATTATCTGTCCTTTTTTTTGATAAAAAAAAACAATATTTTTAATGAAAATTTCAGACGTGCTAAGAACGATTAAAAAATGTAAAAAAACAATACCCCAAAAATACTTTGATCTTTCCTCTTTAATAATAATATGAACATTAGACGATAAAATTTTGTTTTCGTCAAGTTCGGCTTTTTTTTCATCATGCTATGCTCTTTTGTTTACATTTTCGTGGGTGAGTTGTCCCCCTTTCATTCTCACGATGTCTTAATCGTGTTTTCAAATTGATTTTGTTTACAAAAACAATGTATTTTTCCCATTTTCGGCGCCGTAAGAACCACCACAAGGTAATTTTATGTAGTGCTGTGAAGTTTTGTTGAAATCGGCTAAAAAATGTTGGAAATTCGATCCAATATATAAACGTTACACACACACACACACACACACAATCTGCGTTTTATAATAAGTAAGATATATACATATAAAACTGTTTAAAATCTCATAAAATACAGGATCTCACATAAGGATATGATTGATTATATATATATAATGTATTACGTGGGGATGTGAATAAACTATATTTATTATATATTATAAATTTGTTCAATCATATCCTTATGTGAGTTTCTTGTATTTTATGAGATTTTAAACAGTTTGTTTTCAAAATGACCACATTATGTTCTACGACACTAGCTTTATAGGCATCACTCACATTTCATCATATTTAAATAAAGTGATTGAACCGATCGACCAGAATATACGATATATCAGAAGTAATGTATTTTATATATATATAATCATATGGGAATCTAAATATTGTTTTGAATATAGTAATATGTCCGTATACACATGTAAATAACGTTTAACATATTAAAAATATTGTATTAAAAATATTTTTTAGATGTTCCCTACTTACGAAAATGAGACGTGTGCTTTCAAAAAATATTAACTAGAACGTGTGTGTTCCATAAAAAGCGAATATGAAATCTTGCTGGGCGGTGATGCTCTCTGTGGTTAAGGGGTCTCAAGCATGTCGGATCAAACAGTGCTTTCTCAAACAAATGGGCTCAAATGTTCGAACACTGCCTGTGAGCACATTTTCTTTAATTTCTCAGTACACAGATTGATAATCGTATTACACGCTGTTTAATATGTCGTCTACTTCATACACGGGCATCCACTAAAAGTAACGTTTGATGTAAGTGTGTTTATGTATTTTCATAGACTTCGGACATGACTTTAGTTTGAATAAATATACACCAATTTCTAGATTTTGACACTTATCCATCTATTTTTTATTTTATATCTACTCATTGTTCAAGTCTAACTCTCTGTCTATTCTCGATGTTTCCTTCTAATACTGCTCGCATTTATTTCGTTCTTTCTATCTGTCTGCCTATATCTTTCATTTTTCTATTGTATAACTTCAATTTGAGAAACATCTGATGAGGCAAATAAAATCCTTGCAGTTATTCTTAATAATATAAATGGTCCTATGAAAAGCGAAAAATAAGAAATAGTCTGTATAATAATTTTAAATCTTACGTCCATTCATAACGGCTAGACGCGTGTATGTGTTTATTCATCTTTTCGTTGATATGTTTTTTATTTATATTTATTCTCTTTGTCTCTTAAAGTTTCACTAAAGATAAACTAGAAACATCTATCCATGACAGTTTTCCCAACTCGGAAGTGAACTAACAGAAACGCACCAGACTTCATTGGCACATGTTTCTAATGATTCGAGATACCTTATAAGTTTTGCCTTACCTTCTTTATTGTGAGTCTTCCTGCAACAGAGAACTCCCAAGCCTTTTTTTCTTCATTTTTTGTACTTTAAAAATTGTATTGCGAAACTTTGGTACGTTATATTTCAGATCAAACCAAACTGAATATATATCTTGAAACGATTGAGGGTTTGGTCTGATTTGGTTTATTTTGTATAACGGCATATCAACCTCGATAGGTTATTTAATGTCGACAACATTTTCAGGAAAGATTCGTATGTATAGAATATGTATTCTTTGGTTTAGATTGGCTTGGTTTATTTTCTTTTACGGCATTGAGAGGCATCGAGATAGATCCTGAATACACATTAAAAGTTATATCCCTTTACTGTAAAGCGTACTTGATATTTTGTAAGCCTTAATAAATCAAACCCAGAGCCAAATGGAGAGGCATCGAGAACTGAAATAGGTGTGGATCAAAATCACGAATCAGTGGTAATCTTCTGCGAGAACAACTTAGTCAGTGGGTGATTTAATGCCGACAACATTACGGCATATCAACCTGAATGGGTTATTTAATGCCGACAACATTTTTAGGATAGATTCGTATGAATAGACTATGTATTCTTTGGTTTAGATTGGTTTGGTTTATTTTCTTTTACGGCATATCAACCTCAATGGGTTATTTAACGCCGACAAGATTTTTGATTGCTGGTAATATTTTGTTTTGTCAAAAATCTGTTTCTGGTAGTATACTTCCTTCAATATTAATATTGCTAGTAATAATTTTTTTCAAAAAAGTATTGCTGGTAATAGTTAACTATTTGCCCATAGCTGGGACCCTAATAGGTGCTACCACCTCGGGCCAGGGTGGACCTGGAAACACCAGTAATTAAGAGGTGGTTCCATGCTCATCAAAACCTCCTGATCAGAGGCTTTGCTGCTGGATGTAGTTTAACGTCTTACCCAGGAGGCGGATATAGTTTAATGTCTTACCCAGTGTGACGTCGTCCCCCCGGTCGCAGCGCCGACTGTGACGTTCTATCCTGATCTACCACGGCACCAGTTGTGACGTCCCCAAACAGCACCAATTGTGACGTCCTCGCCGCGGCGCCAGCTGTTCGCTCCTCGCTGCTCCGTTCGGGTGTCGCTGCTCCAAATGTGACGTCCGCCTGTCGCGTCAGTCGTGTTGTCTCGTCCTGTGACGACCAACTGGCTTGGTATCGGTCGCGGCACCCAAATGTGACGTTCTAATCTTTTGGTGATTCGGGTGGGAATCTGGTTAGATTTGATATCAGCCTCGTCGTTCCCAACTCGCTTCCAACGCCTGGTTACCAAGGTAACTGCATTGATCTCCAGTCCGCCTACCCACGTTGTGAATTGATCTTAGGCAGACGAGATCAAACAGTGGTTGGGGCCGTAATGCAAACTGAGTTCAACGGGGGTGATACTACACAAAAATGCATAAAAGAAAATAAAATGAAAACTCAAAAAATTCAAAGTATCAAAGAAAAATGTAACAAACTTTATGTCTAGTTGTTCGATACATAGGACTGCATCTATCTCCCGACCCGTTCTGTGGATTGTGACACGTCGTTTCCGCTAGGCAGGTTTGAACGCTTCAAGTTGTTTGCTCTCTAAGAAATTGGTGTTTCGGTGTGTCTTTGGACGAAAGTCGAAAAACTTATTTCGGTGGTCTGGTTCTAAGTCGCTCATCAAAATAATTGTTTTTGGGTTGAAGAGGAGTCCTAAATTTGCGTGAATCTTGGTCAGCTATCTCGAGGCGGCTTCAACTCTGGAAACTCAACTCTCTGCTGGAGCCCGAACTGATTTCTGCCTGTTGGGGCCTCGCTTTTATTGACGCCGACCAAAACTGGGGTGGGTCTGTTGGCCTCAGGGGGTTCCTCGATAATTCTAAATACATATCCACCTCTTTTATTTCTGGTTAGGGATTTTCCACTTTTTCCATTTTGGGAACCTTTCCTCCTCCCACTTTCTCACCATACTTCTGAGGGCGTGAACTGCCCTCCCCACTTCTTTGTAGCAGCTTCTCATACTTATACTCTAGATGGGGTGTCGACAGCCTTCTTCGTGCGTCACGTGATCACCACTCGGCCAATGAGGTCTTGGTCGGGTATCTTTCCTCCTCCTTCGTGCGTCACGTGACCACCACTTGACCAATGATGTCTTAGTCGGGCGTGAACAATCCGTGGCTTTGTTTCGGGAAAAAAAAATATCTTGCTTCACTAAAAAAAAATTATCTCTTCTCTTTCCCTTTTCTTCCGCTTAAATCGCCGTTATCATTTCTCTAGCCACGAACGGACAATATGACAACTCTTGTTCTACACGTGGTGTTTGTCAAGTATTTTATCGCTAAATTATCAAGATGGGTGGTCTTCTTAACATGACTTCAAAAAAGAAATATCCCCAAAGTTTTCAGTCAGTCTGTCGCCTCCAAGGAAGAAAGAAAAACACTTCTAGGTCCCCATTCATTTTCCTTCGGTACATATTCCTGATAACATAATTTTATTATCGCAGGCCAAAGTTGTTTCGTCGAAAAAAATTCGGTCAGCGGCACTGCTTGTGTGGCATTTAATTTTTCATATCTGTCCAAAGTCCTTTTTAGTGGCCTGTTTCTCGTCACTTATCGAAATAGCATTTTCACTTGAATTTTTCCCTGGCCAGTGGTCCAGCCGTTCGTTTACGCACCTAGATAACACAGCCGTTATTAAAACACATCTGATTCCTTCTTTCTTTCCCTTTCTTTTTTTTACTCAGAAATTCCCTGTCATTTTAATGACACCCTTTTTCATTTGTTACTTATCAATATTTTCATTGTCTCTTAGCCGTGTGTGTGGATGCTTATCACCTACGATTTGTCTCGCCTTTCTTTCTGCCTTCTTCTCTTTCTCTTCCTTTCTCTGCCTCGTAAATGGTGCCACACCAGGACACGGATGTAGTTTAATGTCTTACCCATGACGAGAGTATTGAGGGATATTTTGTCCAACCTTTATGTGCACCTATTCCATGCTATTTTTTGTTTCAGGTTGGAGTATTTGAAAATGGGTTAAAAATTAAATATCATTTATAATAAAAAGCCCAGTGGGTAGGCTTGAAATTAAGAGTTTGAAGAATTGATTTGAAAAATCGAAAAGAGAAAAAAAACATGTTTTCTTTTATATATATATATATATATATATATATATATATATATATATATATATATATATATATATATTCTATGGGTAGAAGTCTGAATGTTTTTGTTGTAACCTAGGAAAAGTTACTGAATGAGTAATAACCAGAACGGAGATTGGAAATGAAATGAAGTGAAGTAGGCAAACCACTGCCAGTGGTCGACTACTTAAACAGCATATTATACCGCTTACAATAGTGTCCAATATATTTATGAGGATTGGGACATAAACACTAGTGTTCATAGGTCAAATTTCTTAGGGGAAGCATTATCAGTTATTGGTCAAGTCTTGTACTAGGTTTTCTTTGGAATAATTGTAAACATCCGATAATTTGTTCATCTCAGAAATTAGAATATATTACATTTCGTTCAAGTAATATAAATACATATAAGACAGGTAAAGTCCTTCATGTTTCATAGATTACACAAAAGCATTTGATAAATTACCACACAAATTACTACTACAGGTGCGCCTGTGTCATGGTTGAGTACAGTTCATTGAATACACAAATATTGAAATAGGCTTAAGAAAGGATACCTCCATTTTATAACCGGATATACACAGCAAGATAACCGTAAGAGATCAGCGGATATTGATGCTTGTTTCATTAAATAATATAGACAAGTTTTGGCTATTTATTTTAAGCAAATGCCTTTCATATCGTCTGATAAGCTTAATAACATTATCATTGAAAGACGAAAGAAAATCACCATATTGATACGTTTTTAATCCTATCTTACATAAGCCATCATCAAAGATGTCAATTACATTACAATAAATTAAACAATAAACGGACATAGCAATAATGATAGTCTGTTTTTGTTTGCATGGAAAGATTTCCAAGCAACGACAAACTCTAAGATGCTTTCTTAGAAGTCTCAATGAAAACTCCACAAACATACTCAAATGCCTATAATTGATAACAGAAGCCATTGATTTATACTAATGGCTTCACATACTTAACACTTCTCGTTTTCACTCTCTCGTGGTCATGTGTGATGTCATGGGCCGCGGTGCGATTTTCACTTCCAGCGACTCGTATGCACGAGTTTGTCGTTGTTTGGAAATCTTCCATGCAAATAAAAACAGACTGTCATTGTTGCTATGTACGTGTATTGTTTAATTTATTGTAATGTAATTGTCATCTTTGATGATGGCTTATGTAAGCCGAAAGCTTAGATAGGATTAAAACCATGTATGAATATTGTGATTTTCTTACTTCGTTCAACGATAATGTTATTAAGCTTATTAGATGATATGAAAGGAATAATATTGATGGATGTTTCCTTCCTAAACTTGTATTTGGAGTAACATGCGATATCCATTTGGTTGTTGCTGTCGTTGAAGTGTCCTCGACTGGTGTGGTTTCTCTTATCTGGTACAGTTCTTCGTGATCTTGTAGCGCCTGTCTACAATGTTCAAAGAAGGATGGTCTTCGCCGAGATCCACACACGTTCAAATATACAAATTACATTGGAATGGACAAATTATAAAGTGCATGCGTAATTATGTAGATAAAAAAACCCAAATAAATACATCAGTGAATTAAAGTAAGAAAATCCGGCAGTGTAGAAACAGTTCTATGCCTTTGCATGGATTATCGATTATCTCCTATAATCTCTAGCAATTTATTTTTCGTTAATCTGTACCAAAATTAAATGTTCCATCACTTGAATTACTCAGATCAGGTTTATTCCACTATGTACCGATATAATTTTTTTTTAATTCTTGCTTTTCAGTATGGTGTCAATTGTTCATTTTGCTAATTATATAATCCACACTAAGTTTGCTTATACAGAGTGTCCATAAAGTTCGTGTGCACTTTAAACAATTTATAACTTTATTTGTATTTGCGATAGAAATTGTCTGTAAAAATGTTATAAAGTTTAATGTGTCTAGTTTTAAATATAGCTAAAATTACTAATGTGATTTCAAGCATTACTGTAAATCAGTTGGCAAATGTTTTCCGTGAACTGCAAAATCGTACTAACCTTTGTATTGCTAATGATGGAGGACATTTGGAAACTTAAATAAAATTTCAATAAAACCTTGAGAAATATATATTTACTTCTTTCTAATCCTTTTTACACATTATTTCTATCGCAAATACAAATAAAGTTATAAATTTTTATAGTGCACACGAACTTTATGGACACCCTTTATTAATTCCACAGTCATTCTTAGAAATTATTTCTATGGCAATTGACTTTTTCACTTGCTTCTGTCAATGTATGGTTATGGTTTTATCAAAAAGGATATTGTGATATAATTTTCAATATAATCATGAAAATTCGTAACCTAAGTTCAAAAAGTCAAATGGAAACGGTTACAATATGGAGACTGTGATGGGGTTGCAGATGAAGCTAACCACAGATACACATAAGCTTTCTATTTTGTTCCTGTTCAAATTTAAGCTTGTCAGTTGAATTTAATTATCTTCAGAATATTTTGATTGGTTTGCTTTTTTTACCAACCCATTGTGTATTACTTAATGCCGAAACATATTTTAGATTGTAAGAATGTTTTTGACAGTGAATATTGCCTTAGCATTTCTTTTTGAGAATAAGAATTTCGAGATAAAGTCCTACTCTTTACCTACTGCTGGTACATATGAATCCATATACCTGTTAAAATATAATATAACTGATCGTGTTCCATTCCTTAGATTTAGTTTGCTTTTTAACATTTAATTCGCCCAAATTCTGAGATTTTGCTGAGATAATTCTTTTTTTCAATTTGTTGAAACCCATTAGCCGAAAGAAAATAAATTAAGCTGACGCGGTTGTTAAGTAATTCATTAGCCGCTCCCAGTAAGATAAGTCAGATTTTTTTTTCTTTTTATACATTATTTACATTATTCTGACTATTGTCCTCATCTTTGTCGCCATATTTATTACAACGTTTCGGGCGTTGTACGCTCCGGCCTTCTTCAGGTGATTGGAATGTCGAAGTGAACCCATTATTTCGCTCACTGGGGTAGATTGTTTTAGTTCCACGTGTCATGTTTAATGGATGTCAGTTATCAGTTATCTCCTGCGTTTTCTTCTAACTGTTTTTTTTTCAACAGAGCGTTTTTAAGACTCTTTTCTTGGTTGCCATGGATATTCTCGTCACAATATCAACACTCAGAGGCGACAGTCTGTTTAAAGCTGGACGTAATATATTTCAATGTTCACTTTTATATTTATATTTACATGTGCTCTATCTCCGATATTGAGCACTTTATCCCATAAATATAGCACACCTTAAAACTATATTTCTTCATATATATATATATATATGTGTGTGTGTGTGTGTGTGTGTGTGTGTGTGTGTGCGTGAAGCCTCAAGCTATCTGACTGCATTTGTTTATGTTGATATAGCCGTCTATATATTCATAAATTCTCCAAAAATATCTTGGAAATGATCATCAAACAGAACAATCAAAAAATAATATAAAAAGTTCCAGTAATAATGTCATAAAAGTTATCATGGGCAAAAGAATTAATGTCTGTAAACTTTTTTTCTTTTTTTTATAAGCCGAGCACGAAATCTTTTTGGATTTCGTCCAAAGTCTCCATGGTCTGCTTGGCAAATACCAGTTTAAGATCTAAGATCGCGGATTAACTTTATCTCGAGGATATTTAAATTTTCAGAGACATCAGAGAATGTCATAAGTTTTTTGCCTACCATTTTAACTCTGTGTATAAACAGTTTCGTCTGTCTAATTACCTTATTGCAAACAGAACGGTTTCGTCTCACGACCAGCCGGTTATGTGTCCACTGGAAATTGAAATATGGATGGTTCATCGAAGGTGAGAAAAGTTTTAAGTCGGACAGAAATAAGAGGCAGACGTAAAACAAAATGGACTCCGGTTATTTTAAGGTAACGAAATTAGATAGGCTTTGGTATTAAATTACATTTTGTATACAACATGACGAAAAGATTTTGCTCATGTTCCTGTTAACCCTGCCTTAGTGTAGAAGTGATTTACGATTCTGAAAACTATACAGACTTTTAATTCAGCAGTCAGGTGATTAAAATAATCAGATTTCCTGTATTTTAATTATTTACCCGCTGCCCCAAGCAGCTAGATATGGCACAAGGCCGAATTTAAAGTGGGGTCTCCGAGCCCGTAGTCTCGGGCAAAAATTCCCTATAGACCACGTAAAAACGGAGTCAGTTTCCCGATACGAGGCTCGTCTGGGGATACTCTCTGATATAAGTCAGATTCTGTGAGTGTTTGTCTTAAAAGCCGTCATTCGAAACCCCCACTTTTACATAATATCAAACTCATATATCTTAAATAAATAAAAAAAGCAGACACAATTTTTTCTTCATTGTTATTTGTCTTCTTTTGGTTTTTGCTATTATTATTTTTTATGTGCCTTATCCCATAGGGACGTAGACAATCATGACTCTCACCAACTTTATAATTTGAATCTCTAAGCAATGTTTTCCCTTTATTATCCATCCTATTTTTTTCTCTACCATCTAATTAAAGAAGCTCATTAGCTAAGTTACTCGTTGCCCTCTGCCCTCTTTCTTTAATTATGTCCTATAAATATCAACTTCTTCCAGCCCTCTTTCCTCATTAGGTATTCCAGAAATCCCAATTCACTCTTCATGGTTCCAAATACAGGTTTTGTCTAAAAGAATAGTTCAAAATGCACTGCTATATAGGGCGGATACAACATAGCAGCTGAGCGCTCTTTTTAACGAAATTATCCCATTTTTCATGTTTCTTAATACTGTGCTTAGATTCTGGAAGTAATATTCCGTTATTCCAATGCCACTTTGGATTTCTCTGTCACATTTTATATCGTCTATTATACGGGATGGAAGAAGTAAAACATTGAACGGGTAAAACATTTTCCTATATAAAGAATTAGGTTAAAAATTTCGGGAACAAAGAAAGAGAATGATGAATATAGCAACGACATTGATAGAGAAAACGATAGATTAATTCAGTCGATAAAATCATAACTATTACCAATGGTGTGTGAGATAAAATTAGTCACTGTACTGTTCAGTGGGCGTACTACGCAAAAAAAAAAACTGAGAAAAAATTCGTATCTTATTTCAATTGCATTGTAATGAAGGTTAATATCACATTTTACACAATCTGTAGACTCAAAAACAAAAGAACTCTACCAAATAACAGAAACCCCATCATTTGGAGGCTGTATACAGCAGCAAAAACTGAAGTTTTTTTTTTGGGGGGGGGTAAGCGTTTCATCCCAAGCAAGGCGGAAAGCCACTAGCACGCAAGGTGTTACATAGAGTTGTAGCGAGAGCAAATAGAAGTGATAGAGGAAAGGATGAAGAGAAGGATAGGCGATAGATCAGGGCATCTGGAGACGTTGAATAGTTGGAGATTATAGCTATTAGGGAAACAGGAAGACGGGGGGAGTTCCACAGGTGAGAGGTGCGAAACATGAAGCTATTGGAGTAGAAGAGACGGTTACATTTAACAGTTTCGACAGTGAAAGTGTGTGATCGAGATGCCAGCCTAGTAGAACGCATGAAGTTTGGGAACCAGCGAAAGCAGCTCTTCGGAGCAGTTACCATGAAAGTATTTTTAAAAAAGACAGAGGGAAGCAACGGCACATCTGTGAGAGAGCTACTGCAGACGAGATGCCAGACCAGGGCCAATTACATTGTATATCCGTCTCTGGATTTTATCAAGAACCTTGAGATAAACATAAGGGGCACCAGACCATATATGGCAGCAATACTCTATGCAAAGGCATATGTTTGATTTGTAGATTTGCAGAATCGACTCCAGCGAGGAAAATTTCCTGGCGCGGCACAGGGAGCCAACTATTAACTCTATGTATTTGTTCCATTTCAGTTCAGCAGTCAATGTGAGTGAATAACATATGTAAATCGATGAGAAAATAATACTCAAGATACAAACTTTTCACACTACTTCGAACAAAGTTTTAAGATGGATTCCATATCAATATTGAAAAGAACAATAACTGTAGTACTTTCTTATAAGGAAACATCTATAACCATTAAAATTATTTCACTCTTTCTCTAACGCAATGTATTAGCTCTTCTTGCTTGTATTGCTAGAACTGTTTATACTTTATGTACTAATATTAGTAGCAGATGTAATCGTTACAGTTATTAAAAGTTCTTAAATGAACGATTGTCATTATTAATGTTTGACATTTTTTCATCTGATTTCTGTTGTTTTATCATAAGTTTCCAGTTGTCTTTACATTCTACAACAAAACTATCACGTATCGGTAACAAGCAAGCGCCAGAGCTGAAGCCATAAACAGTCTAGCTTATCAACGGTCTGACATGAAAAGTTTCCTATTGACTAGGCGACTGAAATCAAGCGTCAATTAATTTTACGCAGGTTCTTGGCCCATTTACACAACACAATGTTTTTTTCTTGTTTACACCTTGCTGCAACAAATATATTCCTTGTAAGTTATCCGATTTTTTAATTCAAACATTGTCATTATAAATTAGTATCTCACTGTATCTTTTTTTTTTTCTTCATTCCAACGCTTAGTCTGTGTTTATATCCCACGTTCTTTCAGAAAACATCACTCACAGGTTAGAAATAAAGTCACCTTTTATAAAATCTAAATTCATATCACATCTACTCCCACTAGACGTAGATAAGCAATAGAGCAAAAAGTAAATATCTGTTAATGCAAAATATAGGCATACACGCTAATTTTGAATGAAGTTTAAGCGTTGGTTTTCGTATCTGAATTGCTAGGCATTTTCACCGTATGATTTAGTCTTCAAAAAATGCATGTGATCAGTTCAAGTCTCTACGAAGTTCATGAGTGTTGTGGTAGGATCCACCTAATTTGAATAGTGGAGTACCGACCATATAAATATGGGTGGTACCGGGAAGAGAAGAGGAATCAAGAGATTCAACCAGAGACTCTGCCCGACTGCGACTCAGTCAACACATTCTCCAGGAACTGTCTTACCAGGAATATACAAAAGACTATATGTAAATATTGTGTACACTTTCTTGTTTCAATACATTTTGTTCTAAGTACATTTTGTGTTGCATTATTATTCCATGCATTAGTCAAGTTTCAACAATGGCGACGAGGTAGAAAGAACTATACGAAAAAAAAAGAGAATTGATAATTGATAGCCTTCAACAATTGGGACAAGTCATTGAAGAACCCAGGCTGAAGGAAAAAATTAGTAATTAAAAGTCTAACATCTAATGGAACGGCGAAGGATTCTGAATTTCTGGATAATTAGAACTGGTTAAAGGACGACTAAGCATAATGGAACGTTCACTAAGAAAAATTTGAAAGGTGTCGTAAACGAATAACGGTGATTTAAAAAAAAAACAAAAAAAAACGGGCCGACTACAAAAACATGCATGGAATTAAAAGGCGCACAGATACATCGTGTCGACTTTGAAAGGTAACGAACTTTTAAAAAAAAAAAAAAATTTTTTTTGGTTTGCTCAACAATATTTTATAAAGCAAGACATAAAATAAAAAAAAAAGTCGTAAGTTGTTTCGATTTTTCTGGTCAGATTATATTATATCCGTGGATACACAAATTAAAAGTATATTCTTTGTTGCATGAACACTATTAGCAAAAGATGGATGAATTATACAAAGTCATATCTGAATTATTCAAATACCAGCAGTTGAGTCAGCAACGTCAAAGTGAACAGTTTGCCTTATTAATAAGGGAACAACAGATAGCACAGCAAAAATATCAAGAAAAGCAAGAGGAAAGACAGCAAAAATATCAAGAAAAGCAAGAGGAAAGACGGGGAAAACAGGAAGATCCCATTGAGGTAATGTATGATATGTTTCAAGTAGAACCTCCGCAGAATACTCCTGAACCGAGAAGATCCGGTAGGAAACGAAAGTTCACGGATCCATTGGACGTGAATCCAAAACGGAAAAAATAATAAAATTAAGCGGATGGACATATGCATATGAAGTATGCAAATGGATCTACAAAGAAATAGCCATAATCATCAACCCATATAGGAAGCCAGTTTGAAATCCAAAAGGGATTCCAAGGCTTGGGAGCGGGGTGTTGTGGTAGGATCCACCTAATTTGCATAGTGGAGTACCGACCATATAAATATGGGTGGTACCGGGAGTAGAGGAGGAATCAAGAGATTCAATCAGACTCTGCCCAACTGCGACTCAGTCAACACATTCTCCAGGAACGGTCTTACCAGGAATATACAAAAGACTATATGTAAATATTTTGTACACTTTCTTGTTTCAATACATTTTGTTCTAAGTACATTTTGTGTTGCATTATTATTCCATGCATTAGTCAAGTATCAACAATGAGTTTGTGTCTTATCTTTGCTGTTTACTTAGCAGTTGTGAAATGCAAAAATGGCCATGAGCGTTCGATCCAATTTAATGAAAATAGAATATGAAGTTTCTTTCTCAAAATTAATATTTATACATACTTCGCATTATACGCCTGAACAATATAGTAAATGATTTTGTCTCAAAGCTATTGTTAATGAATATGCTTTCCAGAAAGTAAGCATGATATTAAAAAGATGTAGAAACAAAGAAAAATTGTGTTGATATGTTAGGTAATATGTCTATATGACTCTGAATGCATGATAATAACAAAAGATGAAGACGAGAATTGAGGCAACAAAAATACGGTTCTACAGAAGGATACTGAGAACGACACGGCCAGAAAATGTAACTAACAAGGAAATTTAACCTTATTTACATTATTCGGACTATTGTTCTAATCTTTGTCGCCATATTTATTACAAAGTAATATATAATGCACTTCTTGGCAGTAACACTCATCTGGTTTAACTAATTTGCATATTGATTTTTTAAAAAATCATTTCATTAATTAACTGCACTTCATTACTGTCCTTTTAATATTCGAGGATTTTTTTGATTTTCATATAAAAATAGGTCTGTTTAGGAATATCGTCTTATATACTGGAGAAAAGTGTCTGAAATTTACATTTTACTTGGCCTTCAACAAGTTGGCATCTATTTGTAAAACTTTGCTTAACTATAACAAGCCAAGTTATGAATGAAATATTCATTTAAACTATTTCCATATATCTTAATTTGGGACACGATAGCGAAGCCTGCAAGTATTAGATAATATATATTGTATATGTATATATTATATATATTATATCTATATATTAAATATATATATTATATATACACAAAGAAATTATATACTTATATAAAATATATATACACATACATATATATAATGTATATATAAACGAGAGCACTCGTGGCCTGACGATTGCATCTAGCAGGAAACAGATTGTCGCCTCTAAGTGTTGACTTCTATGTTACACTTTTTATATTTATAAAGTATATATATATATATATATATATATATATATATATATATATATAACTTATAATATATATATATATAATGTAATATATTATATATATATATATATATATATATATATATATATATATATAATTTATATGTTATAAACAGGGTGTCATAAAGTTCGTGTGCACTTTAAAAAAAATTATAACTTTCTTTGTCTTTGCGATAGAAATAATTTGTAAATAGGATTAGAAAGAAGTAAATCTATATTTTTGAAGGTTTTATTGAAATATTATTTAAGTTTGCACATGTCCTCCATCATTAGGAATACAATGGGTAATACGATTTTGCAGTTCACGGAAAACATTTGCCAACTGATTTACAGTAATGCCTGGAATCACATTAGTTATTTTAGATTTACTTAAAACTAGGTACATTAGACTTTATAACATATTTTTACAGATTATTCCTATCGCAAATACAAATAAAGTTATAATTTTTTTAAAGTGGATACGAACTTTTATGGACAGCCTGTATATATATATATATATATATATATATATATATAAACGCTAGATCAGATTATATATATATATATATATATATATATATATATATATATATATATATAATCTGATCTAGCGTTTATATACATCACGTACATTATACGCTAAAAGATTCCGTTTCTCTGCCGATAGCTTAGGGGTAGATTCTCTGACTGATTTCAGATCGGTCGAGTTTCGATTTCGGCTTGAAGCAGTTGGGTGTATAGCCATATTTATGATCTGTGATACAGTGAATCAACCTGTCTGTGGATTATATATATATATATATATATATATATATATATATATATATATATAAAATGAAACGGTTGAGGTCATCAGTAATGTCACCCTGGCTTCATTACGAATTTCGTGTATTGCAGCATCAAATCCGTTTTGCCAGATACCCCGACCTGTTGACAGCCCGCCTCACCACGTAAATCGCTACACTTTTGGAAAATGTATTTATTTTTGTTATTTTACAAAAATTTTGGCACAGGGTGGAGGGGGAAAATGGCTGGTCTTCGATAACTATCCTAGTCCTAGTTAATCAAAATCACGTCTCATTCATTCCTTACAGTATAAATCACCACAAGATCTTTTCCGTCACATCTCAATAATACATATACCACAATACCACATAAAAAAATTCGGAGAGGGTCCAACTAAAGTGCCGCAAAAGCGCGACTCTCTTCCAGGCACCTAACCACAAGCCGGATGACTTGTCGCGGTTAATTCTGGTCCCAATCATCTGCTACCTCGTCAATGTTCCTACGGCATGACACGAAAATAGATACCTCATCGGATTACGCAGAAACACTAGCTCGACCTCCACAGACAGGGATTCTGCGTAGGGCTGAGCTTCACGCTCTGAGCCTTAGTCGGCGAACGAGTGGCTCCAACATCAAAACGTAAAGAAAGAGCGATATCGTACAAACCAGACGAACCGACAGAGACAGTGCAAAAGCGCTCGATCGCTTTCTGTTTATCTGTATCACAGAACTGGAGGAAATATACAGGAGGCTGGTCCACTTGCAGAAGTCGGGTTCAAATCCGGCGGCCTGCAGGACAGCATCCAGCTTCTAATAGTCGACCTTGTCTAATGCCTTGGACTGATTTCAGTTGATCAGCGCACTTTTATCGTTGTCTTCTGCACCCGTGCGGACAAGGTGCAGGTTGCTTTAAATATATCCACTAAACATAACGTTTAAAATAATAAGACACCCACACATACACGCAGAAGTTTTCTGGGATATATATACGATAAAAACACCTATATTTAATATCAGAAAGAGAAAAATGAAATGTGAAAGGCACATAATGAAGAAAGAGAGCTTGGTGAATATGACATTCATTGGACATATTGAATATAAGAGGCATAGGGGAAAACAGTGAATAAACTACCTAACGAGTTTGTAAAAGCTTGACGATAAAAGGACAGGGGAGACTGTACAAAGACAAAATTTACTAAGTACTACAAGGGACAGGATGTTGTGGAGTTCAATGATCTCCCACGTTCTGAAAGTACATGGCATATAAAAGAAGGTTATTATATCTTGCGCCTTACATTGAGCTCTGTTCTACGCTGCAGAAATCACACACACATACAAAATTTATAATGTCACAGGATGCTTGAATCTTCCATGCGTGTCCATTATGATTAGTCTTGTGAAATCATGCTTGACACTAATGAGTAAATAAAGTCAAACCGATAGATTTTAGTCTTAGAACTAGAACGCATTAGACTATTTCCATCTAAAAACGGGTTTAAATCTCTTACTAATTTAGAGATTTGTTCAGTTTGAGGATTTTGTAGATTTTCGTTCTGCATCAATTTGAGCAGATACAGCTTAGCATCTTGCTTAGGATCTGCGTCAAAATGTTTTAAATTTTTAGTGAATTTGAACACTAATGTTAATATCCTTAATAATCTAGATAACTTTGAATGTTTCTCCTGATATAAGATTGGTTCTAAAGGACTAGCATAGCTAACGTCTTGATATACATGGCTTTGAATCGCCTCCTTATTGCAGTCACTCAAGCAATGTAGGTCATTTTAAGGCCATGCTACTGGATTCCTATTTATCAAAGAAAGACCACAAGTCCAAAATTTTGTCTAAACTTTTCCACTCTCCTGGGTAAGACGTTAAACTACATCCGCGTCCTTGGTAAGACGTTAAACTACGTCCAGCAGCAAGGCTTCTGATCAGGGGGTTTTGAGGAGCGTGGAACCACCTCTTAATTGCTGGTGTTCCCAGGTCCACCTATACCCGGGGTGGTAGCACCTGTTAGTGTCCCAGCTTTGGGCAAATATTACTAGCAATATTTTTTGAACTATTACTAGCAATATTTTTTGAATAAATATTGCCTGCAATACAGTTTTGAAGCAACAATATTACAAGAAACAGATTTTTGACAAAACAAAATATTACCAACAATAAAAAATTTTGTCGGCATTAAATTACCCATTGAGGTTGATATGCCGTAAAACAAAATAAAGCAAATCAATCTCAACCAAAGAATACATATTCTATTCATACGAATCTATCCTAAAAATGTTGTCGGCATTAAATAACCCATAGGGGTTGATATGCCGTAAAACAAAATGAACCAAACTAAACTTTACCAGAGACAATCCCAGAGTAATTAAATCTGCAGACTTTCCTGAAGAAGGCACATACTGGAATTTTATTGATAATCCGTATTGAGAATTTAACTCTTTTAGGAAAATATAAACAAGAAAAAAGATATATAGGTATATCCGCCGGTGATTGGAAGCAGCGTCTATACAACCATAAACGCTCATTTAGATATAGATGCCTCAGAAATCAAACTTCCTTATCCAAACACTACTGGGATCTGGTGGATAAGGGACTAACCCCACTTTTGAAATGGAGATACTTATCAAGAGCTAGAACACCTAATAACTTCCGCGATTGGTGTGATCTGTGCATGGCGGAAAAAAATTTTATTATCAAAGATAAGAATCAAGATGAATTGCTGAATCTTCGTAATGAGATATTTTCTAAATGTAGACATAAGAAACGATTCAAAAAATAAACACCGTTTTGTAACATGTTGTCACTTACGTCAGTTCCATCTTGGTTCAATAACATCGGGCATGACATTTTAATAGAATGACTATTATGTTTATTATGTTTATCTCTATATATATCATTATGTATGTTTATGTGATGCGCTATGTATTTTAATATTTTTTTAGACCAATTTTTTAAAATTTTACATTTTGATTTATATGTATATGTATATGTGCGTACCTGTGTGTGTGTGTGTGTGTGTATTTTTGGAGATATGTAGGTGTGTATATAGGTATATATATATGTGTATGTATGGATGTATATGTATATGTATGCGTATATATGTATATTTATGTATGCGTATATGGATATATGTATATGTAGGTAGATGTATATGTAGATGTGTTTATATGTGTGTGTATGTTTTGGTCTGTATGTACTCATATATATCTGTATATGGGTGTATATGTATGTATATATGTATGCATGTATAGTTAGACGGATAGATATAGGGATTTTTGTTGAGATGGGTGTATGTAATTGTATGGAGATGTAAGGTTTTATGTATATATGTTTATGTGCACGTATGTGTATGTCCGTATATATATGTGTGTGTAAATGTATATATATATAGGAGTGTATGTGTATGGATGGATGTGTATATGTATGTATGTGTGTGTTTTTACGTATGTGTATGCATACATGTATGTGTATGTGAGAATATATATATATATATATATATGTATATGTGTATATATTTGTGTGTGTATATATATATATATATATATATATATATATGTATATGTGTGTGTATGTGTGTATGCATATATATATATATATATGGATATATGTGTATGTGTGTACATGGGTATATATATATGTGTATGTGGGTACACGCCTATATGTATGTATATATTTACGCGTATATGTTATTGTGTATGTGTGTATTCGCATGTGTTTTTGAACATAAAAATATAGGCCCTTGCTAGATTAGATAATCGTTATATTTATTTTTTATATGTTTATATTTGATTTGTAACCTGTAGTCGATATTAATTTTGTCAAATTTTCTTAATTACACTGCGACCCTTTCAATAAATGTTTTAGTTTTAGTTTCCCCCGCCACATCACTCTCCCCCACCCCATTTTCTTTTCTTTTCCTCTCCCTCTCTCTTCTTCTGATCTTTAAGATTAGATCGTCTATTGTGTGCGTATGTCGCCACAAAATGTATCCTTTCCGGTTACATCTTTAATGTATTAGACATACGAAAACATTTATATTTTACTCACTTTAAATGTCTTCAACTAACCTCTCTAAAACTTCTCTCTGTTTTAATCTCCCACTTTCTCTCGTCTGTTACTCCTCTCATTAGCTCTAACATTCGTCCCACACTCTCATACTTACACTCTCTCTAAATTCTATTTTTATTTTGAATTTGCAGGTCTGATGAATTGGATCGTATTTACGATTCCAATGGAATAAATTATGACCATGGAATATTAGTGTTTAAGCCTTTTATTACACACACACACACACACACACACACACATATATATATATATATATATATATATATATATATATATATATATATATATATATATATATATAAAAAGAATAAATAAATAAAATGAAAACGATACCTTCCTTATACTTCCGTGATAATGACAGTCTTAACGGCATAAAAACAAAACACGTGAATTTTGAACTTGAAATATATAATGCAACATAACGCAGTAAAACGAACCGTTGAAATGTTTTGACTTTACAGAATACATATTTACATTCACAGACAATTTAATCCCCACCCTGAAGATGATCTCAGATGAGATTGAAAGTATGAAAGTACTTGTGAACATAAAGATTTTTTGAAAGAAAATTTTGATAATTTATTAATTAATGTTGAAACGAAAAATGAAATGAAAATTTCCACTTTTGAAGGGAATTATCAAGCGTATTATAAGTTGTCATAGAGGGTGGTAAGGGATGGTATGAGAGACATGGTCGAGATTAGAGAGGGAAGGTAGAGTTTTAAAATTTATTTTTATATTTCTTTTTATTATAATTCATAATATAAGGATCAGGCACTGACCTATTTAATCGGTCAACTGAATGGAAATGATAGGGAAAAGGAAAAGGATAAAAAAGAGAAAAACGAAAAAAAGGAGAAGTGAAGTGATAAGAGATGTACGTAGGGTTTTTGTAGGAAGAAGAGGGTGGTATAGCTTTAGCAATTTAGATAAAAACAGATTTTAACTTTATATATATATATATATATATATATATATATATATACGCTTTACAGTTTGCAATTTTAGATATATGTATGTTTTATGTTCATGATTTTCTGAATAATTAAGATTTGATCTAATACTTCTTAGACTCTTGTACAAATCTTATTCTGTTCAAAACATTGATCCCAATAGGTAAATTTCACTCAGATCGATCCAAACCTTTCAACATTACGTCGTCTAGACATGTAAACGCAGAAGAACGTGTCAGAAATTGTTCGATTTTTACAGATTTGTTAGACGGGAATAATTCGAACAAGGACGTCTGGCAGAGATCGTGATTTGAAATCTATTTTTACTTATCATCTCGGCATTAACCTATAAGTACACTGTCATTCGTTATTAATTCACCTTATGAAACCGTTAGATCTCCATTTGCGTTAATGTATCCTTTCTTTGATGGAAATGACACAAATAATTCTATGCATGTTAGATAAGGACTTAAAGTACATACGTAAAGTACTCATCTCTTTTATGTTAACGAAATATTTTTGCTACATATATATATATATATATATATGTGTGTGTGTGTGTGTGTGTGTGTGTGTGTGTGTGTCTGTGTCTGTGTGTGTGTGCATGCGTGTATGTGTGTGTGTCTGTGTGTGTGTCTGTGTCTGTGAGAGAGAGAGAGTTTTGAGGTGAAATTATTTATCTAATAATTTACTTATGCTTTCAAAAATACAATTTAAAGACATTTTCGCAATTTGCATTAACTCTTGCCGTTATCCATTATAAAACATAGCAAGACGAAGATAGAAAAGAGGGCACGGAGAATTTGAAATTCAAGCATATATTCCAAGCAATGTGGAAAGAAACATCGAGTGACCTAAGTTACATAACGAGCGGATATAAAATTTATGACAGAACCATGTCTGCTAGTGCCATTAAACGGACAAATATTGCTTAGAGCTGCAAAGGATAGGAAGCTGTGGACAGTCATGTTCGCCCATGTCCTAAAAGGACACCGTACATAAAATAAGATGTTAAGTTATTACTATCATGAAATTGGCTTTCACATGGTACCTATATTTTTTCAAGCAAGGCAGGTTACAGAGTTGGAGCTATAATTCTCTCACGTACATTCATATCTGCTCATGGCGTATCCAAAGATTGAAGTTTAAAGGCAGTAAATTCGACCTTGCTAATCGAGCGATTCTCTATGGCTCGATCGGTTAAGAGCACCTCAGGCTAAATGACGGTTCCGTATAGGATACAGGTTTGAATCCTGTCGGAGAACGAATAATTTCTATGAAATTTTCTCGGAGATTCAGGCTGGTAAATGTTGTCTAATACTGTTTATTATAAACAGAGCATTTACTTAAATATTTGTATCTATAAAAAGAATCTATAAACATAAAATATCTCTTATATATATGAAAAAAGCTGAGTATGTTCTTACAGTTATCCTTTCATGGTGATGGGTTCTAACAATGTAGAAACTGTCCACAATGATTATTGTCCCAGGGGCTTTTGGTCAATTCATTAGTCATTTTCAAGTGATTCGTTCTGTATATGTGTTCTTGCGCATACATTATGGAATTACTGTGGAATTAGTAGAAATTCGAAAAATTTTTCCAAGAACATTATTGATAAACATATTGAGTTATTCCTACAGAAATTATAAAGCACAACACCAAGAATATAATATACGAGAAGATTGACATATTTTACAGCAAACAGATGCAAGAATATTATGGCTGAATTCGCCATGCGGTGTATCATTAAATATATTTTACCTACTGATCCCAGAAAACGTGTACAACATAATATAATATAGGAAATTAAAAATTGCAATAGCAAATAATTAGCAATAACAATATGCCTATCAATTATAAACTGAAGAACACCAATGTAGTTTATCAATTTTGTTGCCCCGTACAAGACTCACGCAATAAACCGAAAGCCTACATCAGATATACGAAGTCGAAAGCTGACAACCCCCAGATCACATACGGCCCGTAGAGGATTTTTGTCCGGTTCGCCAACTTAATTGTCATTAGGAATTTGCATATTTTTTTGATTGCGTCAGTTGTTATCCTGTTATTCTTGCTATAAAATAAGGAGCATTGCTTAAATAATATAACATTAACTTATTATTTTTTCTTTAAATCTCCAAGCCATGTCATCCTTCTGGATTAAGCGGTCAGAAGACGAGACAATTTATTATAAGTCATGGCTCTACTCCGAGACACTATAGTGATCTTCCAAGCATAGCTTAGATGTGACACAAGGCCGAAACTCGGAGG
Organism: Acanthosepion pharaonis; assembly: GCA_903632075.3. Lineage (NCBI taxonomy): Eukaryota > Metazoa > Mollusca > Cephalopoda > Sepiida > Sepiidae > Acanthosepion > Acanthosepion pharaonis. The sequence continues at coordinate 301,083 of CAHIKZ030000164.1, read as the reverse complement.
CGCCCAGTGAGGATCGAACTCACTACTCAGTCATAATTGGTCTAGCGAGACAAGCTTGCTAACCATTACACCGCTTCAAGGTGCCCCCTCAGAGACACTATATTTCTGTCTGGCCCACTCTCTCCAAAAGGATGCCGACCCTTGACGTAATAAAGTTAGACAACTCCACAAAACTCTTTGTTCGCCATAGAAAATTCTTGTCGATAGCACTCACATTCGAAGCAAATCCATTGTAATATAGGTCTTTATATAAAATAACTTAAGCCAATCCTCACCACTCTCTGTTTCACAGCGGTAGTAACGTTTTGGCTGTCTTTTAAAAGTTAGCCCAACATAGATTCACACCATTTCTTCTAGCACAGCTTAGAATTCCTATTAATCTCAGATGATGCAACTTGGAAAATAAACACTGAACAATATTAACAATATGCCATTTGAAAATAGCTAATGAATTTGTAGAAAGTGATTGGGGCATTAATCAATACAGACAGTTTTTACACTCTTGCAGCTCTGCAAACAGGTGAAAAAAAAGGTAAACTTAGAAAACTTCATATGACATTTATAAGATTTTCCTTATTTACATTATTCTGACTATTGTCCTCAACTTTGTCGCCATATTTATTACAACGTTTCAGCCCTTCAGTATCTGTCTATATTTCTGAGATGAGGTATTATGTACACTATTTACATTATTCGGACTATTGTTCTAATCTTTGTTGCCATATTTATTACAACGTTTCGGCCCTTATAGGCTCCGGCCTTCTTCAGGTGGTTGGAATGTCGAACTGAACCCTTTATTTCGCTCGCTGGGGTAGACTGTTCTAGTTCCACGTACCATGTCTAATGGATGTCAGTTATCAGTTATCTCCTGTTAATTCCCCTCTGCATGTTCTCTACCGCCTTAGCCAGGTATTGAGTTCACACTCTTTGGGTCCTGTCACTGGATCTAACTAACGCCTTTATCCTCTGTGCCATGTGTCCTCAGAAATATAGACAGATACTGAAGATTTTCCTTGTTTATCATTCATAAAAACCTCTGTAAAAGAAAATATGCCCCCCCACACTCACACACATATATGTCTGTCCGTGTGTCGTTACTATCCGAACTTATGCCACTGGCCGAGTCCTGGTCGTCCGTGTAAACTTGGAAACTAGAAAAAGTTACGAAACATGCCCGTTTTCATTATATTGTTTTCTTCGTTTCTTTCACTTCCGCACTTTTTTTTTACTTGTGTGCTTACTCGCCAGCTGTCTAAATCTATTGTCATGCAATTTACATTTATTCTCATGTAAGCTGAATTTCTTTTCCTCTTAACTTTTAAGTTCTAAAAATAACTCCCTCCAAATATAGCCAAAATAAAATCAAGCTGAATAATTCACCTTTATATCTCAGTCTACCAAATAAAAATATTTCTGTCTCAGAATCTACTTTATAAACTCTCGATAGGCCATTCTCTCAATTTATCAATATCCTTCGTAACTTGCTAACAATATGATATCCCCATATCCAATGATTCATATATATATATATATATATATATATATATATATATATATATATATATATATATATATAAATAAAGAACAGTAAGATATATAATCCGGTGATCTTATTGATTTTTTTTTAATTTTTACAAAACAGTGCTCAATGTAAATTTACAGAGCATAAATATTATAAATTAACTGATTTGAAATATGTTTTCTTCGCTACACAGTAATAACCATGTTCCAAAATCTGAAGCTAAAACCTTCAATTTTAATTATATAATTAAATTAAAAAGCATTAGTTCTGTTTCATCTTCAAGCGAGTTTTGAAAAATACACCCTACCCTCCCTAAACTTAACCTCTTTTTCGAACGTAACTCATAATTGATACAACAATAGTTAATAAAAATGAACACGCTACCGCCCCTGAATGATTGGATTTCTCTGGAAACAAAAAATTATGAATTTATATGTGCGTTTAAAACTCAGTAAATTTAAAAATTACATGTGGTTACTGAGTGAAAAAGGACAAGAAAAAAACGAAAATATTAAGAAGCGATAAGGGTTTTTTTTAAAAAAAAAATGTAATCACGACAATAGAAAGCGATTTACATTGCATTTACATTTTTGGAGATTAAAGTTGGCTTGAATGCATGGTGCTAGAAGAGAGTTCCACAATCGAGAATATATGATATATATATTTTTAGATGTATATTTTATAGATTATAAAATGTGTTGTCTGTAATTTTGCTATAAATATATATTTTGCCATTATTAGTTTTTCATTGACATTTTGCTATAAAATGTATAGTTTCTCATTTTATTATAGAAATGTGCTGATGATTTTTGTTTGGGAGTTAACTATTTGCCTATGGCTGGGATCCTAACAGGTGCTACCACCTCGGGTGAGGGTGGACGTAGGAACAACAACAGTTAATAGGCGGTTCCATGCTCCTCAAACCCTCCAATCTCCCGGTTAGAGAGCTTGCGGCCGGATGTAATATATCGTCATACCCAGAGTGAAAACAAGGAAGAAAGTAATATATCGAAGAAATAAAATAAAATAAAAAATGACACAGATCAAGAAAGAAGGTAAAACATAGGTAATATATATTAAAACATTATATAATGAATATTTAACATAGAAACGAATATTTAACATAGAACTTACGGTTGCATTTAGCCAATTCACCTGAAAAACTTATGAGACCTAGTTGCCAATCTAATAATGTGTTTAAATTCCTAAATGTCTAAGTACCATAGTGGAAATTTAATCCGAACTATGAAAGGCAAAGGGGAAACTAGATTTCGGAGGCGGGAATGTGACAAGCCGAGATGCTAGACCAGTGTCGTGAATGTTGGGGATTCTTCTTTGGATATTATCAAGAATTTCTAAAAATATATAAGGATCACTAGCCTATATGTGCCAGTAAAGCATGGGCGTCGCTATAATTATAAATACGACAGATTCTGGCGAGGAAAATTGTCTAAACGACACAGTGAAACAATTTTCTTAGCAACAGATCTAGCAATTGATTCAATAGAATCTTTCTACATTCTTTTGTCTGCAGAGAATTTTAGCCAGATGAGATGCAACGAGACCCTCTTCTGGAGGGTAGCATCACTCATTTTCATGGAATGCAGAAAGAGGTCTTTGAGATGATTAACAGAGAGAAGTTTCGTTTTAAAGGCGTTAAAATTAACAAGACATTCATATCGAGACAATCAGACTTAATATGGATACAGATGTAAATCGATATATTACTGACATGGATACCATGTTGAGAACTGATGCCATGAAGGTCATTAATGAAAATTAATAACAAAGTAGGTCCATGTATTGAGCCCTAGGCTGGGATACGCCTGCATTAGTACAAAAAGATCTGGAAGAGTGACAGTTCAGGATAACTTTCATTTCGAGATTTGATAAGAAATAATGAATCAATTCAAAGATTCGTCCAGAAATGCCATAGAATTTCACCTTGTGAAGAATACTGATACTCCAAACCCTGTCGAACGCTTTCGAGATGTCTAATGTCGAGATGTCACCATTCTTATCTAAAGCAATTGATCTAGAGAAGTTAAAGCCATATTGTTTGACTAAAAGTAAGCTCAGCTATGTGAGATTCTTAACCAATTCAGTGCTGAATTAGTAGTTTGTATAAAAGAGGTAGCAGGCCAATAGGTCTATAGTTAGAATGATTTGACGGTTCACTTGAACTGGAACTACACGAGGATTTCCAACAAGCAAGAGGCAGACAGGCATTTGTTGTATAGTTCAGAGAGAATACGAGTTAATTCGGGAGCAAATTTCTAAAGAACTATTGCAAGAATTGTGGGGATCCAGGTTAGAGATGATAGCCAAAACCATGGAAGGGGCTATATGCATATCTCTCAACAGATTTCTAAGTGGAAACTCAGGCAATATACAGGGTGTATCAAAAATACTCTTATAAACAGTGATGGCGAGTTCCTCACGCCAAAAACAAGGACAAAAGTCCATATAAACATATGTCAGCAAATCCCCCGTTTTTCAATTATTAAGTTTAAGGAAAGTTTTCGCTTTGTTGCCATGGAGACTACAATACATTTGTCATTCATGTCCATTTGTGGCTAGCCTGTCTTTTAACGTATCTAGTAGTAAGTCAGCTGAGAAGTGTTCCGTTTAACAATGGCAGGATATTTATATAGTAAGCAGGAAGACATTATTTTTATATACGGCCGCGTGAAATGGTCATGGACGCAACGCTGCGCGACTGTATCAGATTGCGTTTCTTGGCCGATGGCAGCCGAATCATCCAACCTTTGCTGCCGTTTATCGTCGAAACAGCATTCGTGGCCCCACAAACTATGGATCAAGGAAGACCGAGATCTGCTCGTACACCTGACTACGAATAACATATTCTACAGGCCGTCGGTGACGATCCAGGTATCAGCACACATCAAGTGGCCTTAGCATGTCGTACATTTCATAGTACCGCATGTATGGTGCATCAAGAGCAGCTCCTGCACCAATATCATTTGCAAAATGTGCAGGGTCTTTCACCTTCTGATAACTCACCACTGGAGAACTTTAGCCGATAGTTTTTTTTTGCACAAGCTGCAGATCCGTTGTTTGTCTCTTCAGTCCTGTTTACGAATGCGGTAACCTTCGGAAAACATGGAATAACAAATTTACGCAACCAACATTTCTGAGCAGATCGGAATCCCCCACGGTACAATACAGGCTAGACCCCAGCATCAATTTACAATTAATGTGTAGGCTAAAATTGTAGGTGACTGTTTGGTAGGTCCATATGTTCTCCCAGCACGACTTACAGGAGCCGTCTACAGTAGTTTATTTCGAACAAACTTCCACACCTGCTAAAGGATGTACCGCTACTAATACAAGACGTTCATGGTTCATACGTGATGGCACTGCAGCACATATTAGTCACATTGTAAGCGATGCACCCATGGGATCATTGACTGACGTACCCTTTTAAATACTCCCACTCGACATCCTGTGGGAGTCTTTAAAGGGGTACGCCAGTCAATGATCCGACGGGTGCATACGTGTATAGAAGCAAGCGGGAGATATTTTGAAAATTATAATGAGCTTCTCTTTTAAAACGGTGGCCTTTTGGGCATATGTTTATGTGGACATTATACTTTGTGACAGGAACCCGCCCCAAAGTACATTGTAAATTGTAAATTAAATTATTTTAAAATCAATAAATTAAACACTAAAATATGCCGCACATTTTATTCACATTGTACGCGATGCACTGGTTGACATTTACCATGAAAGATGGATAGGTAAGGGAGGACTGGTGCCATGGATGGCCTGCACCTTCGCCCGACCTCAGTCCTTTGGATTTTTATCTTTGGAACCACCTAAAGCAATTGGTTTATGCAGCAAACATTAATAATGCAGAGACAATTGTCATGAGGGCCTGCGAAACCATTCGATATCGTGTGGGAGTATTTAAAAGGGTACGCCAGTCAATAATCCGACGCGTGCATACGTGTGTAGAAGCAAGCGGAGGATATTATGAAAATTATTGAGCCGCTCTGTTAAAACGATGGCCTATTGGACATATGTTTATGTGGACATTTTACTTTGTTACAGGAACCCGCCCCCAAAGTTTATAAAAGTATTTTTGTTACACCCTTATCACACCTTATCTTCTCATGAAGCTAAGTTTTTGCATTGTGCTTCACTGTAAAATGTAAATTAAATTATTTTAAAATCAATAAAATAATCACTAAAATCTTCGAAAATTGCTCAAATCATTTGAAGTCAGACAAAATATTTGAAAACGAGACTTGTTTGTTGTACTTCATCAATATCAGAAAACCAGCATCTGTCTATATTTCTGAGATGATGCATTATGTACACCATTTACATTATTCGGACTATTTTCCTCATCTTTGTCGCCATATTTATCACAACGTTTCGGCAATTCAGTATCTATCTAAATTTCTGTGATGAGGTATTATGTACATTATTTAAATTATTCGGTTCATTGTCCTCATCTTTGTCGCCATATTTATTACAACGTTTCGGCCGTTCAGTATCTGTCTATATTTATGAGATGAGGTATTATGTACACTATTTACATTATTCGGATGATTGTCCTCATCTTTTTTGCCATATTTGAAACATCGGTGCGTCTGTCATGCAAAGGAAAACATTTCTTGATGCCAAGATTGTTTGAGAAGGATTAAAGAAGCGTTAACAGGGAAAAGTTTCTTAAGAACCTCTTATTAACCCCAGCGTTACACTAAACTTCCGAAGTAGGTTGGGGGCGTTCATGCATTTGCACTTGCCGTTGAACCAAGCTCTGACGCTTCATCCCTGTTTTTGTTTGATTATTAGATTTGTGAACAATGCCATACTATTTGAAAGTTATTACGGCCATAGGAAATTTACTGAATATATAAAACATTGAAACAATTTAACCCAGAGCACGACCACACAAAAAGGTTTTAAAAACGTTATTCGATGGATGAGTGGGGGAGTAGCGTAGTATACCAACGGATGGTGCATGCATCGCGGACTCAGGCAAACATTTCTACGCAGGGATTGCGGATATACAGGTCGTGCGGTTATGCAATTACAGCCATGTACACCGGGGCAACGCCAGGTACCTTGTCTAGTCTGGATGTATAAATCGTCGCCTCTGTCCTCCTGTTATCGAAATCCCCCTAGAGTTTTGGAGATAAACACCTATAATCATAAATAATCTGAAATTACATTACCCAGGGTACTTGGATAAGTATATTTCATTTTGATCAAAGTGAGTACCCGGGGTCACAATCTCCCCACTGATTTTTCCCCTTTGATTTAAATTAAATTTATTTTGAACACGGGAATGATTTCTTATCTAAAAGATAAATGGAGAAAGCCAGAAGATGGAGGTCACATCGGCATTATTATTGAGTAATATTAAAATGCATCATTTATCTCCACAATTTATGACAATGATTAAAAATCAATAATCATTTTCTTACAACAAAAATGTGTGACACGCAGCAAGACGCAATAATTCGGCTAGTACAAAATAAAACAACCTACATTAAACATAATATGTTTCACGGTACTGGGAGTCAATTTATGAATATCTTCATCATCAGGTACCATCACATTTTATAACCTCTAATAGACTTACTTTTCACTTTGACATTTTATATAGTGAACATTAACCAATATAAGGCCCGAGAGTCATGCAAGCTAGAGTGTTACTGTTGAAATGGCTATAATTTATCAGGTGTGTGATACTAATGAAAAAGGAAGCGAAGAATATGAGAATAAGGATAGATAACGATTGGTTCTTAATTTGAATCGATTAAGATTCTAGTTTTCAGAGAAGCTTTGTTCCAAAAAAAGTAGTTGATGAGGAAACTCTTTTTAAGTGGAACTTCCTTCATAGATTTTGAACAAGAATGAAAAGAGGGTGACTCAAATGCATGAAAGTCGCAAGTCGTGTCCTCACTGTAAAGTCTGGAGTCAACACGAGAATCCAATAAAATCGTTCCTTGTAGTTCTGATAAAATAACCTGGTCGAAAGCTCTTGATAAATATGTGATAAATATATAAGAATGTGATAAATATATAAGAAAATCGATTTTCTACATATACATGGTGTTGCAGCAAAGTTGCATATGCTGTTACAGTTTTTTGTGTATATATGTATATAGGTAACTAGTGAGCGAGTCAAAATGACTTAATTCCCTTTCTAGTCTACCAATAGAAGGTTGATCAATCAGAAGCCGCAGAACATTGTATCCGTCGTGTATAAAGGCGGCCATCTTTGTTTTCCCTACCGGAATGACCAGAGCCAACTTGTCAGGCGAACACGACAGAAGGAAGAACTACGCTCTGCTACTTTGCTGCGATATCCACTGCGAACCTGCACTACGCTTTCCTACTGTCTCCGAAATATTCACTGCCAACCTCTGGATTCTATGCTCGAAGACGACCGTCATGAAAATGTCTAACATATGCAGAGACCCGACAGTTTATTTAACAACAGTTAGAGTTACATACTACATTATTTTTGTAACAATGTAACCGCCAATGGCGGCGACGACCATCTCAAGGCGGGCGTGAAATGGGTCACACGCTTTGGCGACCATGTCCATGTCCATAGCGGCGAACACCATCTCCGATACCAGCCTTCAGAGAGTCGGTCGTGTTGTGGGCGTGCTTGTTGATCTTGGCCTCGATCACGCCCCAGAAGAAATAGTCAAGGGGGTTGCAGTCGGGTGAGGAGGGCTGCCACAAGTCCGTGTGGTGAGGAACATTGTTGAGCAGCCACGCATGGGTTGTCTTGGCCTTGTAACAGAAGCGGAGTCCTCCTGAAAAACGTAGGGGCGTCCGGCGGCGATCCCATCTATCCAGGGATTCAACACGCTCCTCAGCACCTCCTGGTAGACCTCAACGATGACTCTCAGCACCTTTTGAAAGAAGAACGGAGGATGACGCCAAGGACCATGACGGAGAAGGGAAACTTCGTATGCTTCACGACGGGAACCGCCTCGATATCTTTTCAGATCCACCTATCGTTCTGCCTAACGTTAGTTAGTTGACAAACTGTATCTGTATATACAAATTTTCGATTTCTTTTTGTTAAGTGCCGGATTTTGCTGCAACACCCTGTAGGAAATGTTCTTAAATTGAAATACTGCATTCATTCAGGGCTTCAAAACATGAAGAAAGTGTATAAAGCAAACAACAGAATGAAAGAGTGAAGATAGAAAAGAAAATTAGCCAGCAAGCAATAGCTAAGGGAGTTTTAAATATCAAGAAGATGAATTTCAGAAATACTATCTAGAGATAAAAGTCGGAATCATGTGGGTATACATGGGTAAGGGTTTAACAGTCTTTGAATTGATAGCTTAATTAACTGTAATTAATACGGAATATATATAGTTGCTGAAGGATACTTTTTATATAAGATAAGTAGGAATGCATGCCTTCACAACAAGACAAAGCTCTATGTCAGAGATAGCGTGCAAAAGTTTAGTTCATGAACGTGTCACTGTATTAAATGTTTGGCCAGTTTCAATGTCATAGAACAAATGTGGATAGTACTGAAGAGAAGAGTTCATCAGAGAAATCAAAGAAATATCAACTTATAAGCAGAAGCGTAATACAAATTCACAACATATTAAAGTTACTGAATATTTGGCATGTTACTGGGCGTGCACACACATACACGCACAGACACTGAACACACACACACACACACACACACACACACACACACATATATATATATATATATATATATATATATATATATATATATTGATGCATGTTTCATTAAATAATATAGAGAAGTGTTGTCTATTTATTTTATGTAAATTCTTTTCATATCGTCTGATAAGCTTAATAACATAAACTCGTGCATATAAGACGCTGGAATACGAGAATCGCATCGCAGCTCGTGACGTCTCACATGACCACGCGAGAGTGAAAACGAGAAGTATTAAGTATGGGAAGCCATTGATATAAACCAATGGCTTTTGTTACCAATTTTTTACAATTTTTTTTACATGCATTTAAGAATATTTTTGGAGATTTCATAGTTTGTCTTGTTTAGGTTAGGTTTCAACTGTTTTATGTATACAGCTTCAAGAATATCAAACATATTAATCTCCTATATCGTAATCAAATGCATACTAAGTATAAACAAGATTAAAATATACTAAAAAATTAGTAAATACCAATATATCTACAACAGATTCTAGCAAAAAGTTAAGTTAATCATATACTACACTAAACAGATAGATAGATAGATAGATAGATAGATAGATAGATAGATAGAACCTGAGTTTTATACTACAGCTATATATACTGGGCGTACCTTAGTTACAGTTTCGGAGCTAGAGCCCATAAATTGGCGTGCTAAATAGTTGAAAAAGGCCAGTTCGCTTGATGACATACAGCTTTTTAACCGAAGCACCGGCGAGTTCGAACAGTTTCGAGTACTCCCAAGGCTTGGTTCATCCCGTGCTACGGTTTACGTACACTTCTCAACGATGCCCTATGCGGCGTGTCCCCAGCTCTATATTATAAAGAAGTCAGCTCCTGTGCTAAAACAATAATGGTCGTAACATTAACACATCTATGCATTCATATACATGTATGCACATATGCAGAAATGTGTGTAAATGCATTCGCACGAGTTGGATATTTATTTGAAATGATCAGCGTCCTATATTTTATTTATTGGATTAATGAACAATCATTAATTATACTGACAAGGAAAACTGACATTGGTTGTGTAAAAGTTTATTTTGTCGTTATTAGGCTACGGACGTATTGACATACCTACCATAGTGATTTACCAAGCGTAGCTTAGATGTGGCACAAGGCCGAAAGTATGGGGCACTCAGTGAGGATCGAACTCGCTTCATTATTATTATGAATTATATGCAAAATTCCAATATATACATTGTATTCTTTAGGCTTGAATCTAGGGTTGCACTATGTTGCCACTATGTTTATATTGATTTTCCAAGCATAGATTAGATGTGGAACAAAGCTGAAAGTAGGGGGCTCCCAGTGAGAATCGAACTCACTACTCAGTTGTAATATTTCTATCAAGACAAGCTTGCTAGCCATTACACCGCCGCGAGGTGCTCCTTTTTTTCTAAGCATGGCTTAGATGTGGCACAAGGCCGAAATTATGAGGCACCCAGTGATATTCGAACTCACTACTCAGTTGTAATTGTTCTAGCGCGACAAGCTTGATAACCATTACACCGCCTCGAAGTGCCCAGATATAATTACCTATACGCATACCTGGTAAATTCGTCTGCTAATGTAGCCAGCTAGACTTTGTTTCGGACACCTGATCACGCACATATTTGTTCAACACCCACAGAACCAACCTCAGGTTTATACTGCAAATATGCTGAGCTGACCTTAGTTACATCCATACTTAAATAATAATAATAATAATAATAATAATAATAGCAATAATGATAACAATGGTCATGCTCGGATGGCTTGTTAATCCATGTTGAAGGTATTTTTGCAACACTTACAAAGCCGACCTGTGGCTTATACTGAAACTATGCTTAGCAGACATTCGTTACAGTTTCTGAGAAAGGTCTCAGAATCTGGCTCAAGCAATGCTTGAATGGTCATGATGATTTCTGAGTTCTGGTTAATACAGCCATTGGCAGCTTATTAATCGTTTTCTTGACTCAATTTCACTCACCTCACTTACAAATCAAATCGACCCGGGTGAACACAGTTTTCATGGGTGGAATGCGAAAATTCTAAACATATCGGCTACATGCCCATGTACACATCCATCCAAACATAAACAAATATGTTGAGTGTTTTCTCATCAAAAAAGGAATTGTTAGTCATACGTCATATTTGTACGGTCTGCTAATTTCATTAGACTTGGCAACTTTCCTTCGTCTTTTGCTTAATTTTTGTTTATGTCGAATTTTATTTCCATCATTCCAAGATTCTTATTTTTTTTACTTTTCCTACAGACATTAACTGCAAAGTTAATTACAAATTAAAATTGATTCATTTGAAAATCCTACTTTTTCAGTTGCGTATGCAGACGATATTTTACTTTATTTTTTTTATGTTGCTGGTGTTTAAATATTTCCCAAGTATTCATAAATAAGTAAATACTTATGAAACTGGGAAATAAGGCTGTGAGATATAAATTAATTCTGACTTCTGACACTGACCCAGACAAATAAGAGTAAAAACATATTGTTGATAAGAGACTAAAATCGACAAACAATATTAGGTTACTCTGACGATGTGATAATCGAACATCAGATTTATTAAATTTCTGTTTACTTCATTTCATTATTTTTTTCGTATTTCTTTCAAACCTCAAACTGTGATGTCACTAATCTCTAAAGAACGTTCTTGAATTTCCAGGTTGAGTCTTATACTTCTTACGTGATATGTACACAAATTTACAGATGCACGGTGGCGTGATGAAGGGAGTCTTGGATTGAGAAATCGGAGAGCGATTTCAAATTTCAGTCGAATTCGTCGCATTCGCTGAAACCTAAATATTGTTGAGAAATGTATGACCCCCATTCACCCCCCTCACCGAGATATCGATAAACAGTAACATGCACTGGGCCATTCTAGGAGAAGGAAAACTCTGTATACAAACCAGCCCGAAGAGGGTTGGACTCCATCTGCAAGTACATATGGTTCCTCTATAACCATTAGGGGTTACGGGATACAGAAGAGTCGGAAGTCCATCTAAAGCTGATAAATCAATCGGCATATATCTGTTCAAAAGTTCCGTGAAGGTCTCAGCCTATCGTGCTAGGATTAGGAAAAAGTCAGCGAAGGAATCCAGGTTGGTTCGATGAATCCTTGGAAGTTATCCAGCCACTTCTGATGGCAAAGAATCAAGCACACGACGCTCATCTTGAACATCCACGCTCTCGTACTTACGACAAAAAAAACTGGCGCCGGTTACGAGCGGAGGCACAACGGAAACTCAATGAAGTTCAAAACAACTGGTGGCTCCGGAAATTTGAAGAAATTCAACGTTTTACTGACGAAAACAAAACTATATATATATATACACATATATAGATATATAGATGTGAACATATATGAATATGGTTATATATATATATATATATATATATATATATATATATATATATATATATATATATATATATATATATATATCAACATATAGATTTACGAACATAAATATGAACAAAGACACACACACACATATATATATATATATAGAGAGAGAGAGAGAGATAGATAGATAGATAGATAGATAGATAGATAGATAGATAGATAAAAACAGAAGATAGATGTGAACATAGATACATAGATATGAACATACTTAGATATGAACATAGAAAGAAAGATATGAGCAATGATATTGATCGCCATTTCTACTCTATCCTCTGTTACTACACTGATCACTCTTCTACACTATCCTCTATTGCTATTCATTATACTATATATTTATACTGATCACTACACGGATTACTATTCGGTGGTTAATGTTCGAGCGAGTATTATCGAGCAAGTATTATTAGTGCAATTGTTATTCGAAGACGTCTGACATCAGTAATGTTCAACGGCGTTACTATAGTGTCTCTGCGATTACAAAGTCTCTACTACAAGGAGCATTGCGAAAATGACTACGAGTATTCGTTTATATTACAAAAGTAGCAACAAGTGTGCGTTGACATCACAAAATTTAACTTACAGAGATATGAATATATATAGATATATATTACCATAAATAGAAGAACATATATATATATATATATATATATATAACTTTGATAATGAACACAGATAGATATGAACATAGATAAGGAATATAGATCGATATGAACATGTTTAGATTGATATATATGAATATGCTTAGATATATGGATAGATAGAAATGAACATACTTAGATACATAGATACGAACAAACATAGATAGATAGATAGATAGATAGATAGATAGATAGATAGATAGATAGATAGATATCAAATTAGATAGAAACGAGCATATTTAGATATATCTATTTATCTATGTTCATATCTAGGAAAATATATAAATAGATAGATATATAGATGGGAACATATATGAATATGGACACACACAAACACACATATATATATATATATATATCAACATATAGAGTTATGAACATAGATTGTTATGAACAAAGATATGAACAAATATATATAGATAGACATGGATATACTTGAATACATACATACATACATACATACTGAGATAGACATGAACATACTTAGATACATATGAACGTACATAGATTGATAGATATAAACATAGATATGGACATAGATGTAAGCGATAGACATATGAACAGATTTAGATAGATTGATAGATATGAATATAATTAGATAGATAGATAGATAGATAGATAGATAGATAGATAGATAGATATGAGCAGAGATATAATCATACCTAGATGGATATGAACTTCGATAGATTGATAGATATAATTATAGATGGATAGATATGAAAATAGATAGATAAATACGAACATACTTACAAGCTAGATAGAGAATTGTTGCTATTATTTCTGTTAGTGGTAATAATATATATGATAGAAGAAGAATAAAATAGAATTTATAGTGTTGCAGTTTTTCTACGAGTGAACAAAGAAGAACACAGAGAAGTAATTCTTCTCGTGATGATAAATACCATTTACCATAATTTTTGTTTTTAATTCAATATCAAACAAATATCCTATTCATCATATTATAGAAGAATTTTCTCATTCTTTTTAATATTCTCAGTTGTTTATATGTTTTCAAGAAACAGGTTTAATAAATGAGTCTCATTTTAATCAATAAAAACGTAACTTGCCGAATCTATTTTAATGTCTGTTAAAAAGATGAATTAAGAATTGTTTTGAACAGATACTTTAATAATTTCTAGTTGCATTTAGATTAATGGAAGTGACAAATAGCCGATATTTAATATTTAATAAAAATTATTAATATTTATTAAATATTTAATATTTAATAAATATTAATAGGTTAATAGCCGAACTGATTATTAAAAAATACCAAAAATATGTGCTACTTAAAAGTATTCGCCACGGCACCTTTCCATACTTCTGTTATGTGGTTTTGTTTGCGGTAGCGGCAGCACCGACTTTTGGGCAAAAGACGCCTCTACCGTTCAGGCTATTGCGTTTTACTACGTTGCAACTGACACAGGGCTTCATGTAATGTCTTGCACTCAGGGATAATAAAACCATCCTGTCGGAATACAAAGCCATCTGCTACAACTCACCCAAAACTTCATAAAGCCCGTTTTCGTATTGAACTTGACAACTTTTAATTGGAGGTGTCTTCGTAATGGCAAACGGCTAATGCTACCATGGCTATCCATTGCTTCTTTTTAAGCCTTACAATTTTTTCTTCCGTTGTGCTGATGAATACCGACTTGTGTACATCACGTTTTTTTACGTGGGCGGCCATCAGTTCTACTAGACTTCACACTTACATGCGTGTACAAAATGAGTATGGCGGTTATGACCTTCCATTCAGATAAAGTTTACTCCCGGTCAATGCCGGGCTTTACTGCTAGTTCTTTTATAATTTCTAGTTAAATTTAGATTAACGGAAGTGCCAAATTGCCTTAAGTGGATTGTTTGTTTATAACGGCTTTGTTATTAGGTGATTGAGAAGGTAAGTAAAATAAAAGAGAATGAAATTATTTTGCATATATATTTATTGTTTCAAAACTTCAAAATATAGTATATTTATTTATGCTACGATTTCTTGACCTAAACGAGATAAGCATAGGAAATAATCAGATAAAATCAAATTATTGTAAATGATTGTTCGCTACAAATAATATCAGCACGTATGGGATACTTGTCATGCCATAAGTATTGTAAAGGTATTCCTTTTTCGTGGTCGATTGATTAGAATGCTCGCTTTCTGACCATGAGATCCGGTTTAGAATCTCACTATGGTCTATTTGTCAGTAAAGTGACTTCTTAGTGTTATCGGTCTAAAAAGGCGATCTCGGCGTGCAGCACATTTGGAAAGTGCTTGAAAACTATACAGCGAGTTGACACCAGCTTTGTAAAGAGTGAAAACGAGAAGTATTAATATTCTTAAATGCCTATAATTGATAACAGAAGCCATTGGTTTATACCAACGGATTCCCATACTTAATACTTCTCGTTTTAACTCTAGCGTGGTCATGTGTGACGGGGCGAGCTGCGACGTGATTTTCGCTTCCGCGTCTCGTATACACGAGTTAGTCGTTGCTTTGAAATTTTTTTATGCAAAAAAA
This sequence comes from Acanthosepion pharaonis, assembly GCA_903632075.3. Lineage (NCBI taxonomy): Eukaryota > Metazoa > Mollusca > Cephalopoda > Sepiida > Sepiidae > Acanthosepion > Acanthosepion pharaonis. Next base: position 285,298 of record CAHIKZ030000164.1, on the reverse strand, counting down.
CAGACTATCATTATTGTTTCGTCCGTGTATTGGTTGATATATTGAAAAGTAATTATCTTTGATAATGGCTTATGTAAGTCGAAAGCTTTGATTGGATTTAAACATGTATCAATATAGAGATTTCCTTTCGTCTTTCAATGATAATGTTATTAAGCTTATCAGACAATATGAAAGGAACTTACTTCAACTAAATAGATAAAACTTGTCTATATTATTTAATGAAACATGCATTAATGAAAAATTGCTGCCTAAATATACACAATACATACATATATACACATATATACACATATACATATATATATACTAATAGTAATACTCGTTTGGTACAAACATCAGATAACTCAACTTGTCAAAACAAATCGGTAACTTTGCAAGAAATTGGAAATAATAAAAGAAAGAACTAATAACATCCGAACAGGGCGAAATAAATCTTCCAGTCCGCTAAGTCATTACTCCAAAGGAAAAAAAAACAAAAAAAAACAAGCGAGTAGTAAAATTAAAACGAAGATGCTCAATACGATAAGCAGAGCGGAAATAACTAAAATAAATCCTAAAGAGCCAGGAAAACCTACCTAGGTTTCACCTAAATATATCCTCAGGGTAAGCTATATATATATATATATATATATATATATATATATATATAGATAGATAGATAGATAGATAGATAGATAGATAACTAGACTCGTTTCGAAAAGCCCTCGAATTTTTGATTTGCTAATCAAATCAATCTCGAGGGAAAAAAAGGTTTTAAAAAAAGAAAGAGCTACAAACATGAACTTCTGTCGACAAAAAATCGCACAGATGCAGGTCTGAAGCCCAAAGAAAAACCCCGATACGAGTAAACAACTAACTAACAAAAGAGCTCAATACAACCGTAGAGCAGACCTAGATACACCTAGTGAGCCAGACAAATCTACCTAGGTTTCACCAAACGGATCGTCAGGGAAAGTTTGGCTTTTCCCTGACGATCCGTTTAGGTGAAACCTAGGTAAGTTTGTCTGGCTCACTAGGTGTATATATATATATATATATATGTGTGTGTGTGTGTCTGTTTGTGTGTGTGTGTGTATGTATACAGGGTATCCATAAAGGTCGTGTCCACTTAAAAAAATTATAACTTTATTTGTATTCGTGATAGAAATAATTTGTAAAAAGTATTAGAAAGAAGTAAATCTATATTTTTAAGGTTTTATTGAAATTTTATTTAAGTTTCCACATGTCCTCCATCATTAGCAATACAAAGAGTAATACGCTGGAAAAAAAAGAAAATATTTTTTATTTATCTGAAAATTGTTGCAAATTTTGTGGTAAAGAATTATTCAATAACTATATTTAAAACTAGATACATTAAACTTTATAACATTTTTTACAGATTAATTCTATCGCAAATACAAATAAAGTTATAAATTTTTAAAGTGCACACGAACTTTATGGGCTCTCTCTCTCTATCTCTCTCTCTCTCTCTCTCTCTCTCTCTCTCTCTCTCTCTCTATATATATATATATATATATATATATATATATATATATATATATATAATCACATTTAACATGCGAAGAACACGGCATATATGAGTTTATCAAAACTAATATTAGTATAGCTTTTTAGTACATTGACACTATAGTTTATTTCGGGATAGTTAATTAATTAGATCAGAATAATAATGGCTGTTAGGGTTTTCCTTATCTGAAAATAATAGGAAAGTGGTTTACACATGCTATAATCATTAATACGAGCTTTGAGAAACTGGTAACACTTTCAGTACCCAGGTAGACTAGATTTTATTTGATTGACAAGTGTGGATCAATCAGTAATGGTCGGAGAGATTAGCGTACTCGCCATGATTCTTTTGAATGGTCAAAAATAAAAATAAATAAAATCGTCATATTGCAATGCCATAAAGATACGAAGCAATTACTATTAATTTGTTTGGCAAATTTCTTTAATGATTTCCGATCCAAAAACTAAGTCACATGCTATTTTCACTATAGTCGCCATTTCTGCAATGATTACAACGGATGACTTTAAATTTGAAAATGGCATGGAGTATTGCTGCCATATATGGTCTGGTGCCCCTTATGTTTGTCTCAAGGTTCTTGATAAGATTCAGAGACGGATATGCAACGTAATTGGCCCGGATCTGAAGAAGAAAGAAGTTAAAACGATAAACATTGAAAATCGAGAGCGAATGAGGGGTAGGGATTACATTCATATATACAAGGATGACAGAATGCATATTTCATTTGTCTACCTTGATCTTCACTTATGACACAGATGTGACACTCTTCTAAACTGACGAGAGCATCAGATGTCTATTAAAAAAAGGGGGAGGTTAAATAGCCCAGCATGATCTCGTATTTCAAGCATCCATATCAGCCTCTAGCTAATGACAAACCTCGACCTTCGATATCATAAAAGACTTTAGCTTGATTATGAGAACATTAAAAGAGTTTTCCCATATGGTAATTGTTTTATCTTTCTATGACATTTCGCATAGCGATGGAAATCTCTATTACTATAGGTCTTTTGTAATGGTAAAATAACTTTAAACGAATTCTCAAATAAACGAGGGTCACCTGTAAACTGAACAACTCTCAATGATGACAAGATGCAATATATACTTGAAAAAGCCGGAGAATATATGGCGATCATCATCACGCACACATACACCTATACAAATTCAAATTTTCAATAGGAATCATTCATTGGACAGGAATCAACGCTGCTATCTAATGAGACAATTTTGAAATCGGTATATTTTCATATAGTAGATTTTGTGCACTTTTGGGAGGATCGGCTCCCAGAAGTCTCCCCAAAGCTCATGCACTGATTGGTCAGTATCGACCAATCATATTCTCTGCTCGTGAAGAATGATTCTTCCCACGCAGCACTCCTGGTTCAATGTTCCCCTATAAAAGCAAGAGAAAAGAGGAGACGCACTAGTCTGATTTTAGCTGCCACAGAAATCCCCGACAGTTGAAGCTATGCACCGATCTTCTCACTCACCACTCACAAACTGCATATTCCTTTACACTTACATAAATTTCCTCTTGCACAGCAGAACTGTTTAAAAAACATTTATAACAAATAACTCTTTTCTTTCAGAGAACTTTAATAGACTTTGGTAGTCAAAGAGAGACAACTCTCGTCTTACACATTGCATGCTTTTTCTTACACATTCTTTATTGTACTCATTGTTGAATACAATTTTTTATATATAATGATACCTTTGCCTTGTCCTTTCTTCACATCAGTTTGGTTTCCTAATCAAAATTAAATAAATTTGGTGGAAGTCCGCCACAAATACATCAGTTGAATTGTTTTGGTAAAAAGAACACATGAGAAAAGCAATCCAAATAATCTATCGAAATTATGTTATTCCTTATTCAGGGTGTGCTTGAATACTCTCTGCTTGATCAACTTCCGACCAAATGTGTAAACATCAGAATTATGTTTTAATCATTTCACCCCAACCAAGGGCATAAAGTCACTAAAACGCAAGCAGTTATTGAGTGTTATAAAATATGAGAAAAAAGCATTATTAAAAAGACAGAGAACAATAAACGAACAAGAATTAAGACAAGATAACGATTGACATGACATTTAAATGCTTGAAGATCAGAGTTGACTGGGGAGAAAGAAACCAGAAGAGATTTCACCATGTGAGAGATACGAGAGGAGAAACTGTTAGCAGAGAATTCCGGTTATATCTAGCCATTCTAACTGCAAAATAATGAAAACATGCCGCCAAATTTAATACCGCGCTTAAATTGTTAAAGTCTATGTAACAAAGGGAAAGGTTCATCAAATCAGTTACCATAAAATTATAAATAGAAAAGGCGCAGGAAAGCTACGTTACGGCGGTTGAAAAGTGACTGAAGTTGAGATGCCAGACCAGAACCAAAGACTTTGCAGATTCTTTTGGATTTTATCAAGAATTTCTAGATTTATAGCGGAAGCACCAGACCAGATGTTACTGCAACATTCAAAGGATGGATGAAGGGTAGACTTATAAATATGTAAGATAGATTCTGGCGAGAAAAATTGTCTAACGCGTAACAGTGAATCAACTTTCCTAGCAGCAGATCTATTAACTGACTCATTTTGTTGGGAAAAATTGTTTTCTAGGGAAGAGAATTTTTCACTAATCCGTATGTACATCTCGCAGCTGTCTCGCTTATTGGCACGGAAATCAAGGATGAAAAATAGTTATTTAATAAAATAATAATAACTTAAAATAGTTATTTTTATCTCTTATTACTGCTCTTGTGTAACAAATACAAGTGCCGGTGCGATTAATTTATTTCTTTTAATTTCTCCACTCACCACCACACCACACACATAACACCGTTCTTATTTTATTCGGCATTCTTCCTATTTTCCAGATTTACTTCGCGCCAAAATTATTAAATTTAAAAATTCCAGAGGAGGATTTTTATCTGAACAGTCAAACTTATTTTATAAGTTGAAAAAATTCCGACACTTTTAGATGGCATGGTAAGAAAGAGTAGCTTTGAGAAAAGTAATATCCCGCATCTTATCTCGGTAAATACTACTACGTTTAACAGAATAGTGATGGGGTACGTGAACACTTGAGAAACATACTTTCATATGACTGCTGCCGAAGCAAAAATAACTATTAAATTTTTGCACCTATTATCAACTTTGACACTGATATTGGCGCTGACATATGCATAATGTATTTTCAGAAGGTTGTTACTTGAGACAAGTATCGTCAAGACAATGATCGAAAAGAATAATTTTCTATTAAAAAAAATGAAAACAATAAATCATTTTATTTATAAACGCGTCTCGGATGTTTTATGACACATAACAGAAAGAAAATTGCAAAGATTACAAAATGAAACAATAAAATAAGTTAGAGATATCGAAAATAAATATATGGGAAAGTAAGAAATGAAATGAATGTGAAAATAAATATATGGGAAAGTAAGAATGAAATGAATGTGTAAAAAGTATAAGAAAATGAGAGTTCTTGAATAACTCTCCGGTTCAAGATCAAAGAATTAAACAAGGTAAAAAGATAATCTCTGGCAGAATTAAATGTGAATGAGGAAAACACAAAACAAAAAATACACACACTTATTACAATTAGTCTATATTTCTGAGATGAGATATTATGTACACTATTTACATTATTCGGACTATTGTCCTCATCATTGTAGCTATATTTGTTCCAACGTTTCGGCCGTTCAGTATCTGTCTATATTTCTGAGATGAGGTATTATGTACACTATTTACATTATTCGGACTATTCTCCTCATCTTTGTCGCCACATTTATTACAACGTTTCAGCCGTTGTACGCTCCGGCCTTCCGGTTGGAATGTCGAACTGATCCTTTTATTTTGTTCACTGGGGTAGACTGTTCTAGTTCCACGTGCCATGTTTAATGGATGTCAGTCATCAGTTATCTCCTGTTAATTTCCCTATGAAAGTTCTCCACTGCTTTAAACTGGTATTGAACTCACACTCTTTGGCTCCTGTCACTGGATCTAACTAACTTTATCCACTGTGCGATGTATCCTTGAGGACAGGACCCAAAGAGTTTGCGTTCTCCTTTTAATTCCCCTCTCCAAATTCTCCACTGCCTTATCCGGGTATTGAACTCATACTCTGTGTGTACTGTTACTGGATATGCTAAGCCAGAAAATCTCCTGAGCCGACCAAGCATAGAAATGAATACAATATGGGAACCAGTAATGAGTGCCAGAGAAAACCATAATAACAACAAAAAATGCAATATGAGCTCTGGTAAAAACATAAAATGATAACAGCAAAAATTGCAATATGAGCACTGGTAAAAAATGATTGCTGAAACATGACGTTTATATTACCCAGAAATTCATACACAGATGTCCTCAAAGACACATGGCACAGTGCGTTAAAGGCGTTAATTAGATCCAGTGACAGGACCCAAAGTTTGTGAGTTCAATACCCGGTTAAGGGAGTGGAGAACTTTTAGAGAGGACTTAACAGGAGATAACTGACGTCCATTAGATATGGCACGTGGGACTAGAACAGTCTACACTAGTGAACGAAATAAAGGTTTCAGTTCGACATTCCAACCACCGGAAAAAGATCGGCCGAAACGTTGTAATAAATATGGCGACAAGGATAAGGACAATAGTCTGAATAATGTAATTAATGTCTATTACTTTTTCTGAAAATATTCAAATGTTTAGCTACTGTTATTATTTACTAAACTTAGTTTGACACAAAGTCACAGACATGGATTTCCCAATGATGATCGAACTGTCTACACTTTACCGATACTAAACCTGACTAGCTTCCCATTACCTCATGCTGAAATCAAAACTATATAAGACCAATATTATTTACGGATTCAAATGGTCCACAAGTAACTACGTTACCGACGAAAAGAAATTCATAATTTACTCCGCCTGATATACTCCCACTTACTTATCAAGTCGGCTGATTCTATGTTTCTCAGACCAGAGCTTCATACGGACACATTTGCTCTAACATGAAAATGTATTAACCCCGATAAGCAACATCGAGAATAGAAATGCAATTCCAAATGCAAAAAAAGTGTCTAAATTGCTGAAAGCGTTAATCATAAAAATGAAACACTTGACAACACCAATTATGTGCACGGACACAATGTACAATGCATTGATTGTATTCAGAAATTATGAATCTATCTAGATTTCAGCAACTTTTAGACATTTTACAATAACCCCTACACGCCATAAAGACGGATATGCAATGTAATTGGCCCTGATCTGGCATCTCGTCTGCAGCCGCTCTCTCACAGACGTGCCGTTGCCTCCCTCTATCTTTTTTACAAATACTTTCACGGTAACTGCTCCGATGCGCTGCTTTCGCTGGTTCCCAGACTTCATGAATTTAAGCGTTCAACTAGGCTGGCATCTCGCTCTCACCCTTTCACTGTCGAAACCGTTAAATATAGCCTTCTCTTCTACTCCAATAGCTTCAGGTCTCGTACTTCTCGCCTGTGGAACTCCCTCCCAATTTCTTGTTTTTCTGATAGCTATAATCTCCAACTATTCAAATGTAACGTCAATCGACGTCTCCAGAAAACTTGATCTAGCCCCTAACCTTCTCTTCATCCTTTCTTATATAACTCCTCTTTGATCTCGCTCCAGCTCTGTAACCTCTTGCGTGCTAGTGGCTTCCCTCTTTGCTTGGTTTTGAATGCTTAAAAAAAAAATTACAATAGCAAAAGCAAAATCCATCAAAATTAAAACGATTGTAATGAACAAACATTTGGACAATTCTTACACTGATTACGTCCCCAAAGAGAAGTACTTTGTGTTTACATACAATAAAAATATAATAAAAAAAGATGTAATACATGTGCCATGTCAGTCGCTTTTAAAGAAAATTGGCAAGAAGGCCACATTATTTTACTGTTGAAATAACTAGATGTAACCGTAAGCTTTATTGTAACAGTTCCTTCCTTCGCACATCTTGCTTGTGGAACGCTCTTCCAGCTTTTTGTTTTCTTGTCAACTACGATCTTCAAAAAATGCAATCACCATTTTCTGTCACCTTGGTCCCTGGCTTTTTAATGACCTCTCTCTCTCTCTCTCTCTTTCTCTCTCTCCTCAACATTTTCTCAGATTCTTTCACTGTCAGTAACACCAAGCGTCTTAGTGACTTAACTGAGATGAAATGACTGCACACACACACAAATAAAACATACACACACACAGATATATATATATATATATATATATATATATATATATATATATATATATATATATATATATGTTTTATGCCCATATACAAGGTTTTGCGTTGTCTCGGTCGGGCCAACAGTGGTGTCCACTGTTGCCCTTACTTTACGCTTTGACGTTGGAGCCCCTACATCGCGAGCGGAAGGACTGGGCGTGCAGTCCGACCCTATGCGTTTTCCCTGGTAGAGCTCGAGCTAGGTTTTCTGCGTTCGCCGATGACGTATCCATTTTCGTGTCTTGCCTTCGTGACATTAAGGTGGTACAGAAGTCTTCTGTTTGCGGTTAGGTGCCTGGAAAGTGGTCGTGCTTCTGGAGCCCTTTGGTTAGACTGCTAGAACTGTCCGCATTTTTGGAGGGTGGTTTGGTCCCTGAATCCTGGAGAAGAATTGCTCAGAAGTACAGCAAAGGTCGCTCCGGGCTTGACTCCGAAGGTGGTTGTTATTAAACGGTAGGGCTGAAGAGTGTGCTACTTATGTCTTGCCCCTCATCCTTTACCGCTTGGCTTTACTTCCTCTTTGCAAGCGATCAAGCGTTTTTTGACTGACCTTTTGTGGGTTGGTCGCAAACATTGGTTCTGTAAAGAACCTGATACCAGCGTCCGTGTCATGGTGGGCATGGATTGCCAAACTTGGCGAGTCATCAACACGCCTCGAGTTTGGCTTTCCTACGCCGTGTTTTGATGGAGAGTTCGATTTTGGCGTGGAGTGTTAGGAACGCCTTCCCTAGCCTTACTATCAATCATCCCATTTCTTGGGTGAATCGCCGACGCGATCGTGGGAAGTTGTCGAGCTTCCTCAGCGAGTGTCGGTTGTCTTTGAAGCTCTTTCCTCATCGTGTCCATGACCTGTTGAAAAATGGAAGTGGCGACCTTAACCCCGAACGGAAGTCTTAAAAATTTGTATATACCCTTGTGCGTGTTTATGCAAAGGAGCTTCGAGAATTCCTCCTCCACGGGTATTTGTAGATATGCGTCGCTTAAGTCAATGTTAGAAAAATATTTTCCTCCACTGAGCTTAGCGAATATTTCCTTTGGACTTGGAAGGAGATAATGTTGAGCCTTTAGGGCGCTGTTTAGCCCCGTAGAGAAGTCAGCACATACACGAATTTTTTTCCCCTTTTTTTTTAAATATAAATTGTACCCATTCACTATATTCAACCTTTGCCAGAACTCCCATTTCCTTAAGTCGATTCAACTCTTCGTCAATTTGATTTAACGAGGCAAATAGAACGTTACGTTTTTTTCTTAAAAACTGGGTCTGCGCCTGACTTTAACTCAAACTTAGCAGACATTTTTGTGCATTTTCCTAGTATTCCACTGAAAACATCGGGAATTTTTTTTTTAAGTTTACCTTTCAACTTTTCTGTTTCGTCAGTCAAATTTTCGACTTTTTGACATAGTGTGTTAATAGGCATATCCCAAATTTGAATCTGTTCTAACTAATCAGTCCCGAACAAATTACCCGTATTCTTCATACTATATGCCTTTAGTTTTAAAGTTGTACCTTTGAATGACACGTTCGTTATAAGTTCGTTCATAAACTTAATAGGGTCTCCAGGTACACTTTCAGCTAATCGGTTCATTCTTAACAATGTCGGCTTACCTAGTTTTTTCCATGTTTAATAATTAATTATGGATATGTCTGAACCCTTATATTTTTGTTAAACATTTGCATTTACACTTCAATATATTTCCTGATGTTACGATTTTCTGGTCCATCAGACTTGGTCATTTTTACAACTGTTTTTTATCTTATTCTTTATCCTGCAGTGGTAACTTTTGTGTCCCAATTTATCGCAATTAAAATATTTTTCATCGTTAAAAGGAAATTCTCTATATCAATGTAATTGGCCACACCCGAAACATGGTCTTGACGTCAAAGTAACTTTATTATTTTTTGGTTGACACTTTTTAATTTTTCTTTGGCGTATTTTTTTAATGTGAGCCACACCACTCTGTTCTATTTTTTCGAATCCTCTCTGACGCTCACGAAACGTTGGCAATGTACGGCAACTTGATGTAAAGTAACGTCGGGCTCGTTTTGTTGAGTACCCTACGACGTATGTCAGCGTCTTACTGAAATCAATCCCGGGACGAAAATCAGGCATTTAAAATTATTGGCGCTTAATTCTGCCAATTTGAAGTCATCGCGAAAGTAGTATAATCTTCGTCTTTTTTGCGGGTGAGATTCATGCATCTCCAACGCTTGTGGAACAGTGATGTTTTTGGACTGAAGAGTTCTGCTAATGTTTGAACCGCCTCTTTAAATTTCAAGCCGCTGTTTTTCTTCGGCAAAATATAGTTAAGAAACTTAAATATATTCTGCTATGCCTAATATTCTGAGGAGTAGGTGAACCTTTTTATGGTCTTCCCAACTTGCACAATCCGTATTGTATAAATCCTCGTAACATTTAAAGTACGAAGCGAATGTAATTTCTTCTTCAGTTGCAAACGTGAAGTTTTCAATAGCACTCCATGCAGCATTTTAAGAGAATTCGTTTTCACTGTCCTCATTTTGACGTTTGATGGATGTATTACACAAGTGCTTTTGCTCCTTCTGTGTTTGAAGGAGCATTTCTTCCAGTTTCTGTTATCTAACCTAAATTTCTAGGTGCAATTCCTTAAATTTATTCTGGTATTCTGCTTGTTCTCTTCTCTTTCTTGATATTCCTGTTCCAACAGTAGTTGTTATTCCTGTTGGTGTTTCATCAACTCTAGCATCGCAATTTTAAATTCGTCTATTTTACTGCGGTAGTACGTAAAATTAAGAAATGAGAGAGTCATTTTTTTCTCTTAACCAACAATAAGTCTGTTTGACACATACGATTTTATTATTGGAAAATTTAAAAGCGGGAGAAGGGGGTAAATTTTTACTTAACCGTATTAGCGAAAACAATAAGTCTGTTTGACTTGTACAGTTCTTTTACTGACTTGCTGGAATGAAAAAAAATAACAATGTTCACCAACCTTCTTCCCAACCACTGAATTGAACTTGTAGAAATCCTATTGTTTTAAGGAGTTTCTTTTTTGTCAGTGATGCAATTAACATTGGATACCCTTTTGTCGTAGAGTTTGATTAGAATTCCTTTCTTCACCACTGTTGTAGACACTGGCAATATTTTTTTTTTTTTTATGATTTCACGTGTAGTCCGTTTCTTCGAATCAAGATGTTGAGACCAAGTAAATGGTTAAAGAAATAACAAAACAAGTGATGCAGATATATTATATATTAAACTATAAGTGCAACAGAAGAGTATTACACGACTAGTGGGTGGGTGTCGGTTCCCCCAAGGCCTTCTTTCCTACTAATCTTATAGTAGGCGGAAGAGACCAAAATAGACTCTTTAGAGGAGGACACCACTATATATATATATATATATATATATATATATATATATATATATATATGCAAGTTTCATTGAATATGACAGACAAGGTGATTTGATTATGTTTTTTATTCAATTTCTCATGTGATTTTATCTTATTTTCTTTTCGGTAGATAAATTAAATAAAAACTATCCGATTGATGTTTTCGAGCGTTTTCGGCTATACATTTATATGAATGTATGTATTTATATAATGTTTCATGTTCAAAGCACGGTCAAGATGTTGTGTCCATAAACAAATAAAAAATGCACAACACCAGAAGACAATATCAAAAAGTTACACTAATTATTATTGCAAAAATTTTAAACCGCCAACCTTATAGATAAAAATAATAATTCTCCTCTTAATAACAAAATTAAATAGAACAAATATTATTTACGAATTGAAATGTCCATTAAGGAATTGTATCCCTGATCAATCAAAATTCGTAAACAATTATAGAGGCCAACCTACAACATATTTGTCAAGAAGACTCACACTATATCTTTCTGAACATGGCTCTATTAGATCTCATTTAAATAATCATGAACCTTATTTGTAACATACTTGTTGAAAACACAAATATAATATCATTGTTTACATGCAAAAAAAGGCTAAAATAATGGAAGCCTTATTAATAAAAGTAAAAGAAAACAGCATTCAATAATATGAACTATGAACAGGGACACAATATTTTAACCGTGTTTTGAAACTGAAAGATTGTATAAATACATATACAACAATGTATTTCTTGTTAACTGTTAATATATTGCAACTCTGAAAATGGCTAAATGTATGGACGAAAGTACTCGGAAAAAACAACAATTGGAGAGAAAATTGTATATATACAATAATCAAAGCACCTTGTCTGTCACAGTCAATGAAACTTGCATGAAAGAAGGATTGCTGCCTAAATACACAATATATATATATATATATATACATATCTATATGTGTGTGTGTGTGTTGTTGTATATATATATATATATGTATGTCTATATATATACATACACACACAAACATACACCCCCACACACACATATATATATATATATATATATATATATATATATATATATATATATATATATATATATATATATATATATTGTGTGCTGATATCGGAAGTACTCGGAATATAATATGTATCAACATGCTAATTTTCTATCTATTTAATAATGACAAAAACATTTCCGTGAATGTGAAACTATCATATTGAAAATAAGTATACAAAACTTGTGTAAATTATTCAATGAAACATGTCTCAATGAAATCATGCTGCCAAAATATATGTTTATCACCTTATATATATATATATATATATATATATATATATATATATATATATATATATATATATATATATATATATATTTTCAAGGTCGGCTAATGTTTATTCAAGATGATGTGTGTTCAGAACAATCAGTCAACAGCAAACACCAAATTATACGGAACGTTTTCGTGAACTCATCTAGAAGGACCACCATTGAACCATCTATCAGCTTTTTTTCCTTCAGTGGAATCAGTTACAGAGTCTGCTAGATTTTCATCCGGACACTTTTCGATACCATCTAGTGTAGTTATTGCTAATTGACTGTAAAAGTCATCAGTTTCATTCTAAAACAAGTCTCTATTCAAGAAACAATTACTGTAGTAGTTAATCCAGACAAAAAACTGGAAACCGTAGGCTTCCGGTTAGGTGAATAGACAAGGGGGAACAAAATCTCCATCTTTATCTAACTGTATTTTAGTAATATCTTTATTTACATCACTTTCGCCTTATTTCTAGTAGTTTTGATTTTTGGTAATTTCTTTTAACAAAAGATAATGCTGCTTCATTGTTTAATGCACGATTATATGCTAGCTTATTTATCAAGGTTCAGTAATTGTTTGGCTGTTTGAAGAGCTTTGACCTGCGAGTAGAGTAACGGAATTTGGTGCGAAAAGTGAAATCGGAGCGCTGAGTTCAAATTCCAACCTAGTCTGTTGCGTTTACTTTCGCACCAATACCCGTAACAATAGCATGACTCGATCGCTTCTTCCTCAGTCTCAGTTATTGGAGAAATAGCAGGGTAGATTAAGACTATTTAACCTTGCGTACCAGCCAAGATGTCTACTGTATTTTCTTGTGTATTATATGCAAATTGAGTACAATTCGACCTTGTGTTTCCAAAGCTAAAACTTGGAAATTCTTTTGAAAACTTCGACCATATTATCCATTAAAATCTCAATATAGTACATATAGTTCACCAAAATATGTAACTTTTCACTATATTAATGAAATGAGCCATTGTGAGTTTCTTCTGTTAATTTCTGTTTCAAAACTTATTTTCGAATAATCAGAGAAAGGCGTTTTGTTGTTATATTAGTGTTATCAATGTTAGCATGACAGACAGATCTTGCGCATTTCGTTTATTAACACTTTTAATAGATGAGTTTTCTGTCTTTGAGATAAAAGACGTTAAATCACTCTGATTCTCAAACAACAAATATTGCCAACATATCAATCACGTTTTTAAACAGTTATTATCAACACCTGCCAATGTATGTTTTATTGTGTATTTGAAATCCTTATGTTTCAAATAAGAAGGTATTCTTTAATTTTCAGAAATGTATTTGTGTGTAATACAACTCCCTTTTGTGCCTTTAGTTTTCATTCAAGATTTATCGTATTACACACAAGAGAAAATAAAAGAGACAGGCAATTAAAGGCCAAAACTGTAAAGAAGCCTGGGTTACAGCGTTCTTCAGCCTCTGTCCAATCTTCCCCAACTTTTAAGAAGAGGTCAGCTCCTCCTTCCTTGACAAGGTCAATGGCCGTAACCCCTCCGAAAATGACCACACATATAAAGGTGTCAACACAGGTTCACAACGTCCTGGACCAGTGTGGTTGACCCGAACCTCAGCCTCTATCCGTTTCCCCTATCACAGAAAATTTCTGACTCTTCTTCATTGACTAAGTCACTGACCCCCCAATGCCTTTGTAAATGCCCCCCCCTGAAAGTGTTCCCACTCCCTGTGCATTAAAATCGTGCGCTCCTGCCCAATCTCATAGTCCAACAGCACAAAACACACAACAGAAGCACAGAATACCATCTGTGGAAATGAAGGAAAAACGAATAAAGGCGGAACTACCCACAAACAGCGGAGATGTCTGCCCTGTGTCTTCGGGCCAAATGGAGGAAGTGAGTCAGTATGAGAATCGAATATAGGCCCTGAAATATGTCAATCCAAAAGTTTGGTGAAAAAAATGTGGATGAGCGGCGGAATTTTCCGAACAGGACTGGCTCGGGTCCCGGCAGATTTGGGGATGGTGGAGGAGGATATTAAAATTGGCTATCGTCGAAAACGTGGATACAAATAGACTAAAACAATTCTGCTCAGGTTAGTTCCCAGGTTTTGTTGATCTCCGTATAGGTTTCTTTTTCCTGGGATATTGCAAGTCTTAGTTAGGCGAGTCGACTTAGGGCTCTTACGCTGTCCAAGTATTCATTCCATACTTTTTTGGGCCATAGGCTTTTACGGGTTCGTCTAAATTTAGATAAGCCCTGGATAAGCATGTAGGGTACTGGAAATTTAATACATCCTTGTTCGATGAGAAGGATTTTCAGGAACAACTTTTACTAATGCTAAAGCGAGAATTGATGTTAGGTGTAGTTGGAATTAATGGTGAGCTTATCTTAAGACTGTCATTAGACCGTTTGCTGCTGATTATAGTAAGCGGCTCAACCAAAATAGAGTGGCAGAGAAAACAGCGCAAGAATCTAGAGTGGAAAGGGCTATAAAATCGGGAAATAGTGGGGAAATAGCTGCAGGTAGAGCAGAGTTGGCTTCTTTGTTTATCAAGCACTTGTAGTTAGGGCTAGATTAAAACATTCAAGAAAGGGAGAATTACAGAAACACTCAATAGATCTATATTTTGTCAAAAGTATTAGGGAACTGGAACAAGAAGAAGCCTATAGACATCTAGGAATTAGCGAATGAGATGGAATACAGCATAGCCAAATGAAGGAGAAGGTAAGAAAGGCGTTCTACAGGTGTGTGGGCCTGGTAATGAATACCTGGTAATGAGCTGAATTCAAAAAACAGAATATCAGCCATAAACACATTGGTTGTCCCTGTGGTGCAAAACAGTTTTAACATACTTAACTAGACCATAGGTGACATTAAGCAAAATTAAGCTTCTCACCTGCCACCGCATGCTCCATCCCAAGGCTGATGTTGATATTCTGAATATGCCCAGATCCGATGGAGGCAGATAATTAATTCAACTAGAATTGTCTACAATTGGCTTTCAAAGATACATGAACCTACAGAAGTCTTGATGATGATCTGTGTCAAAGAACATGAAAGAAGTAAGCGAAATTATTCAGTAATAAAGGAAGTCAATAAGTTCAAAATGGAGTTTGAAGTGTGTGAAAAATTGCAAGTAAAGCACAATACACTGACTGAAACTGCAAAATACATAAAAAGAAAGCAAAAACAAATGCAAACGACCAGATACAGAAACAATGGGAAGATAAACCGCTTCATGGCAAATACTCCGCCCGTAGCAAACAAGCTGATATAGACTATCCACGTACACAACAGTGGCTACGTAGTGCTGGGTTAAAAGCTGAAACGGAATCTTTTATCCTTGCTGCACAGGATAAGTAATGTTAACTAGAAATTATCAAGCACACATACTAAAATGCAGTGTTAGCCCAAAATGCAGGTTCTATGATACTTACCCAGAAACAATTGATTATCTTGTATCAGGTTGCACAGTGATGGCACTCACTGAATATAAAACCCGGCATGACAGAGTTGGCCAATATCTGCACCGGAATATCTGTAACTTCTACAGCAAAGAAAACTGAAAGAAAGTTGTATGAACATAATCCAGACCCGGTTAAGGAGATGGGACCTGTTACAATGGGACTACACAATACACACAGACAGAAAAACCAAAGCTAACCGCCCAGACATTGTTATTACAGATCGCACACAAAAAGTCTCCTTATTGATATGACAGTTCCTGCAAACTGCAATATATCTTTGAAGATCTTTAAAAAGCTATCAAAATACAAGGACCTTGAAATCGAAATGTCAAAAATGTGGCACATGGGGACATCAACAATCCCTGTTGTAGTTGGAGCGAAATTATTCAGTAATAAAAGAAGCCAACAAGTTCAAAATAGAGTTTCAAATGGGTGAAGAATTACAAGTAAAGCATAATACACCGTTTGAATCTGCAAAATACTTAGAAAATAAAGCAAAGGCAAATGCAACAGACCAGATACAGAAACAATGGCAAGATAAACCGCTTTATGGCCGATACTCTGCCCGTACCAAACAAGCTGACGGAGACAAAACCCGTACTCACCAATGACTACGTAGTGCAGGTTTAAAAGCTGAAACTGAAGGTTTTATTCTTGCCGCACAGTACCAATGCTTGCTAACTAGAAATTACCAAGCACACATACTAAAAAATTGTGTTAGTCCAAAATGCAGATTCTCTGATAAATATCCAGAAACAAATGATCATTTTATATCAAGTTGCACGATATTGTCACCCACTAAATATAAAACACGGCATGACAGAGTGGGCCAATATCTGCACTGAAGAATATGCAACTCTTACGGAAAGAAAACTGCAAGAAATTGGTATGAACACCACCCAAACCCGGTTATGGAGATAGGACCTGTAACAATTTTATGGAACTTTACGATAAATACAGACAGAACAATCAAATCTAATCGTCCAGATGCCGTGATTAGAGACGGCAACGACAAAATGTGCCTCCTTATTGATATGACAGTACCTGTAGCGCGATTTCCTTTCAAAATTGCTCAGTGGAACATGTCATGATGCTATTTCTGACCTTAGGTCTGTGGTCGGGACCTGGAAAGAAATGAGTACACACCAGAAATGAAAGGAAATAAAACAATAATAACAATAAACATTCAAAAGATGACAAGACTATACACCAATAAAAGTACTAAATGGATTCTTTGGAAATAGAAATATGACATATTTGAATGCTTCATTCTTTTCTATAACATTACACTATTTTTTTCAAAATCATGTTTGTTTTATTTCTTCAAAGATGGTTAAAATAAAATAACCGTTGGTTTCCTTATTTATTCTCCGGCTTGCTTTAAATGATACTGAAATCGTATGAGAAGAAAAGAAACTTATCGATGATTAGTATAAGTAGAAATAAAGTAAAATAGATAACGCATTTACAACACACAGAAAAAGAAAAATGTCGACAACTAATTTGAAGATAAGGTAACATCTAAGCTTATTTTTATCTGCTCGTTAATCATGAAACACGATTTTGGTTTCAATTTTCACTTAATTATAACTATTTCTGTCTGTGGTTTGAACTTTGCATATCACAGACAACATCCGAATTAACAAGTGGTTATATTAAATGTACTCGAGCGGCCATTTTGGGGAAAAAAGGCAAATCCTCCTGTAGCCATTAATAATTGTCGAAAAATATTTAATTGTCAGAACAAATTTATTACCAAGAATTATTATATTATTATTAACATGAATACGCTGTATGTACAAAATTATTCTTAAATTGATATGAATAATTGCATATTATTTATATTTTAGCGTAATATGTAACGATGAAAGGAATTCTATCTTCAACAATTTAAATACATCGTCAATCGGCACCTGTCTCTTTTAATACTGTTCCATTGTGTTTCTTTTTCTTAATACTCCTCATTTTCAAACTTCTCATTCTCTTACAGTTTCACTTCCGGTAACCACTGGCGTTATAGTGACATTACCATCTTGCTTGTGGTGAAACGATTACTTCTTTTTTATGAAATAGGAAGTATTTTCGAATTTATAGGAAATATCGTTGTGAATAGTAACGGTTTTTCATTTTGTATATCATTTTGCATAGATTCTTTCCCCTTATTATTTATCATTCAAACAATTCTAACGGAAATGGACTTATATCTATTTAAAGATAATTTAGATTTGTTCGCCTATCGCTTGGCAAGCGCTCCTTCTATGTTTATTGAACAGGAGCGGAGGTTTATCTCAAGTTAGTGGCTATGACTATTTATTTTGAGAGTACCAGGTTAGCACTTTTTTGTTGCTGCATCTCGACTGGTTGAAATGAGATTGAAGTCCTTGGTATAGCTTATATAGGCTTCAGTCAACAGTCGCATAATATTGTAGTATTTGCAGTGTTATGTTGCGCATGGATAAGTGTCCTTGCATGTGCTTCCGGTGGGCGACCCGAGGCTACAAATAATTTAGTCTTAGCCACCTTCTGGCCAGGTTGTATTATCATAGACAACGGACAGTGATAATTATTTTTGCCTTTTTCTTCGTAAAATATAATAACCGTATGTTGTTTACAATGAAATGTAATACGAGTAAACCAATAAGCAAACACTTTACCTAACCACTTCAAACTTCCTTTCTCCATTATTCGTGGTATTAGTACCAATATCTGGAGTGTAGAATCTTTTCTTTTGAAACGTTATCCATATATCTTAGCATATTTAAATTCTCTCTCTCTCTCTCTCTCTCTCTCTCTCTATATATATATATATATATATATATATATATATATATATATATATAAGGTGCTTTTATTTAGTTTTTTATACAATTTATCATGCGATCTAATAATTTGTTTTCTTTTGGGATGATAAATTATATAAATACTTTCCGAATGTTCTTTTTATCCGAGTCCTTTCGGTTATACATTTAGCCATTTTCAAGGATTATATTTTAACTGTTAAAATAAGAAATAGTTTGTTGTATATATGTTTTATAAAATGTTTTCATTTTTCAAAACACAGTCAAGATATTATGTCGATGTTCAAAGTTAACATTATTAAGTGTTGGCTTGTTTTTTTTATTAATAAAGGCTTCCATTAATTTTAGCCTTTTTTTGGCATGTAGATGATGCTATTATATTAGTGTTGTCAACAAGTGTGTTACGAATAATATCCGGTAGGTATCCATGAAGATTTAAATTAGATCTCATTGAGATGTTGTCAGAAAGTTTTAGAGTGAGTCTGCGTGTCAAACATGTTGTAGTGTGGCCTATATAATTACTTACGAATTTTGATTGATCAGGAATATAATTCCTTAATGGGTATTTAAATATACACACACACACACATATATATATATATATATATATGTGTGTGTGTGTGTGTGTGTGTGTGTGTGTGTGTGTGTGTGTGTGTGTGTGAACAACTTTTTGCTTGGTGATTTTAATGTTCATCATGTCAAGTAGATTAACCATTCTGATGTTGCTGGTCTGCATACATTCAATTTTTCCCATTTCTCAGTCCCTCAATCAAATAGTAAATTTTCTTACTCCTTTCTCTGATAATCTGATCAGCATGTTTTTTCATTTGATTTGTTTCTTGCCTTCTCTCCTAGATCTTGTCAGGCCTCGTATCTCGGTCTTCTTGGCAATTTGGATCACGCTGTGTTCATATTTCTCTTAAGTCGGCTATTAAACATGAACTTCCAATTCACAAAAGTTCTTTCTGTTACCAGCGTAATGATTGGGATTCATTTCGTGACTTTATTCGAGACGTCCCCTTGGATTGATATTCTTAAACCTTACTATTGAGAATAGTACCACTGGGTTAAAGCCAGTATAGATGTTTTTTTCACTTTCTCGGAAATAATAGGCGAAATAATCCTCGCCTTGGTTTACACTTGCCTTCCGCCGCTACAGCCCACAGATAACACTTTTTGTACCAGCATGAGAATTCCGATCACAATAGATGCCTCTTTCTGTCTGCACGTAATGCAGACTTCTCCTCAAATAGGTTAAATTTTAGTTTGTTGTGGGTATAAGGCACTGTCTAAAAGGTTTCTTTCGTATGTCTACTGGCGGCTCTGTGCGTTAAATAGCAGTAAGTCTTATATCCTTCCTTTCTTCACTCAATTCAAGGTGTTAACTTAGGTGATAAAGCCGACTTTTTGCTCGGAAATCCTCTTCCAGTTCTATTTCTGAATCGTTTAAAGCATCTTGGTCAATCTTTCCACTTAGAACTGTGTCTCTGTTGTGCAATATGTATACATATATATCAGTCCATGGTTTCTGTTATCATTTCTAAACTAGATTCCCATAAACAATGCGAACTTGATGGCATCCCTGCAATCGTACTTAACAGATGTGGTCTTGAACTGGCTCCTGTTGTTCCTAAACTCTAAAATAAATGCCTTACTCTTTCTAGCTTTACTGGCTTTTTTCATCTTTTGTAATTCCAAACTTTGAGAATTGATATGAACTCTCTGATCCGTCTAACTATCCGCCTATTAGCATCCTATCTCTTTTTGACAAAGCGTTAGGTTTGGTGCTTCTGCTATGTGTTCATAGTTTCTAGATAAAATACAAAGAAGAATCAGCAATGTTATTGGTCCTGACCTGGCATCTCGGCTTTAGTCACTCTTTGTAACTCACCTTCTCTGTGCCTTGTCTATAAATACTTTCATGGTAATTTTTCTATTGGGTTTTCCCTTTGCTTTCTAGAACTTATGGATTTAAGCGCACTCCTAGATTTGGAATCATTTTACTCATTTTTCGATTTCCAGTCAATTCTAATGTCCCAAAATTTAAATGCAATGCCAATCGTTATCTTCTGTCTTCTTAATTCATGTTCTTTTTTGTCTTCTTAGTAAGTTTTCTTTTTCTCTATATTACTTTCCTATATTCAGTAACCCTTTTATTACTTTGCTTGGGGTGAAATGTTTAAAAAAAAGATTATAAAAAAAATAAATATTTTTATTCGAAACTTAATATTTATTCAAACTAGTGTAATTTCTTTCAAAGCCAATGAGAAGACAGATTGCGTTAGCTTTATTTATATTATTCGGACTATTCTTCTCATCTTTGTCGCCATATTTATTACAACGTTTCGGCCGTTGTACACTCCGGCCTTCTTCAGGTACTTGGAATGTTGAACTGAACCCTTTATTTCGCTCACTGGGGTAGGCTGTTCTAGCTCCACATAGTATGTTTAATGGTTGTCAGTTATCAGTTATCTCCTGTTAATTCCCTTCTGAAAATTCTCCACTGCCTTAACTGAGTATTGGCAACCGGGAACTCATATACCTGCTTCACTGACCTTCTACCTCGAGTGGCTCTTGCGCCTTGTATAGGGTGACCATTTTTTCTTCAAGAAGTTAATTTTCTATTCAATTAAATGATTATTATGGTTTTTGAAGAAACTTTTTCAAAAGGTGTACTCCTTTTTTAAACGTCAATTTGTGTTTTCTTTTGTTTTATTTTCTGTTTTGTATCGAATTTTCATTTCAGTAGAGTTTGGATATAAATAATAGTTTTGTTTTTTTTTCCTTTTCTTTTTTAATCAATTCACCACAAGTAATTGGATAATGCTACTAAAATACAAGGGACTACTTGGAGAGAAAACGAATTGTTAAACCTCTACACCTGTTCAAGAGACCAGGGAGAAAAGTGAACCAGTCGATAGGCGATAAATATTCTGTTTAATTGTTTAATGCCCATTAGAAATAAAATCCTTTTAAATTTGGTTTTGCAGAAAATTATATT
This sequence comes from Acanthosepion pharaonis, assembly GCA_903632075.3. Taxonomy (NCBI): domain Eukaryota; kingdom Metazoa; phylum Mollusca; class Cephalopoda; order Sepiida; family Sepiidae; genus Acanthosepion; species Acanthosepion pharaonis. The sequence goes on along the minus strand of CAHIKZ030000164.1, from coordinate 263,623 downwards.
CTATAAAGTATACCATTGGTAGTCTTATACTCTTTATGGAGACACATAAATCTTTCTACACAACTCGAAATCATGATGATTATAAAGTCAATTGATCTTTCGCATTTATTTATGGCTAATGCTATAAAATTCTAGTAGCAGAACTTCAAAATTTTTAAATTAACCTTAAGTAGTTACTATCGAAAACGTTTATCCCAAATCCGTTTTTCTTTTTTAACAATGTTATTTATTTACTAATCTAGAAACAATTTAACTGTCTTATCTTTAATCATATATATTTTCAATTCATGAATTTTCTTAATTGCTTTCTGACAAGTTTCAGGGACTTACAACTTGTTGTTTATTAGATATCGTAATGTAAGGTAATTTAAAATGATACTGCTGGACAAATCGTGATGTTAATAATTGAAATTGGTCCGTATTTGGAAACTTAATGTCATGCTTAACATTTCAATATTTTTAAATGAAGAACAAAGTGTTTTCTATGTAACATATTGATTAATAGTCAAGCCTTTTCTTATATTTGATTCTTTTCTATTACAGACTCAGCGAAAGCCTCTGTCGCTTTCGGATCAGGTAAGTCAACTGGTAACAAACTTTTAAATCTAACGTACAACCATAATAGCATGAAACGAAAGAAATAACATATTTGCTTGAATATTAGGAACATTCATCTATTTTCTTTGAAGCGTTTCACCCCAAGCAAGGCGTTGGAGCGAGAGCAAATAGGAGTGATAGAGGAAAGGATGAAGAGAAGGATAGGGGATAGATCAATAAATCTGGAGACGTAGATTGACATTACATTTGAATAGTTGGAGATTATAGCTATCAGGGAAACAGGAAAAGGGGAGGGAGTTTCACAGGCGATAGGTGCGAGACATGAAGCTATTGGAGTAGAAGAGACGGTTACATTTAACAGTTTCGACAGTGAAAGGGTGTGAGCGATATGCCAGCCTAGTTGCTCCTCAGAGCAGTTACCATGAAAGTATTTGTAAAAAAAAAGAAAGAGGGAGGCGACGGCACGTCTGTGAGAGAGCAGCTGCAGACGAGAGGCCAGATCAGGGCCAATTATGTTGCATATCTGTCTCTGGATCTTATCAAGAACCTTGAGATAAACATAAAGGGCACCAGACCATATATGGCAGCATTATTCCATGCAAAGATGAATGGTTGATTTGTAGATATGAAGGATCGACTCCGACGAGAAAAATTTCCTGACGCGGCACAAGGAGCCAACTTTCCTTGAGGTGGGCGAAGCTATTGACTCAATGTATTCGTTCCATCTCAGGTCAGCAGTCAATGTGAGAACAAGTAGTCACAAAGTGGAACTCTCCAGAAGTTGAGCGTCAGACATTCAAACGGGGTGGGAGACAGGGAAGGTTCTCTGTCATGAGTAATAGAGAGCAGTTTTGTTTTTGAGGCGTTAAAGTTAACCAGCCAATTCTTGTCCCAGTTCACAACCGATTGGAGGTCCTTTTCGAGACGAACGGCCTGGTTAGTTTTGTCAACAACACTAGATTTGTTTTTGAGGCAGGAGTAAATTGTAGTGTCGTCCGCGTAGATGCCTATTTGTGAAGCTATGACGTCAGGAAGATCGTTGATGAAGATAAGGAACACAGTAGAGCCTAGGATGGAGCTTTGGGGAACACCAGCGTTATTTGGGATAGTGCTTTTGTTGTACTACGGCCGAAACTTTGTAATAAATAGTGCAACAAAGATGAGGACAATAGTCCGAATAATGTAATGATCTCTGCCTCAACCTCCTGAACAGTCATATTTTGCTGTAGAGTATTCCCCCGATATTCGCGGGGATTACGTTCCTTCCCCCTCCCGCGAATACTGAAAATCCGCGAATTATTGATGCAGTTTTAAAACGCCTAATTCAAAATACGCTCTTAAATAGGCGCACGAAGGGGTCGTCAGTGATGTTATTTGACTTGGTTCATCAGGGAGTTTCGGGTATATTATATATGTTAAAATATGCTTCAAAAACACATTCTAAAGTCTTACTCATTAATACAGTAATATTGTAATAATATGTAGTCCGTGAGTTACATCATCAAAAGCCATCAACCCCAATTAATTGTGTCAGTTCCACTGACTTGTTGATAGCATCATGATGAATTTTATCGGGTGAAAAGCCTTTGTAGTCATGTACACATTCTGACCACAGTTTTTTCCAACATGCATTTAGTTTCTTTTTTCATGTTTTGAAGTGCCTTGTGCATGGCTGTCAGGCACGATGCAATTGTTTTTAAAATGAAGGTGTATAATTCTGCAAACTGTACCATAAAAATGGACTGTTATATGTTTTAAGTCGCTTAAATAACAGGAAAATAATAGAAGAATATTTTTAAAATGTTCTATCGAAAAAAATATGCGAATCGAGGGAGTTCTCAGCAAATAATTTTCACATATGTTCTTCAGAAAAACACGCGAATATTCGGGGTTGCCGCGAATAACAAGTACATATGTTCTAATGAAAAATCCGCGAATGTGTGAAGCCACGAATGCCGAAACGTGAATAGGCGGGGGATCACTGTATGGCATTTCAGTCTTCAACCGTAACAATAAGCAGTTCTCGAAGATTATGTATTAGGTTATCGCTAGTATAAACATGTATTCTAACTGGTCACAGTAGTGTTCTATTGGGCTGAGATCCAACGGCATGGCTAACCATTCCATGTGTGCCACACCAATCTCTTAGATATGTGATATCAAAGATTCAAAAACGATGAGCGATTGTATTATCATCCATGAAAATGACGTTTACGCTATGTTGGCGCTACTGTGGGGTGATAATTTTATATATATCCAGCAGATAAAACTCTCCAGGTATGGTTCCGTCAATAATGACAAAGTTCGTTTCCTTATCGATGACTACTCCTTTCCAGAACGTTACACCGCTTCGTTGGTTAGAAACTATATTAACTGTGGCATAAAGCTGGCATCTGCCTATCAATACACGTTGATGACTATTCTTTTCGAACATAGTGATTCTGCGCACTCATCCGTAAAAGGTAATATCAATCATTGTTGCAGGTCTGGGAGTGTGTTTGAAATAAAATCCCTGTAGCCAGGTCCTGTAAGAAATGCTTGGAGAAAATATAAACCTACCAGAGTCACAAACAATTCCAGCCCACACATTAATCGTAAATTGATGCTGGTATCTAACCTATATTTTACCATGGGGATTCCGATCCACCCACTAAAGTTGGTTGTGTAAATTTGTTATTCCATATCTTCCAAATGTTGCATTATCTATAAATAAAACTGAAGAGACAAACATAGGATCGGCAGTTTGTGCAATAAACCATCAGCAAATGTTCTCCCGTGGTCAGCAAAGAGAAGGTAAAAGACCCTACACACTTTGCAAATGATACGGATAGAGAAGCTGCACTTGAAATACATTCAATACACTACTATATGATGTACGATATGCTAGGGCCATTTGACGTGTGCTGATATCTGGGTCGTCTCCGACAGCTTGTAGAATGCTTTCTCATGGTCAAGCTTACAAGCGAATCTAGGTCTTCCTCGAAACATAGTTTATGTTGCGTCGGTCCTGTCACAACAACACGACGATAAACAGTAGAAAAGGTTGGGTGACTCAGCTGCCTACGGTCAGGAAACGTAATCCAAAATAGCAGTGCAGCCTCACGTCCATGACCATTTGAGCGACCGTATGTAAAAATCATATCTGCCTGATCACGATATGAGTATCCCGCCATTGTTCAACGGAACACTTTTCAATTAACTCACTACTACATACGTTAAATGTTGAAAACAAACGAGCCACAAATGTATATGAATAACAAATGTAACGTAGTCTACATAGTAACACAGAACAATCGATCGTAAACATTCTTTAAACCTAATAACTCAAAAACGAAAGATTTGCGGACATTTGTTTATATGAACTTTTGTACTTGTTTTGGTGCCAGGAACCTGCCCCAAAATTTTATACAAGTATTTTGATACACGCTCTCTCTCTCTCTCTCTCTCTCTCTCTCTCTATATATATATATATATATATATATATATATATATATATATATATATATATATATATATAAGTGAACATAAAGTCAACACTTAGAGGTGGCCTGACGATTGCATATAGCATGAAACAGACTGTCGCCTCTAAGTATTGACTTCTATGTTCACTTTATATTTACACACTCTCTGATATTGAGCACTTTAGCCCATAAATATAGCACACCTTAAGACTATATTTCTTTATATATATATATATATATATATATATATATATATATATATATATATATATATACAACATTTTCCGGCCTGTATGTCCGAGAAACCAGACGCTTCCTCTATCGCTAAATGTCCAGCTCCAGGAAAAATATGCTCAAATTGCAAAAAAAAAAGATTATTTACAAAACGTATGCAAATACCAAAAGAAAATATAAAGTGTACAAACGGTACAAACCCCCTCCAAAGTAGAAGCTGGAATATTTACAATTAATACACAAAAAAAGAAGTAGAGAAAAAATAAGGATACATGGCCAAATATTTAACATGCAAGTTGATACAGGCAGTGAAGTCACGATGATACCAAAAAAATTCTGTATAAAATTAGAACGATCTAAATTTAAAAAAGCAGCATCGATTTAAAGCAATTTAATGGAACGACTATAAAAATAATGGGTACATTTCAAGGCAATTTTGAAAGCGACAAGCGTTTTGAAATAATTCCAATTACATTGGCAGAATGCAAAAAAGATCACGGATTACTAGGAAGTAGATACAGCGAGACTAACCAATTCCATAGAAACAGAAGAAAATAAAATAGGATTATTTAAAGGCTATAAAACAAGCATTCGACTAAAAGAAAATTATCACCTACAATATATAGAATCACGAAAAATTCCAATTCATATCCTACCTTTTGTTAGTAGCCAAATTAAACAAAATGATACAAGGCATACTAGAAAGAGCAAATCAAGGTGGTAGCAATTGGGCGTCACCGATAGAAGCGATAAAAACCTCTGAGATTTAAGGATATGTTTGATTACAAGATAGGGGTAAATCAGCAGATATTTTCAGACTATTTCCCTTTGCCAAATATTCAAACTGCGAGCCACGAGTTAACAAAAATGGAACACTTTGCAAAAATTGATCTCAAGGCAGCATACAACTAAATAGAATCTGTCTATATTTCTGAAATTATGTACACTATTTACATTATTCGAACTATTTTTCTCATCTTTGTCGCCACATTTATTACAACGTTTCAGCCGTTATATGCTCCGGCCTTCTTCAGGTAGTTGGAATGTCGAATTGATCCCTTTATTTTTCTCACTGGGGTAGATCGTTCTAGTTCCACGTGCCATGTTTAATGGATGTCAGTTATCAGTTATCTCCTGTTAATTTCCCTATGAAAGTTCTCCACTGCCTTAAACTGGCATTGAACTCACACTCTTTGGCTCCTGTCACTGGATCTAACTAACTTTATCCACTGTGCGATGTATCCTTGAGGACAGGACCCAAAGAGTTTGCGTTCAATAACCAGTTAAGGCAGTGAAGAACATTCAGAGCGTTTGCCTAATGATCTTTCAGCTACTTAGGACTATGTAGTTTTCTTCAAATTTTCCTTCTGCGCCTGCTGTGCAAGGCATATCATTTTAAATAATGAAAACGTTTTGCTTTAAATAAAGCAAAACATCGAAATAATACAGTGACTATGTTATTCAAAAAACAAATCATGTTAGCAATGAAGATATTTTTTCTAAATAAAGTAGAACGTTAATATGATAATCTTGATATCGGCATCTGAGATGCTTTTCATTGTTTTCATTATATTGCTTTTTCTTGGGGGCATAGTGGAATAATGGATAGCGGCTTGGATTGAGGAATCAGAGAGACGAGTTCGAATTCCAGTCGAATCCATGACATTCATTTACGTGCTAATACCCTTGGGAAAGGTGAGAATCCTCCTCTTCTCCCTCCAGCTATGGGTAAATAGTAGGACAGACTGGGTTCTATAGCCTTGGATGGCAACTGATCTAGGAGAAGGACAACTCTGTATTCAAACCCGTAGTGGAGCACCTAAGGCGAATGGACAACACTTTATCCTACCTTCCAGCAACTCCTGCAGCCGCGCTGGTACCAAACTGGTTCATCCTCTCCATTGGGGCCAAGATGGGGAACTAGACGTCCGGGAATCACTAGTTCTCCATACATCCCGCCCAGGCTCGTAGCGCACCGCGCTACTCCATCGTCTCTCGAGACGGACGGATGCCGACGACGACGACGACAGAGGATATTGCTTTCCTGAAAAGCATCATCATTGTGCTTTTATTATATTTCAGTTTCGTAATTTAGAGCTAACATTAACTTTAGAATAATGATAACGAATATGGTTTATTCTCGGTCAGTGTCAAGTCATCTTCTTAGCTATTATCTCTATTTGTGGTCACAGTGATTCTCAAGGGTTTCTGAATCCCTTTCATTTTCATTTAGTAATTAACCTTAAGTATTATCAAATTGTAATCAGTGACATCTTAGTGGGTTAATATCTCCCGGGCATTTGTTGATAGATGAAGTTCGACATAAATTTATCATCTAAATCAAACGATTCCTCATAGAATTATCGAACTGTTAGTTTTGATGATTATTGTAATTCTCACTAGGAAAGTCTCATGTGCCTGACGAGCCATTACAAATGCAGTGTAGAAGCTTTTATGATTTTCCACCGTGATCAATCCCAACAAAGATTTTCAGATCGATCCTTTTACAGAATGAAATCAAAATACTGTTTTTTAGTGTCATTCTATTTTACATCAGTCTGTCCCTATCAAATGCACTTGTCTCCAATCTTCTCACTAATAAATAGTAATGCAATGAGATACTATATTTGCTCATAATGGTGATGTAGGAAAACCAGAAAGCCCGAATAAACTTAAAGATAAGCTTTATTCCACTTTATCAATACATGTGAGAAAAGTCAACTGCTTATATCTACAGTCGACCGTTCCATTCTCAACAGGGGTGGAAGAGAGAGATCTCAATCACTTCTAAATACCACAGGTGATATGAAAAATGCGAACATACGATGTTAAAGCTAAAAACGCTAGCTGTACTTTGGCATTTGAATAAAAAAAATAGTTATTGCCTAATATCAGTTTTTTTTTTCTGAGTTTAATTGTTTAATATCTACCAAAGTCAAAATTTATTTCATAAATATATATTTTAATGTTGACAAGTAAGTCGAAATGCACTCGTCTTCTTTGAGAAACTTCGTGTTTTTTGCGTCCCCCTATACGAAGCTAATGGTAATTTGGGTTAAGTCAGTTAAGATATTTCAAACGTTTTTTGGATATTTAATGTCAATTATAACTTTTATAGGACAAAGATCGCAATGACATAATGGATAGGTAGACATAGGCGGGGTTTGCACTCGAGTTTAAAAGTAGACATAGGCCCGGTTTGCACTCGAGTTAAAAAGAAAAACATAGGTGGGGTTTGCACTCGAGTTAAAAAAGTAGACCTAGGCGCGATTTGTACTCGAGATAAAAAGTAGTCATAGGCCTCGTTTGCACTCGAGTTAAAAAGTAGATATAGGCATGGTTTGCACTCGAGTTAAAAAGTAGACATAGGCCCGGTTTGTACTCGAGTTAAAAGTAGACAAAGGCGGGGTTTGTACCCGAGTTAAAAAGTAGACATAGGCCCGGTTTGCACTTGAGTTAAAAAGAAAACAGTTCCGGTTTACACTTTAGTCAATAGGTTTGTTTTTCCAAAAGTAGACATTGGTCGGGGTTATATCCTTGTCTAAAAGAAGGCCTCTTTTGAATGGTTCTTATTCTTGTGTAGAAGATGCAGCCAGCGTATTCAAGCACCGCCGACAATTGAAAAGGAAATCGATACGTTACGTTATGAAACACGACACGACACCAAACATATTTTAATCAAGAAAGTGGGAGAACTGTGATAAAATATAACAATGGCCTTCTATACGTAATTCTACAGCGTGAGAACCATAGTTCTTACGTCTTCCACATAATATAAATTTTCAAGTTAAAATCTTTTGAATGTTTTACATTGAAATATGCTGATTGATTGATTGATTTATTAATTTTTACAGCTATCAACCTTTATTGATTATTATTATTATTAAGGTTATTTAAAGACGAGAAATATTTTATTTACTTTATAGAATCTTAGCGGGGTCATCTACATATCACATGCAACAGCAAAGCTCAAACTCATAAAAGTGTATAAATGTAAATTTCATTTATTTATTTGAGAACTAAATTATTAATTTGAAAGGCGTTTGATATTTTTTTAGCATGACCTTTAATAAACAGCCATCATTTTCAGTTTTTAGCATATTTCTATTTTTTATTTAAATATCAAAGATATAGTGTTTCCAGTTACCTGTATAATTTCTTTCCGCAAAGCCGATAAGCAATCAGTATTCCAGGGCGTATCTACATGGATGTATTTTTAATGCCTGTGATTTTTAATGTCTATGATATTTCTTAAATTTATCGACCAGCGGTCATGTTGAATTCCATGAATAAATCATTATTTAAATAATTATTTTAGTTATACCGTGAATGTGTTATGAATAATAGATCTGACAAAAATTAAATAATACATGCCTACTGCTATAAAAAATAAATGAAAATACATTTCAATATTGACAATGTATGCTTCTGTCAAAAATGGTACAAGAATTTATGTTTATTTCTGTTTCATTCTGTAACCAATGTTAAATCTCTCAAACTACCGTGTACTATTATATGGGGCTGAGCAAGAATCGGGGATCAGTATTACTAATAATAGAAAAATGACGATACTCGATTTATTTCTCACACCAGAGCAGTCGACCCGAATTTTATATTTCTCGTGCATACTGTAATGTGTTTTTTTCTTATCTCTGATTTGGGAGTTACGATTTAAATCATGTTGGTAGCTATTAAGGGTACTTGGACGAGGTGTAATGGTTGACAAGCTTGTCTCTCTAGATCAGTTACGACTGCGTAGTGACTTCGATCTACACTTGGCGTTACACACTTTCGGCCATATGATATATCTATGCTACGCTTAGAAAAATAAGGACATCTTAACGTGTTGTTATGGTAAGCAGGCTTGTCTCTCTAGAACAATTATGACTGAGTAGTGCGTTCAAATCCTCTCTGGGTGTTCCATACTTTCATCACATACTTTTTATCATCATACTTGTGTGTCATCTAAGCTACACTAAAAAATCACCATGATGGTAGCTCTTATGCCTTATAAAAGCAAGCAAATTTTCTATAGAACGATTGTTGACGTATTCAAATCTTTAATCAACGTATCTTATTATAACTTTTTTTTAAGCATTCAACCACAAGCAAGGCGGGAATCCACTAGCACGCAAGGGGTTACAGAGTTGGAGCGAGAACAAAGAGAAGTGATAGAGGAAAGGATGAAGAGACGGTTAGGGGATAGATCAGGGCATCTGGAGAGATGGGGATGCAGTTTCACAGGCGAGATGTGCGAGACATTAAGCTATTGGAGTAGAAGAGATGGCTACATTTAACTGTTTCGACAGTGAAAGGGTAAGAGCGAGATGCCAGCCTAGTTGAGCGCTTAAATTCACGAAGTCTGGGAACCAGCGAAAGCAGCTCCTCGGAGCAGTTACCATGAAAGTATTTGTAAAAAAGACAGAGGGAGGCAACGGCACGTCTGTGAGAGAGGGCTGCAGACGAGATGCCAGATCAGGGCAAATTACATTGCATATCTGTCTTTGGATTTTATCAAGGACTAAGACAATTAGAAGGGGCTCCAGACCATATATGGCAGCAATACTCCATACAAGAGCGAATGATTAATTTGTAGATTTGAAGGATCAACTCCGGTGAGAAAAATTTCCTGGCGCGGCATAGGGAGCCAACTTTCCTTCTGGTGGACGAAGCTATTACCTCAACATATTCGTTCCATCTCAGGTCAGCGAACAATGTGAGACCGAGCAGTCGCAAAGCGGTGCTCTTCTGAAGTTGAACGTCAAACATTCTAATGGGAGGCAGGGATGGTTCTGTATATATAATGTATGCACACACATAATCCACGTTCGTATGCAAAAAAAAAAAAAAAAAAGATAATAGTGGACAAGAAGTGCAGGGTGTACAAAAACACAGTATTAAATGTAAAAACCAACATTAAATGTGTATTACAAAAAGCATTCTAATGCTATTTTAACTAACATATTACGCTAAAGAGAATATATTCGTTTTAGCACACATATATCTGTCATTCTCTATCTATCTATCTATCTATCTATACACACACAGATATATATATATATATATATATATATATATATATATATATATATATATATATATATATATATATATATATACACGGTTTACGATCACGGAAGTTAAGCAGCAACCAGGCTGATCAGTTCCGAGATGGGTGACTGCTTGAAAATAACAAGTGCAATCTGTAAGCTTGGATGTGCGAGTAGTGTAATGGATAATGTGTCGGAATTGTTAATTAGAAATCCGAGTTTCAATTCTAGTTTGGTTCGTCATATTCACTTGCACACATATACCCTTGTGAACGGTATGAATGTACATCTTCTCCTCCAGATATGGGTTAATTAGTAAGACGTTGATTACTAAACCGTTATTATCTCCCTCCACACAAATAAATTCTTACAATCTAAAATATTTTCTGGTGTTAAATAACCTGCACAAGGTTAATAAAGCGTAGAAAAATAATAAATCAATCAAAACAAATATATTCATACGTATATATATATGCATATAGAGACATATTATATAGACGTAAACACACTCACACACATATACACACACAAAAACAAGAAACATACATATAGATGTACCCCATACAGACACACACACACGTATACATACGTATATATATGTACACCAAACACACACGCACGCACATATATGCATGTGTGTGTTAATGGTGCACACACAAACACACACATAGATACACATATATATAGAGAAAAAAGTGTGAAAATATTTGATTCTACATAAATCTATTAAATTTTTCTACAGTTTTTAAATAAATCTATTAATTTTTTTACAGTTTTCAGTACATATATATGTAAAGTACGCACACGCACATACACACACACACACACATATATATATATATATATATATATATATATATATATATGCAACGCTGCGGAAATGTAAGTGAATGCCCAAGATAATATTTTTAAGAATTGTCTCTTTTTTTCAGATAATCAATAAACCTTAATTAAACTATATACTCATTAAAAAAAAACTTTATTAAACGAATTACAGCCACTTTCAAAGAAGTGTGAAAATATTTGATTCTACATAAATCTATTAAACTTTTCTACAGTTTTTAAATAAATCTATTAATTTTTTTACATTTTTCAGTACATATATATGTAAAGTACGCACACGCACATACACACACACACACACACACACACATATATATATATATATATATATATATATATATATATATTAAGAAATGGACAAGGTCCGACAATTTATTTATTAAAGACATTTTATTATGTTTAACGTTGTTATTTTATAGATACAAGTATTTAAGTAACATATATATATAAGTATATATATATATGCAGTGCTGCGGAAATGTAAGTGAATGCCCAAGATAATATTTTTAAGAATTGTCTCTTTTTTTCAGATAATCAATAAACCTTAATTAAACTATATACTCATTAAAAAAAAAAACTTTATTAAACGAATTACAGCCACTTTCAAAGATTTTTTCCAGCTAGAATAGAAATATTTATTAAAAATTATAATGTGCAAAAGTAAGCGAAAACTTACAGTTAATATTTGGTGACTCCTCCTCCTTTTGAGGTCACGAAGTCGACCAGTCTTTTTTTATCCTTTAAGAAGTCTCTAGCAGTAGTGAGCGTCAGTCTTTGACGATACTTCTTGCCAAAAGTCTCACAATTGCACGATATTACTTGGCTTCTTGTTTGTACTGTCTTCTTTAACTCGAACCCCTGATTTTCAATTGGGTTTAGATCAGGGTTTTGACTTGGCATTCCAAGACTTGAAATTTCTTTTTGCGAACCCATACTTTTGTGGACTTGCTTTGATGCTTCCGATCATTGTCTTGCTGGAAGATTCAGTCCCGACCTAAACCCAACTTTCAAACAGAAAACAAGACACTTTCGTTCAAACTTTCTTGGTATCATAAACCTAGAATACTAAACATGGGTATATAGTACCCAGTGCAAATTTTCCCATTTTTAATTACAATTTTCAGTACTTGATTTTCTTACCTAAATAATATGTTTTCAGTTCCTATTAATGTTAACTCAAAGTACAAAATTTTGAAGTGCATGCATGTAAAATATTTCAAATAAAGATTTATATTTAATATTTTTTAATATTTTCGAAATCGCGTATGATATACCCATGGTTAGTAGTGGTGTAACTTTAATTGATGGTTAGTGTTCTGGGGTTAAGGAGTCCATTGTATGATCAATGCGTACGATTTTGCCTTTTCCAGCTACAGCAAATCACACCCAATCATAATGCTTCAGATGCCATATTTAAGTTTTGGCACCAAATTCTTCACTTCAAAAGCTGTATTAGGAGTTCGCCAGGTAGATCGCCTATCGTTCCTCCGAAAAAGCTTTACTTTGTTCTCATCCCATCATAAAACATTTTCCTAGAACTTTTATGGCTTATTACAATGAGCGTTGGCATAGTTTGGCCAAGATTGTTTATGCTTTGTCGTAAGCAGTGTTTTTTTCTAGGTATTCTGCCATGAAGACCGGCATCGTTCAGATTTTGTGGCACTGTAGACGTATGCGCATTGATTCCAACATTGGCCTGGGAGCCGCAGAAGTTACAGAAGGACGTTATGTCTATTTGGTCTTGCAGTCATTTTTCGCGGACTGCCACTTCTTGATTGCAATTCCGCCATACCAAAGGCCTTTCAGCCATTTGTAAATAATTTGTTGCACGGTTAACACGTGCACTCGAAATTGTTTTGAGGGCTTTTTGTAACATTCTCCATCATTATAGGCTTCAACTATGCGATTTTGTAAAACTTCAGGAAGTTCTTTTACTCTTGGCAAATCGTTTTTTCTTTTCAATTTATTCTCTAGCTGCACCCTTTTGCATACACAGTAGGCTAGGTCGGTTGACTACAGCTTATTAAACACAGCTTATTAAAAAAATGAACACGTGTCATTTTGATTTTTACACGTGCACAAAAATTATTTTCATTAGCAACCATGCAGAAGAAAGATACAGAGCGTAAAAGTAATGATTCACTTACTTTTGCACATCTTCATTTTTGATTAATATTTTCTTCCAAGTTGTTGAAAATTTTTGACAGTGGATACAATTTGTTTAATAAAGGTTTTTCTTAATGAATATATAGTTTAAGTAAGAGTTGTTGATTATCTGGGAAAAGAAGTTTTTTTTAATGTTACCTTAAACGTTCACTTATTTTGCGCAGCACTGTATGTACACTGCACCCACACACATATGTGCACACACCGCACACTACACATATATGTATACACTAAACACCACGCACACACACGCACACATGTAGAGAGAGTGTGTAGACAAAGAAATAAAAAACAACTATTGTTTTCAACAAAATAAAAAAATTGACTTGTCTATTATTGGAAGATAAGCTTTTAAGGAACGCAGTCTGTGTAAATAAAGATCTCAATATTAAGAATTATTTTCTATTTTAAATATTATATTTCATGTGGCACAAGGCCAAGCGGACGTGAGGAAGAGTTAGTTGTCACTGACTATCCTTCACCTAGTTACTCTGGTTAACGATCCATTCATTCATTACAATTTACTGATTCAACACAAGAACTCATTCTGGGTATGACGATAAACTACATCCAGCAGCAAGACCTCTGATCAGGAGGCTTTGAGGAGCGTGGAACCACCTTTTAATTGCTGGTGTTCCCAGGTCCACCCTGACCTGGTGTGTTAGCTCCTGTTAGAGTCCAACAATGGGCAAATAGTTAACGCCCAAACTTCTGTAAAAATAGGTTTTAAACCAGAAATACTTTGTAATAAAACAAATATTACCAGCAATAATTTTTGAAGGAAAAATTATTATCAGCAATAATTTTTAAAAATATCAGCAATACAAACAGCTATAAATTCTTTCAAAAATATATTACCAGCTAAAGATTTCTTCAAGGAAAAATATTTTGAGAAATAGATTTTTGAAGAAAAGCATATTACCAGCAATAAACATTTTGTCGGCATTAAATAACCCATTGAGGTTGATATGCCTTAAAACAAACCAAACCAAACCAAGAACTCATCGGCATAATACTGCATATTCTACGAAAACATGAAAATATATACTTTTTTTAATATAAAAATAGATAAAATTATGACAAGAAATGCTGAGGGTGATGTATGCAATAAAATGCAGCAAAACTTTCTAAATAAAATTTTAAAATGTCAGTTTTCCACACCACATAAAAATAAGAGAGCCCACTGTATTTTGCCGGTTAGCAGAGTCACTCGCTAGAGGTAAAGAAGCGACAAAATAAATTATAAATAGTTAATAATAAATAAATTAAAATAAAATGTTCAGAAACTTATCTCCTGACACAAAGTTTCACGGAAAACATATTAACCTTAATTAGTGAATTAATTTCTGCTAAACTTCAAATCGGGAGATCATTTTTCGAAACATTTCGTATATATATTGTATTTATATAATTAAACGGAATTTCAGTATACACTCCGTAGAAATACATATAATACGCTGCCGGCCAGTTATGTAAAAAAAAAAATCATAATAAAATCCACTTATGTAATGGCTCCTTTTTTTTTAACAAGCTATAAAAGATTACACGAGATGTGAGCTATGTATTTAACTGGCTACTTTAATAATAGAACGTGGAAAATGAGAGAGTCGAAACGCTTAGGGATAGAGAAAAACACCTTTCAGAAATTAAAAAAGTTTTAATATATTAGTCTGTTAGAAACAAAGAGAAGAGTATTGAAATGCTATGTAAATTCTAATGCCCTTATATAACAGTAAATGTTAGATAATCTCTTCACATATGAAAATAATTGAAACAATAAATGCGGTTCTACCAACAAATAGAGAGAATAATATTCACAGAACATATGCGTAATGAAGAAATTTTAAATAATATAGGAACTAAAGAGACATTTATATTTGCAATCAGAAAGAAAAAGTTGAAACACAATGAGGTAATAGGACTTAAAGTATTTAACACTCACATGACTTAGTTAAGGTAGGAAAAACAAGGGGAAACATTGAATAAATTACCTATTGAGTTTGTATGGATGGATGGCAAATTCTGAAGTGACAAGATACGTAAAAGAAAGAAGAAACGTCTTCCTTCAAATACGTTTCATCATTATACTGACATAACACCTCATTACCATAAAAAAATGAAAGAATATTGTAACACAAAAATCGTAGCTGCGTTTCTGATTTTTTACCATATGTATATACGATATCTGATAATTGATACTAACAATTTAAATTTTAAAATAGCAATACGCAAGAAAAGTCGAATGGTCAATAAGAAAATGTTTTAAGAAGCTTGAGTTGCCTATGGAAACAGAGAGAAAAATACAGAAGATTGGCTAAAGATCTGAAAGCAACCAAAATGTCACATTTATTTAAATACCATCACGAGAAACGCATAATTTTGTTGAATTTGTAAATAAAATTGCTATCTCAACAGTAATTCTTAGTGAAGACTGTATTGAAGGTTCCGCTTGACCTGATGTCTGGTCTAAATTTTGAATCATTCATATAAGTATTTTGGTTTTGAATTTTAGGCAGTAAAATTATCGTTCACTTCAAAGTTAATGTTGATATCAAGATAAATACAGAGATTTATTGTATAATCTTGCGAAAATGTTTTTGAAAGGCGTAGGTCAAAACCAGGATGTTTGTATGCGTGCAATAAATGCTCTTTGCAAAGTTAACTATTTTCCACTTGACACACAAATATGCCAAATACGTCAACAGCTATTAAGGCAATAGAATAGTACTTCTTTATTAAAAAAGGATTTCTGTGATATCACGGAAACTATATAAATGAAAAGATCACTGAAAAATAACAAAAACTTTCTTAAGTAATTATAAAATCAACACTAAAGTTTTAAAAAGTCGATGAACGAAAGAGTTATGAATGTTAAAGAATGTCAACAGAATCGTATTAACGTGAGAAATATAATAATTTATGCAGGTTGATGACATACTGTCATATATATATAACGTTCTTTTTTATAGATACAAGTATTTAAGTAAATGCTCTTTTTATAATAAATAGTATTAAATAACATTTACCGGCCTGAATGTCCGAGAAATTTTCATAGAAAATATTCGTCCTTTGACAGGATTCGAACCTGCATCCTATACGGAACCGTCATTTACGCTGACGTGCCTTACCGTCTCGGCCACAAAGGAGCGTTCGGTAGGCAAGGTCGAATTTAGTGCTTATAAACTTACGTCATATATTAAGATTCATGGAAGATTGAAGTTTATAAGCAGTAAATTTGACCTTGCCTACCGAAGGCTCCTTTGTGGCCGAGACGGTAAGGCACGTCAGCGTAATAAACTGCTCTGTTTATAATAAACAGTATTAAACAACATTTACCGGCCTGAATGTCCGAGAAACTTTCATAGAAAATATTCGTGCTTCGACAGGAATTGAACCTGTATCCTATACGGAACCGTCATATAACCTGACGTGCCTTAACCGATTGGGCCACAGAGGAGCGTTCGGTTAGCAAGGTCGATTGTAGCTTAAAGACAGTAAAATTTGGCGACCATGTCCATAGCGGCCTGTCGTGGGCGTTCTTGTTTGTCTTGGCCTCGATCACGCTCCAGCAGAAATAGTCAAGGATGTTGCCGTCAGATCGGCCACAATTACGGCGACTAGTGGTGAGGAACATTGTTGAGCAGCCTGGGTCATCTTGGCCTTGTGTGCAGCGAAGAGGACGCCATGCCTCCGTTCTTCTTTCAAAAGGGCCAGAGAGTCATCCCTGAGATCTAACAGGAAGAGCTGAATAGCGTGATGAAGCCCTGGATGGACAAGATCGCCGCCTGACCTCCCTGCGTCTTTCAACAGGACTCCCCTCCTGCACGCAAAGCCAAAACGACCCAGACGTGACTGTTCAACAATGTTCCTCACCACACTTCGCCGGAATTGTGGCCGACCTCCTCACATGACTACAATCACCTTGACTATTTCTTCTGGGGTAGATCGAGGCCAAGACCGACAAGCACGCCCACAACACGGTCGACTCTCTGAAGGCTGCCATCGTGGAGGCGTTCGCCGCTATGGACAAGGACATGGTGGCCAAAGCGTGTGACTCATTTTGCACCCGCCTTGAGATGGTCGTCGCTGCCGGCGGTGGTTACATTAAAAAATAATGTAGTGTGTAACTCTAACTGTTGCTAAATAAACTGTCGGGTCTCTGCATATAAACTTTTATTTTTATTGCCTATTTTGTTTTCTTTTTATCAAGTGTCGGATTTTGCTGCAATGCCCTGTATACCTCTCTGTTTTATTTCATTATAACTTATGAATATACTCTTTACCGGAAGCAATGGTGACACGTCTATAAATGATCGAGGCCAAGACCAACAAGCACGCCCACAACACGCCGCCAAAGCGTGTGTCTCATTTCGCGCCCGCCTTGAGATGGTCGTCGCCGCCAGCGGCGATTACATTGAAAAATAATATAGTATGTAAGTCTAACTGTTGCTAAATAAACTGTCGGGTCTCTGCATATACGACTTTTGTTTTTATTCCCATTTTCGTTTTCTTTTTATCAAGTGTCGGATTTTGCTGCAATACACTTTAGAAAATTAGATATATACACATAGTAATGCTGCACGATTTTCTATGTTGACAGAGAAATCATCTACTCCTAAAACCGTCCTGGGTATGACGATAAACTACATCCGCGTTCTGGGTAAACGATAAACTACGTCCAGCAGCAAGGCCTCTGATCAGAAGGTTTTGAGGAGCGTGGAACCACCTCTTAATTGCTGGTGTTTCCAGGTCCACCCTGACCTGAAATGGTAGCACCTGTTTGGGTCCCAGCTATGGGCAAATAGTTAACTCCGAAATTGGAGTCAAAACACCATGAAAGTGTAAAAATAGGATTTAATACCAGAAATACCATGAAAAAAATATTACCTACAATACATTTTTGAAGGAAGAATATTACCAAAAATAGATTTTTGACATAACAGAATATTACCAGCAATAAAAAATGTTGTCGGCATTAAATAACCCATTGAGGTTGATATGCCGTAAAACAAAATTAACCAAACGAATCTAAATCAAAGAATACATACTCTATTCATATGAATCTATCCTGAAAATGTTGTCGACATTAAATAACCCATTGAGTTTGATATGCCGTAAGACAAATCAAAACAAACCAAATTGTCCTAAAAACTCTAATGGCATCGATGTCTCACTGCCGTAATATCATATTAAGCAAAAAAAAGTCTTCAGTTACCTTAGTAGATATGAATGCCTGTTCTTTCATATACTGTATTTATTTATTTATAAAATTTATTATTTAATAAAAATGGCACATAACTAGAGTTTTTATCTTAAAATGGTATTTGCATACACCTTTTTGTCTGCGGTATTTTAAAAATCTTTACGTGATTTTACTGCCTCGAAAGTATTCACGTAATAATAAATATCAATCGGGAGAAAAAATGTTTTAAATTGCGTATGAGTTAAAATAGGTCAACCAGGTGAAAGGAAATACTGCTTTTTAAACTCTTATAAATATATGGATAGCACATGTAACTCAATAAGAAAATTACATGATAAGATGTAAACATTCCACGCTACAAATAAAATGTAAGGGAGGAAACCCCACTAATGAAAAGAGTGATAACAGCGACTGAACTTGAAAAACTTCCTTTCGTAAAATATTGTTTTGAGAAAAATGTTACAAATTTCAACGAAAAGCAGTAGTCTATGCCCAGTCAATGAATGCTAAATGTTTCTTTGTTTTCTTTTGTTTGCGTTGTTTTACGGCATATCAACCTCAATGGGTCATTTCATGCCGACAAAAATCTATTTCTGGTAATATTTTTTCCTCAAAAAATGTATAGCTGGTAATATTATTTTAAAAAATGTATTGCTGGTAATATTCTTTTTTCAAAAACGTATTTATTCAAAAATTTATTTCTGGTAATAATTTTTTACTAAGTATTTCTGGTATTAAAACATATTTTTACACTTTAATAATGCTTTTTACCTAAGTTTCGGTGTAATTATTTGCCCATAGCTGAGACCCTAACAGGTGCTACCACCCCCGGTCAGGGTGGACCTGGGAACACCAAAAATTAAGAGGCTGTTCCACACTCCACAAAGCTTCCTAATCAGAGGCCTTGCTGTTGGACGTAGTTTATCGTCTTACCATGGACGGAGTTTCGTTGTAATGCATCGGTTAATATTACCATTACTATATATATATACATGAAGCATGTCCTCTTATATACATATTTAATATAGTTGAATGAATTATTTTTATATGACATTATTTCTTATTATTATCGTCGTTATTTTAGTAAGTACACGTAATTGATTAGTTATTATTAAAGGTATGTTTTGGATTCCTGGTGGAAAAGGGGATACAGAATCGATTTCTGTCGGAGGTTCAATCATTCTCAATCTAGACTGGTTGTTAGTAATTTCTCTCTTTAAGAAAATAAAAAAACTCAAATACGTGCATCCACCAAAAATATTTCATATATCTATACATGGAAGACATCAGGTTAAGCTATCTATCTACATCTTAACCCTTTGAGCCTAGCGTTCCTGAACAATTTTAACCCCTCTGCATGAGCTCCTGAGTCAAAATTCGTAAATAATTGTTATGTAATCTTTCACGGGAGATATAAAATTAGTTACAACTGTTTACCCACCGTTCAAACGGTGGCTGGGCATTACGTCATTTTTCTCTATTACCAGTAAAGCGGTGGTCAGGGCTCAAAGTGTTAATGGCTCTGAAGATGAGTGAATCTGCATAAGCAAAAAATAGATAAAAAAGAAAAGAAATATGGAAAGCTGGAAGAAGTAATTATAAATTAAAGGAAAGAAAGAAATAATAAACGAAATAAATAATGAATCAATGAATAGTATATAACCTTAAGTGTAGATTTCTTTATTTTTTGTACATTATTTACATTATTCGGGCTATTGTCCTCATCTTTGTTGCTATATTTATTACAAAGTTTCGGCCCTTCAGCATCTGTCTATATTTCTGAGATGAGGTACTATGTACACTATTTACATTATTTGGAATATTGTCCTCATCCGTGTCGCCATATTTATTACAACGTTTCGGCCGTTGTACGCTCCGTTGGAATCTCTAACTGAACCCTTTATTTCGCTCACTGGGGTAGACTGTTCTAGTTCCAAGTCCCATTTTTTAATGGCTGTTAGTTATCAGTTAACTCCTGCTTATTTCCCCTCTCCGGCTTAAACATTTATTGAACTCACACTCTTGTCACTAGATCTAACCAATGCCTTTATCCACTGTGCCATGTGTCCTTGAGGACATCTCTGTATGAATTTCTGGGTATTATAAACCTAATGTCTTCATCAAATATTTATGTCTTCAGTAACCATTTTTTAGCAGTGCTCATATTGCAATTTTTTCTGTTATCCCTCATGTTTTTACCAGAGCTCATATTACAACTTTTTGTTGTTATTATCGCTTTTCTCTGGCACTCCTTATTACTGGTTCCCATATTGTATTCATTTCTATGCTAGGTAGGCTCAGGAAATTTTTGTGGCCTAGCATATGTGTTGATTCTTTAAGTTTACGAATTTTCCAATGGTGTTCCTTGTTTATGATCTCAACCTGATCCCACAGAGTGCGGTGATCTCCCTTCTCTCTCCATATGTGGTCAGCCACGCCTGATTTTTCCACTTACCCTCGTGTTACAGCTCTCTGGTGTTCTTGAAGCCTTACCTTAAAGGGGCGGTCTGCCTCCCCTTTATGTTTCTTTCCGCAGCTGCACGGGATAGCGTACACACAATCTTTAGTCATGTTCTACTCTATGGGGGGGGTCTTACTCCAGAGATATATCTGCGAAGTGTCGTCAAACCTTTGAAGGTTGTCCTGATGTTATATCTTTATTTTTGTGCTTTTCATTTGTTTTTTGGTTTACTCTTTTTTTCTCTTTTATTTTGGCCTGTGAAATATTTATTGTTATCTTTATTATCTTTTTTTTTTGTTGCTTTTTAACTTTTTCTCCATGAAACCTTTTTCTGTTCATTGCCTAAACGTTTCCCTGTGTATGTAAGGAGTAGATTGGCACGTCAACCCATCTTCTGTGTCCCATGAAACAGTGCACATTTCGAGGTACGATGACTAATTTTGATTCGATTTTGTACAAAGAAACAAGAAGGCATCGAAAGAAAAAAATAATATAATATGGAAGAAAACAATGGCACTGGGTTTACCCCAACCTACCCTCCTTACCATTCTCTCTTTACACTCACACACGTAAAGGCTGAACACCCAAGCTTCTGGCAGAGACGACCACGCAAGTAAACACGAAAATAAAACGAACGTGCCAAGAGAACGAGAGACATTTCTTTTATTTCAATTTATTTCTACCCGTTTTCTTCACCACTATATACATATAAAGATATATATATATATATATATATATATAGAGAGAGAGAGAGAGAGAGCGACAAAGAAATATGAATTTATATATATGATATATTGATATGAATTTAAATAGATATAGATACGTAGATATAGATATGAATATAAGTATATAGATATGAATGTAGATAGATATAGCTATGTACAGATATAGATATAGAGATATGAATATAGAGATATAGATATGAAGATAGATATGGATATATAGATAAGACGATAGATAAATATAGATAGCTGTATGAATATAAATATGTACATGAATAAAAATATATAAATATGGATATAGATGTGTAGGGATAGATAGATAGATAGATAGATAGATAGATAGATAGATAGATAGATAGATAGATAGATTTTAAAAGGAATGAAGATGGATATGAAAGTAGATATTGTCATGATAATAGTTAGATATAAATAGGAAAAATAAATAAATAAAATAGATATAGATATTAAAATAGATATGAAAATTGATATGAAAAAGGTAAATATCAAAATAGACATATAGAGGAAGATAGATATGAATATGAATATGAAAATAGATATGAAGAAGGATATGAAAAAAAGATAGATAGATAGATAGATAGATAGATAGATAGATAGATAGATAGGTAGGTAGGTACTAGCTAGCTAGCTAGCTAGCTAGCTAGCTAGGTAGTCAAATCCCGGATTTCATTTCTTTGTATTTATTCATTTGCACAAGTCCTATGTTCTTTTAATAATTCTATTTTCAATATATCTTCTCGTCTACGTTCCCAGAAGCTACAAAAATGGCGTTTATTTTAGATGTACTCGAATAACGACTAAATTTCGCCCGAAACTAAGAAAATAAAATAAACATCCACCATTTAACGAATAAATTTCCTTTATCTGTTAAAGAACAGAAGTGACACTTTGACTTTTGACAATTCCAGATACTTTACTGCTCTATGCAGAAATTTAAGCATGTATTTCCATGGCAAAATTAAATAAAAACTTTATTCAGTTATTAGGAATAATGATATTGTGGTGGACCACATTTATTTAATTTTGATTAGGAAACGAAACTGATGTGAAGAAAGGACAAGGTAAAGGTATCATTATATATAAAAATTGTATTCAACAATGCATACAATAAATAATGTGTAAGAAAATGCATGCAATGAGTAAGACGAGAGTTGTCTCTCTTCGACTATCATTGTCTATCAAAGTTCTCTGAAAAGAATGAGTTAATAGTTTTTAATAAATGTTTTTTAATAGTTTTGCTGTGCCAGAGGAAAAAATATGTAAATGTAAAGGAATAGTCAGTTTGTGAGTGGTGAGTGAGAAGATCGGCGCATAGCTTCAACTGTCGTGGATTTCTGTGGCAGCTGAAGTCTCACTGGGGTGTCTACACTTTTTCTTGCTTTTATAGGTGATCATTGGATCAGGAATGCTGCGCGGGAAGAATCAATCTTCACGTGCAGACAATCCGATTGGTCGACAGTGAATAATCAGTGAATGAGCTTTGGGGAGATTTCTGGGAGTCGATTCTCCCAAAAGTGCACAAAATCTACTATAAGAAAATATAACGATTTCAAAATTGTCGCATAAGACAGTACCGTTGATTTCTATCCAATGTATGATTGCTATTGAAATTTGAATTTGAATAGGAATGTATGTGTGTGTGTGATGATGATCGCTATAATATAATCAGTAACATTTTTAATTAAAGTTATTCACTTTACCTAAAGGTCAAATTATCCATGTCGTCTCTCGGTTTATACTTGATCTGATGGTTAACTAGTCCATCATTCTAAATTAATTTGCTGGAGTCGTGAGTTCGATCTTTTCTATTAAGTAGCATTCTTTGGCCATTTCTTTTCTTGAGGTAGCTATCCGAGTTCATAGAAAGACAGGTTTTGTCTGCGACGCTATGAAATGCTTGGGGTATGAATTCTTCTTCATTTTACCGAACCTGAGAACTAAATAGATGACGATTTTTCCTCTTGGCTTCAAACTATAATAGTGCTAGAGATCTGGACTGTGTCATCTGTCTAAAATCAATACTGCTATTGATTTTTAAATTATTTTTAATTATTGACCTTTGAGGGTTTTTTTTCCTCTCGGAATGCTGTTGTTTGTTCATGTTCCTATTTGAAGTCAATAGTAAAACTACATACAGAAATTTTGTTTGCGATTATATATAAGGTTGTCTTTATCACGTTCACTGTTTCATGTATATATATATATATATATATATATATATATATATATATATATATATATATATATATGCATGTATGTATATATATATATATATATATATATGTATGTATATATATATATATATATATATATATATATATATATATACATACATGTATATATATATGTGTGTATATATATAATATCCACTGAATATAAGAACAGATACTACACTTTGATCTTAGCATATATATATGTATAGCCTTATCTGTGATTATATTCAATAGTGTTTTGTAAGTTGCTTTACGTTAACAAAATTAACATAGCCCCATATCAAAGGTTGGCTCAGTTTTCCTACGAAACAAATGCATCTTATTTTTTTCTTTACTTCTGGCGTTTGTAAGATGAGTATGTGCGTGATTGTGCGCGTGCGCGTGTGTGTTTGTGTGTGTGTGTGTGTGTGTGTGTGTGTGTGAATACTGTCATTGTTGATTATAAGGATGGGGGTAGATGCCTTTATTATTCTCACTGGCATTCTTTTGGTATACTATATATGAAGAAAGAGATTATATCATCATTCAAGCTTATAGGAGAAAATAAGTTATGAAGAGAAACAACTTTAGCTTTCGAGTTTTACTGAAAAGGGTCGAAATTCTCTATGGTACCAAAGCAAGAAATAAAGCAGCAAGCAATAAAAAAAAGAGTAAGGAAAGAGAAATATTTTTTAAAAGAATGGAAAATGGCCGAGCTAGACATAAAAAAAAGAGTAGAGGACAAATATAAGTAAGTGAAGAAAAACGTCAACATCTCGCTGATAAATAAAAAGAAAGATGGGCAGAGAAACAATGAAAAAATTTAAACCAAGTACGCCATTTCAAAGAGAAAACAATAGTCAAAATGAGCGAAATTCAAAACAACGAAAACAAAAAATGAACTGAAAAGAAAGACAGACAAGTATCAGTGTTAAATGTGGATGAATGAGAGTGATGTCTGCCGGATAATATTTGATTCTATTACATGCTTATCTGAGCCGTTTATTTACCTGAAAATTTACGAAAAAATCTGGAAAAAATCTGGGAAAAGCAGGTAAAGAATTTTAAATAGCAGAAAATAAAAATGAAAAGCAAATATTCTATCGGGGTTGACAGGAATTCATCCAATTGGGAGGGAATGTTTACTTTTTCCTGCTTAGGTTTGCTGTAAAGGAGTTCATATGTGTATACACATGTGCATATGTGTATACACATGTGCATAAGTGCATATGAGTGTAGGTTTATAGATCTGTACACGTGTAGCAATTAGAACATGTATGACGAGCCTAACTTATGATGGAGATGGTTCTCTATTTCCCATCAGTGTCAGAGGTAGGTATCCGAGTTCATAGAAAGACAGGTTTTGTCTGCGACGCTATGAAATGGTTGGGGTATGAATTCTTCTTCATTTTGCCGAACCTGAGAACTAAACAGATGACGATTTTTCCTCTTGGCTTCAATCTATAACAGTGCTAGTGATCTGGATTCTGTCATCTATCTAAAATCATTACTACTATTGATTTTTAAAATAAATTCCATTTTCCGTTATTCTCCCCAAAACATCAGCTTCTAAAACTTTTATATGAGTCATATGTCTGGGAAATTCTACAAGATTAATTCAAGAAAGTAAGTAAACGTGAGAAGCAAAGAAAAATGTGTAGTTAAAAAAGAAAAATTGTTTCAGTATGATATATTGATTTTCTAAGCCCAGCTTTGATGTGGCACAAGGCCGAAAGTATGGGACACCCAGTGAGGATCGAATTCATTACAGTCGTAATTGATTTAGTAAGAAAAGCTTCCTAACCATTACACCACGTCGAGGTGCCCAAAGTTACACTATGATATATAAATTCCATTTTCCGTTATTCTGCCGGAAACATTAGCTTCTAAAACTTTTATATGAGTCTCATATCTGGAAGATTCTACAAGATTAATTCCAGAAAGTAAATTCTGACAGTATGATATATCTAAACAAATATTTATTTTCTGAGAGACAGGAAATATAAAATAAGGAATCTCAATATCTGAATTCGAACCATTACACCACTTTTTTTTTGTACTACCCTGCTGTAGAATTATGAATACTGATTTTTTTAAAGTTTTGAAAATTACTTAACACCTTTTTCTTACTTCCATTTGTGATAAACTTTAAAGATCAATTAGGACATACATGCGGGTGCCTCTATAACTGTGCATGATGGAGTGAGTGCGTAGAAAAGGACATCCAGGACATTCCCAAGCGGTCACCTATCTAGGTACTGAACAGACTCGATTCTGGTTAACTTCTGGGATCGTACGGTAACCAGAGTTTCAACGTGATGTGGCCGTAAACCTCATACGTTGGAGGAATGAAGATGGAGATAGAGAAGAAGAACATCAAATACTCGGCTAGTAATTTCCTATCATCTTTCTTTTATGTGACATGTCTTTTCACGATGCAGGCGCTCATGGATCTCCCCCTCCCTCTATTCCTTAGAGATCTCAACAAGTTTCTTCCTTTTGCTATCTCCCCCAGACCACGTTCTTTCATCCAACCGCCAGAAATGTCACGCGCTGCTTCCCCTTGTCTCTCCTTCCGACCCATGAGTGTCAGCGTCTCAACTCCCTCCTTCCTCATTATTGAGCTGCCTCTTCCTGATGTTAAGCATGAGCCTCCGCTTTGTCTGAATCCTCCCCAATACCTCATCGTTGCTCACACGCGCGGTCCACAAAATCTTTAGCATCCTTCTGTAGAATCACATCTCCGTCGCCTTGAGTCTCTTCTTCATCCTTGAGGAAATCGTCCAAAATTCGCTGCCGTAAAGAAGGATAGATGCCATGTAACAGCTCAGTATCCTTTTTTGTTGTTACTAAAGAAATCCTTTTGGAATACGCCTTGGTAATCCCAATACGTCTACGGACTTATGCACTTACCGTCCTCTGTCAAACTCAGTTTAAACTACCACATCTGCTTAATTCTAGCGTTCTCGACATGCAGATCGCATTTCAGGCTCATCCTCTTACTGATGACCATGCATTCCGTCTTCTTGTAGTTTATGCTTAGTCCCTTATTCACACTCTCAATCGCTACATTGTGGAGATTTTGTACTTTCTTTTCCGTATCTGCTATCAGTACTGTGTCATCTGCGTATTATATGTTTTGAAATTGTGGCCGCCAACGCTAAATACAGGTAAGATTACCAATTGCCTCGCTGTACAGGTTGATCAGGTCGAGTGAGTAGACGCATTCTTGCCTTACGCCCCTTTCTATTTTTGTGTATTCGCAGATCTCGTTCTCTATGCGCAGGCATGCTGTTTGCTGCCATATTAGGTTTTTGATTATTCTGATATCTTTCCCGAATATATCAAGGTTGCATCAGATCCTTGAGGCGTACTTTGTCGAAGACCTTTGCATAGTCTATGAAACATAGGTACACGTTCTTCTGCATTTGTATCGCTCTTCTCGATAACATTCTGAGCATGAATATCGCGTTCCTTGTTCCGGTGCCTTTAACGAACCCGCACTGTCCTTGTCCTATCTCTGGGCTGAATCTGCTGCGCGCTTAGTTCATCAGTATATGGATAATGAGTTTTGTCACGTGGTGCATTAGACTTATTGTTTGGTGGAGTTTGCATTCGTTTGCGCCTGTTTTATTGGGCATAGCTACGAAGATACATCTGCTGAGGTCTTCCAGTATGTTCCCGCTGTTGTAGATTTAATTTGTTATTTCGGTGTTCTTTTCTATACCAAAATCATCTACGGCTGTCAGCATTTCCGTTACAATGCCGTCTGGCCCCGCTGCTTTGTTTCTGTTCAGTTTGGCCAGTGCGGCTTTTACTTCGATTTCATAATTCCAGGTCCGTCTGTAGTTCTGTGTATTGTTGGCTGTTCCCTTTCGTCGTGGAAGAATTCTACAATATACTCGCTCTAGCGTTGAAGGTTTTTCCATCTCTAATATGAACGTTCCTTCCTTTGATTTTAGGCAGCCTGTTGACGAGCATGCCGTCTGTCCTGCAAGTTGCCTTATATGTTCATCCATGTCTGTTTTGTTAATAGTACGGAGTCTTTCTATTTCATCACATTTTTCGTTTAGCCATTCTTCTTTAGCTTGTCTGCATTTGGTCTTTATTTCACTGTGCAATTTTCTGTACTCCGTTCCGTGTCTTGGCAGAATTTTCCGTCTTCTTTCCATCATGTCGCAATGGGATGATATCGTTTGTTGATATCACTAAAGCGTCTCTTAGTGCGACCCATTTCGAGTTTTCATTGTGTGCCTCGTATCTTCTTTTCACACTGTCCAAATATTTTTCTTTTAGGTTAGGATCCCTCGGAGTTTGTTGTATTGCAGTTCGTGTGCTGCATTAGGCTTCTTCAGTTTCCGCAGTTTCACTCTTAGTTTGATATATAAAAGAGTTATGATCGCTTCCGCAGTCGGCCCTTGGGTAGGTGTTGCAGTGAGTCATTGCATTCCTGAATCATTTGTTGATGGTTTTGCAATCAATTTGGATTTATTTTCTCCTCCTGGACTCCTTCATGTCCATAGTCGTCTCGGGTAATATTGATTGAGTTTCCGTTGCGTACCTTGTATCTTCTCTTCAAATTGTCCATATATTTTTTTTCTTTTAGTTTAGTATTGCTCCGGAGTTTGTTGTATTGAAGTTTGGGTGCTGCATTAGATTTCTTCAGTTTCCGCAGTTTCACTCTTAGTTTACATATAAGAGGGCGATGATCGATTGACTCCTTCATGTCATCAGTCGTTACAGATGATCTTGGAACCATGTGTTGGTTATTACATAGTCATTTACGCTACTAACAAGCATTGCACAAATACAAACATATCTTCAACATTGTTCCAGAAAAAGGAGTTATTTTCTTCATAGTGTTACAGATAGTATTTCTACATAGTGTTTTTGTTTCCAAATTACTAATTTACTTGAGTATTAATCTGTTCTTTCGCTATTACTAATTGTTTTAGTTTACTTTCCATAACTGTCTTATTTCTAATGGTACTGGATTCAATACACCTCGTCTTAAGTTTTCTATTTTGAATATAAGTTGACCTGCGAACAAAAAGCCTGGACACAGTCGTGAAGTGATTTTTTGTCTATATATACAGTCAGACTAGCCCCCACCTCCCTCGGTCCCGAGTGTGTACGGAGGGTGTAGTCGCAGAAATCACTCTTTGCTAAGTCTCGACTAAGAACCATGTTCGTTTTCAGTTCTTGGCTCTGTCTCTAATATGTACGCAATTAAAATTCATTCTTGCATACCTTCTTTGGTTTTCCTACATTTTTGTCTACTTTTTTTTTTTAATTTTTTTTTTTTTTTTGGTTTCCAAATTACTAATTTACTTAAGTATTAATCTCTTTTTCGGCATTACTAATTGCGTCTTGGGTTTAAATATGGGGAACTTTTCCTGCTCTCTCTTTTCCCTCTTGTTTTATTTGATTGCTGCTACTATTTATTTTATTTTTTCTTGTTTTTCAATTTTTTCTTCTCTAAGTGAAACAAATTTAATTTCCTCCCCTCTTTTATTAGCATTATAGTAAGGGGCTACAGGACTTATACGAAGTTAAAACTTAAAAGCTAATTACAAAAAAAACGATTTCTTTTTGTCATTGCTGTTGTTGTTGTTTCCCTCACCTTTTTGGTAATATTCTAATCGAAATGTCGGCGACTAGACCGACTAACCACTCCGAGTTCACAGTGAGGCAGCTCGTTAGCAAGCCAGTAGGACGAAAAATAAGAATAACAATATACAGAAATAGCGATGGACATGGAATTTTGAAACCGAAGTAAAAGCCGCACTGGCCAAACTGAACAGAGACAAAGCAGCTGGGCCAGACATGCTGACAGCCTTAGATGACTTTGGCATAGAAAAGATCACCGAAATAACAATCTACAACAGCGGGAATATACCGGAAGTCCTCAGCAGATGTATCTTCGTAGCTATGCCCAATAAAACAGGCGCAAACGAATTCGAACTCCAACGAAAAATAAACCTAATGCACCACGTGACAAAACTCATTATCCGTATTCTAATCAACAGAGCGCGCAGCAGATTCAGTCCAGAAATAGGACAATAACAGTGTGATTTCGTTAAAGACACCGGGACAAGGAACGCGATATTCATGCTCAGAATGTTATCAGAAAGAGTGATACAAATTCAAAAGGATGTGTACCTATGTTTTATAGACTACGTAAAGGCCTTCTAGATAGTACGCCACAAGGATCTGATGGAACTGCTTAGCAACCTTGATATATTCGTGAAAGATATCAGAATAATCAAAAACCTAATGTGGCAGCAAACAGCATGCCTGCGCATAGAGAACGAGATCTGCGAATACACAAAAATAGAAAGGGGCGTAACGCAAGGATGTGTCTTCTCATCCGACCTGAATCAACCTGTACAGCGATGCAATTCTGTAAGAATTGGTAACCTTACCTGTATTTAGCGTTGGCGGTAACAATCTTAACAGCATAAGATACGCAAATGACTGATAGGAGACACGGAAATGAAATTACAAAATCTTCTACACAAGGTAGAGACTCGGAGTGAGAGGAACTACGCATAAACTCCAAGAAGAAGGAGTGAATGATCGTCAGTAAGAGGATGGGCCCTAAATGCGATTCGAATGTCCGGAACATTAGAATCGAGCAGACGCGGAAGTTTAAATATCTGGGAAGAATATTAACAGATGACGGTAAGTGCGACACTGAGATCTGTAGACATATTGGGATGGCCAATGACACATTCCAAAAGCTGGGCAGAGTATTGCGAGACAGGAAGATATGTTTGGTAACAAAGAAAAAATACTGAACTGTTACGTGACATCTGCCCTTCTTTCCAGCAACTAATGTTATATATATATATATATATAGAGAGAGAGAGAGAGAGAGAGAAAGAGAGAGACTGTTCTAGTTCCACGTGCCATGTTTAATGGATGTCAGTTATCAGTTATCTCCTGTTAATTCCCCTCTGAAAATGCTCCGCTGCCTTAACCGGGTATTGAACTCACACTCTTTTGTGTCCTGTCACTCTAACTAACGCCTTTATCCACTGTGCCATGAGTCCTTGAGTCTACCCCTGTGAGCGAAATAAAGGGTTCAGTTCGACATTCCAACTACCTGAAGAAGGCCGGAGCGTACAACGGCCGAACCGTTGTAATTAATATGGCGACAAAGATGAGGACAGTAATCCAAATAATGTAAATAATGTACATAATACCTTATCTCAGAAATATAGACAGATACTAAAGGGCCGAAACATTGTAATAAATATGGCGACAAAGATGAGGACAATAGTCCGAATAATGTAAATAGTGTACATAATACCTCATCTCAGAAATATAGAAATATATCACAACACCAATACTAATGAATGTTACTGTAGGAATCCCAATAATTGCCCACTACAAAACAGTTGCCAAACAATTTCCCTTGTTTATCTTGGTACCATTTATTCACTTGAAAAGCTGAATATTAAAAGGTTCTCCATTGGCAGTACTAAACATCCATTTAAACGCCGTTGGTATCAGTATGATTTTTCCTTCAAAAATAGTTCTCATAAACATGATACCTCACTGTCCAAATGCTATTGGAGTTTAAAGGAGAAAAACAAAGCTCCCACCGTTAAATGGAAGTTAATTCGATAAGTTCGTACCTGTAATTCTTTACACGCACTATATTATCTTTGTCTCAATGAAAAGCTTGAAATCATTATATTTAAGGACAAGATAAACCTTTTAAATCAAAGTACTCACTGTCAACCGCAGGCATAAATTACCTTTTAACTTGCTTTCTATTCTAGATAGAATATTGTATATAAAGATTAAATAGTATTGTGAGTCTGTAAAATCTTTTTCCTTAAATTTGTGTTTGTTATCTATCTTTATTTGCTAAAAATTCAATATAAAGTGGATTATGTAGTTAATATTTTAATAATTGCAAATCTTGTTGAATTTTGACGGGTAGTTTGTGTATTTCTGTTGGAACTACAGAGATTGAATTTAATGAATCTATTTGCCGTTCGTATATTTGCGTGCTCATATGTACAATCACATTTATGTGTTTCTCTATTATGACGTGATGTCTGTATGTCAAGCCACAAATAAACAATTCCCCCTAGTCAACTAAACCTATCATCACTACATTATCATTGTAACTGACTATGTAGTCATATATTGTACCTCTTACCACCGCTATGATTTGGACAAAAAATATAACCTTTAAAATAAAATTTCTAATAATTCATTTATCCTTTCTCTCTATCCTTTGTTCTTTCTCTCTCTATATATATATATATCTTTCTCCCGTATATATATATATATATATATATATATATATATATATATATATATAATAATCTTAGAAATATAAGTAAGTATACGCGTCCGGAAAAACCTTAGGTGTATTGGCTTGTAAATGAACAAACCAATACCCAAGGAAAAATAAGAAATAAAAAAAGAAAGAACATGTAATTCAATCAAACAGAAAACAAACAAACAAAAACAATCGAACAGAATCCAAGCTCAGAGTCCAAAGAAAAAAACCTCTGACACGAGTAAAATTAAAATAACTAAGCAAAGTGCTCAATACGCTAAGTAGAGCAAATCTAACTATGAACCTAAAGAGCCAGGCAAACCTACCTAGCTTTCACCTACGCGGATCGTCAAGCTCTTTAGGTCCATAGTTATTTGTTGAATGAAAAATATCAAAGCATGGACAAACTCGTGCATATGAAACGCTGGAAGCAAAAAACGCAACGCACTCGTGACGTCACACATGACGACGCGAGAGTGAAAACGAGAAGTAATAAGTATGGGAAGCCATTGGTATAATGGCTTCTGTTTTGTTTTCGCTTCCGTTATATTATTTGATCTTATAGTAAATATTAGAAAAATGTAGTTTTATTTTTTTTTAACCATAGATTTCGAGAAAACTGCCTTTCGAGCAATTGATATTTCGAGAAATTATTTTTTGAGCAATTGATTTCGAGCAATTTACTGTCGAGCAATTGATTTCGAGCAATTTACCGGATACGATAATATAAGTCCATTATTCAAAGAAACTGATTAGACCTATGAGACGAAAGTTTTTTTTTTTAATCTACAAGTTACCATCTATAAAACGACCTAATGTAAAAACCCTAACCCTAACCCTAATATATATATATACAAAAAACTTTCTGATATTTCCTATATTTTCTGATCGTTTATATATATATATATATATATATATATATATATATATTGTCCATAAAGTTCGTGTGCACTTTAAAAATTTATAACTTTCTTTGTATTTGCGATAGAAATAATTAATGAAAAGGATTAGAAAGAAGTAAATCTATATTTCTAAGAGTAATACGCTGGAAAAAAGAAAATATTTTTTACTTATCAAAAATTGTTGCAAATATTGTGGTAAAGTATTACTCAATAACTATACTTAAAACTAGGTACATTAAACTTTATAACATCTTTTACAAATAATTTCTATCGCAAATACAAATAAAGTTATAAATTTTTTAAAGTGCACACGAATTCTATGGACACCCTCTATATATATATTTCACACCATTGTAAAAGTTCATTAGCGTGATGTCTTCACTAACCAAGTTTATGCTCTCGGCCAGGACTAAAGATATTATATATGTGCTACAAATTGTTCAGATGGGTTAGGGTAGCTATTTAACGGTCACGGAGTAAAAACATCTCCTAAAGAATCTCCTATTCAAAGAATTATTCTCTGGTCAATATTATCTCCATTGAAGAGATAATCATATACTTTGAAAAGAACCCTGGTGCTTTTTCCTGAGCTCCAGAGATCGGATATTTCTTCATTTGTACTTTGACTGTCAAACATTCCTTGCTTTCTGTTTTTTCAATATTATATTTCTTTGGAATTTAAATCGCTAAAGAAAGTTAATTTATATTTCTAACTTACTAAACGTCATCCCTAATGCCTTAATTCTTCTCTGTAATAAGATTACTTACGATGAAATCATTTTGAAATATTTTGAAATAAATATCATTTCATTCGTGTCATTGCACAACCACCCAACCACTATCATTTCTGACAAGATCCAGGTATTTCTCGACTTTTCACTCTCTGTAAGAGTCACGCTGTTGTCGACTGGAACATCGACTGACAAATTTTCTTCATCTTGTCAATGATTAGATCGAATCAGCTGACTTGGATTGGGCTTTCCGTTGGCATATCAAATGCACATAGAAACTAATTTGTTATCTCGGACAGCTTCTGGTTTGTATACGTCACGTGAATTTTCATGTTAAAATCTCAGAACGTTGCACAATTCTTATTTAGTCACTGTTTTACCCGTGCGTATCTATTCTTGTTGTCTTTCAGAATTGTAATGCTATATTAGATTTTTTTTTGTTTCTGCTCGGTGGTTTCTTCTCTGTCTGAGCAGGCGAAATGTATTGTGGCTTTTTTGTCTTAAATATATTTTGTTCTTATGCGCTCGTTATGTGACACTAATATCAGGAATTCACTTTCTATCTAAAGTGTCTTTTGCACAACCGTGACTATATCATCTTGCGTTCAATTCCTTTTGCTCTTTTTTCAATTAAATTGTTTTTCTTCCTATTTTAAAATCTCGTTTTGTAGTTTCAGTATCTGTCATTATCTATCTTCTCAGTCCTGCCGCAAACCATAAGTAATCCATAACCCTGATTTAGGACTTCCGAAAATGAATAGTTCCCTCGGGTCTGTCCCCCACCACGACAACTGAACTACAACTGCGTGCTACAAAACCTCATCGAGGGAAGAAAATAAACAAGTTGCCCACTAGGACTAACGAGTTATTTAAAAGGTTTAGGATAACAAAACACACCATTTGACTAAAGCAGGGTTATTCTACTGGTAGCAGACGTAACAATGCTGAAGAAGCCATTTTATTTTTAAATATAGAATCTTTCATTGTCAAGTTTTATGAATAATAACAGCAATAGTGGTAATGTAAAATATGCCGATCAACACCAATGGTGAAACGAAGAGAGAAGATATAGTAGTTCATAAGTAGATATAAAACTGCATTCTAATTAATGTTGTAATCCCATATAGTTCAATCGATTTTTTAAAGTTCTGGTCTGATGTTCTTCGATTAAGGGTATTCCCAAGTATCAAGATGTGACTTTACAAGCTGCTTTGGCTGACTCATCAATCAAGTTTAAAAATAAACATATTCTCTCGACTCAAATATCCTTCTCCCTACTACTCCTTCCATGAATATAAATGGACAGTGCGTTAGCCATTTCTTGCATGCCCAACCGGTTATGGTCATGCAACGCACAATCAAATCCCTGCTACTGTTATTAAGATAAAATATATACATGTTAACATCTCATACCAGTTAAAACCAGAAACCTTGAAAGCTATTCTTGGTATAGGGTATTTATTATTATTATTATTATTATTATTATTATTATTGTTATTGTTGTTGTGATTATTATTTTTGTTATTATAGTTTTGATCATTATTATTATTATTATTATTTTTGTTGTGATTATTATTATTATTATTATTATTATTTCCTTTCATTTCTGGCGTGTACACATTTCTTCGTAAATTGTGGGCTGTACTTGTGAGAACAATTTTTTTATCTCTTTGAGGCATGGACTTCCAGGAATCCCTTCAGTTAGTCTACTGGAATCTTTCCAATCAATCCTAGGGCTCCAACTACAACAGGGATTGTTCATGTTCCCATGTGCCACATTTTTCAGATTTCGATTTCAACGTCCTTGTATTTTGAAAGCTTTTTGAATATTTTCAAAGATACATTGCATTCTGCAGGGACATTTCATATCAATATTGAGGCACTTTTTTTGTTTGTGGTCTCTAATAACAATGTCTTATTATTATTATTATTATTATTATTATTATTATTATTATTATTTCGTCTATAATTTTTGATTTGCTGTTTGGTGTAATCGTTTACCAAGATTTTCACCTGAAACATAAGATAAATGAATGGCTTTTTCTAAGTTTGTGAGCTGTATTCATTAGCACAGTATTTCAGATAAAGAAGAAATTCCTGGGATTTTAATGTATGAATCATTAGTATTCTCAATTTATTCCTATCACGCCAAATACTGGAATAATGACTGTGTTTAAATGCTACATTCTTGTAATTTCTATTTCAATGTCCTGATATTTGGATAGTTTAGCAAATACTTTCGCTGAAATATCAAACGGTATGTTCATCCCAATAAGATAGCATTTATATTTTAAGTTTTTTTTTAATATCTAGTCTATTAGATTCTGTAGTACCGTTTAATGTGTAATCTGAAATCCCAAGATAAACAAGTAAAACTATTAGTTTCATTAGTATTATTATTATTTGTAATAGTAGTAACAGTAGAAGAAAGCAATAGTAGCAAAAATTACTAAAATTGAAAGCGCGCTTAATCATTTTTCCACGGAAATGAGAAGTAACACAAGGTCTATTTTACTGTGAGAATCCACGTAAATCTGTGTGGGAATGGATTAAATTAAAACTACATCATTTCCTTTATGATATAACTGCAGGTGTAACTGAGTACTCCTCACTCTATGTCCGTTAGTGCAATAGTGAGATGCTGCCTGGGTATCAGACCTTCAATAAATACCAGTTTTATTATCTTTGATATCCATGAATTAATGAATCGGGCGTAGATAATAATATGCTTATCTTCGTTATACGGTCGAGAATTAAGGGTTAAGACGACTAAAAATTTAAAAAAAAGAAATGTAAGCAAGTATGTATATTTCAAAAAATAGATTTTAATTTACCTTAGTCTCGTGTCAATATAGGAAAAAACGAAAGGCAACGCAGTTTACAATCGGAAACAACGCTCTACGGGATTATTTCAGTAATATTAGAGAATGTGTAATATTTGAAGCATCAACAATAAAATTTAAAGTCTAGTATAATATGAACGTAAATTTGTGAAATACTAGAATACAAAATCTTCGTATAGAAGGGGCATACTACTGTAACGGCGTTAACAAGGAAAATTAGAAATGACAAACAACAAATAGAGATAAGTTGTGGTTGACATTAATTTTTATTTCCTGGGATGTATACATCGTTTACCCGTTCTAGGTTATCATATATCAGTCATGGAAACTGAGAGTTCGTTCAGGGTACAAGGTAATTATCGAAATAGACTCGTGAGATAAATATTCCACAAATTCCCGAATTGTAGTAGTCGGGGGCTAGCCTCTGCTGCTGTTGATAGTTTTATTGCTAACTGTTGCTGGTAGAAACGCCGAGCTGTAGCTGCTGATAGCCTGTGAAGTCGTTTACTCTGCTGACTGTGATTAAGTTTTCTTGTCTTGGGTGCCCATCGCTAATGCCAGCCTGGTTAGTTCTGCCTTCGTTGGTAAAATAAGTGTCGGATTTATAGTGAGTTAGTGGCTCAGAAACGGCTGCGGAATCCGCATAGTTTTTTTTTCTGATTTGTCAGAAAAGATGCTTATATGACCCTGGTATTTTTCGACTGTATTCCCGACCTGAGCGGAAGTAATATCTGCTTTTGTCATATGAATTGTGGATGTCTGATTGAACACTTACGTTTGATCTAAAGAATTGGAATTCCGACAAGATACGATACGCCTCTTGTGCCTACAATAAACCCACAGCATTTCATCTACCGATAGCACTATTTTCTCGGCAGACTGTATGAACCATTTTTTTCATGAACATTAAGTATCTAAATAAATGCTTTCTATGGTTCCCAGATTTCATGAATTTAAGCGTTCTACTAGGCTGGCATCTCGCTCACACCCTTTCACAGTCGAAAAGGTTAAATGTAGCCATCTCTTCTACTCTAATAACTTCACGTCTCGCACCTCTCACCTGTGGAACTCCCTCCTCTTTTATTGTTTCCCTGATAGCTATAATCTCCAACGATTCAAATGTAACGTCAATCTACGTCTCCAGATGCCTTGATCTATCCCCTATCTTTCTCTTCATCCTTTTCTCTATCCCTCCTATTTGCTCTTGCTCCAACTCTCTATAACCCCTTGCGTGCTAGTGGCTTCCCGCCTTGCTTGGGGTGAAACGCTTAAAAAATATTCTCAAAGAGGCAAATGCCTACATAACATGATTAAAGTGAAGCCATAAAATCACTAAGCATATGTTAATTTTTTTTAGTAGAGTGCATTTTTATGTGAGCGAAAATGACGGTGAAACTGTTAGGCTTTAATCTAAATGTATTAACACCAACGTGTTGATATAAGTCACGTACAACGAAAATGAACTGTGATTATCGAGTAGATATTTCATACTACTTTCTTAAAACATACGTTAACTTCCAAGACAATTATAAAGTTGTTCCCGCGAGAGTCAATTCTAACAGGATCCAGTCTATCGATCATACATCAGAGGTTCTTCTTTGATATACCGTATACTTTCAGGACGTGAGTGATAAAGGTTCTACAACTTCCTATTGCTTGTAACTCTACGCAATGTTTGAGTCTTTACCAAGATATAAAATCAGTAGGTAGGTCAATCGATGTTTCCCTTGGTCCCTCTTACTTTCACTATGTTCCGTGAGTGTTAAATTTCCCAAGTTCTCTTTCTTCATAATGTGTCCCATTAATTTCAACTCTCTCCGCCTGATTTTAACTAAAGTCATGTGTTGAATAGACGTTTTTGCTTTTTGATCTGTTTTGTTTTATTCAAAATAGCCAAAGTTATACCAAATCCTCGTTTATTTTATTTTTCACTTCTTTTTTCAAACTGTCTGTTTATTTTAACCTCTCCATTTATTCCAACCTCCTCTTCCTGCCTTTTTGTTCTGAAGACAATATTATTTTGAAAGAATTTCCAATCTTTCCTTTTGAGCTAACCTACCCTTAGAGTAGTGATTTTTCAAGCGTAACTTAGATGTGGTACAAGGCCCAAAGTAAGAGCACCCAGTGAGGATCGAACTCACTACTCAGTCGTAATTTTTCTACCGAGCCAAGCTTGCTAACCATTACACCACGTCGAGGTACCCAAACGTACCCTTAGAGTATAACCATATGCCTGTCGTTTCATGTCTCTTTTTCAACTGTAAGGAAATTGCCCGATTTTTACTGCAATATACGAGTATATATATGACAATCTTTTCTTGTGATTTTAACGAAATTTTCTATTTATTTTGCTTACATTTAATCAATTAAAATCAGACATGGCTGACCACATATGAAGAGAGAAGGGAGCTCTCCCCGCTCTCTGTCGGATCAGGTTGAGATCATGGACAGAGAACACCATTGGAAAATTCGTAAACTTAAGAAATCAGCACATATGCTATGCCACAAAAATCTCCTGAGCCGACCAAGTATAGAAATGAATACAATATGGGAGTGCCAGACAAAAGCGATAATAACAACAAAAATTGCAATAGGAGCTCTAGTAAAAACATGTAAAGATAAAAGCGAAAATTGCAATATGAGCACTGGTAAAAAAAATATTTGATGAAGACATTAGGTTTATAATACCCGGAAATTCATACACAGATGTCCCCAATGACACATGGCACAGGGGATAAAAGCGTTAGTTAGATCCAGTGACAGAGCACAAAAGAGTGTGAGTTCATTACCAAAAAAAAAAAAGTGGAGAACTTTCAGAGGGAAATTAACAGGAGGTAACTAATAACTGACATCCATTAAACATGGCACGTGGAACTAGAACAGCCTCCCCCTTTGAGCGAAATAAAGAGTTCAGTTTGACATTCCAACCACCTGAAGAAGGCCGGAGCGTACAACGAACGAAACGTTGTAATAAATATGGCGACAAATATGAAGACAATAGTCCGAATAATGTAAATAATGTACATAATATCTCATATCAGAAATATAAACAGTTATTTTGCTGTTTCTGGAAGGCATTTTTTGTTATTCCGATCCACATTCTAACATTCTGTGTTAAAATCAGATTTATCCTCCATGCTGTTTTCCTCCTGACTTTCAGTTTGTTCATTTATCAATACAGTTACATTCACCAAAGAAAAGCCCTGAAGATTTCCCGCCACCTGCAATAATGAACTTTCAATTTGATAGGGTAAAATATCAAATATTTCTCAAATTAAGGTAACGTTCGGACGTTTGTTTTTATATTTTATTTATTTCTTTATTCAATTGATTATTGATGGGACGAGGTTTAATCACTTCTGAGAATATAGGTTCGATTTTAATTAGTTTGCCAATGACATAAGTGTTAATTAACTTGAGCAATAACTAATTTTGTTTATTTTCCAAGAAGATAGCATTAATTAAGAAAGACTTTGAGAAAACAATAACCGAGTAAGCGTACTTAAATAATTCAGCTGGATTGAAGACTTTGAACATATTTATTAAATCGCGCATGAATTTCGTTTCCATCTGAAGAAAAAATGATATTGAACAAGAAATATTTTAATTATTACAATTATTATTGTTTTATGGCATATCAAACTCAGTGGGTCATTTAATGCCAACAAAGTTTTGAAATAGATTCATAGCGATGGTTTTGTAAAATAGGTGTTTGGTTTGGTTTGGTTTGTTTTACGGCATATCAACCTCAGTGGGTTATTTAATGACGACAACTTTTTTTCCTGGTAAAATTTTGTTTTGTCAGAAATCTATTTCTGGTAATATTATTTTAAAAAATGTATTGCTGGTATTTTTTTTCAAAAACGTATGCAATTTCCATCCCCTGTTAAAACATTTCCGATATAGTTAAAATTCTGTGGCAGCTTGGTGTTTATGTTTCCAACATCCGCATAAAATATCTTTTGGAAAATTATCGCCTCTGAGAATGCTTTTAGCAACATTTTATATGAGTTACATGATCAAATCGACATGGTGAGTGTATTTAATTTGTTACGTGATTCGCTACGTAACGTTTGTTCATTTCATCATGTCAGCTTATTTATGTATAATATATAGCAATAGATAAATTTATTTTGAAAATTTTCCGGCGATGAGATTAATACTGGATGGTAAGAAATAATAATATCAGTGTTTTTTTCTTTTCCGTTTTTTTTTTAATTCAAATAGATCTTGTAAGAGTGTGCTGATAACACAACGGTTTCAGCAAGGTAATTCCGGCCTAGTTCGTTCCATTGACTTTTTGCTTAAATGCCAAGCTATGAGGTGAAATGTAGGATAAATTAGGGTTTCTAGACTTGAGTAGCAGTCAGTATTGGAGAAGGACTCTTCTGAATTCAAAACCATGAAGAAAGCGACAGCAAACCATTTTACTCTCCTTCACAAGTCATGGCCGTCCTGAGTAAGGCGTCAAACTACATCCGCGTCCTGGATAAGACGTTAAACTACGTCCAGCAGCAAGGCCTCTGATCAGGAGGTTTTGAGGAGTGTGGAACCACCTCTTAGTTGCTGGTGTTCCCAGGACCACACTGACCCGAGGTGGTAGCACCTGTTAGTGTCACAGCTATTGGTAAATAGTTAACTGTTACCAACAATATTTTTTTGGAAAAAAATATTACCAGCAATACAATTTTGAAGGAAATATATTACCAGAAACAGATTTTTGACAAAACAAAATATTACCAGCAATAAAATTTTTGTCGGTATTAAATAACCCATTGAGGTTGATATGCCGTAAAACAAAATAAACCAAACCAATCTAAACCAAAGAATACATATTTTATTCATACGAATCTATCGTGAAAATGTTGTCGGCATTAAATAACCCATTGAGGTTGATGTGCTGTAAAACAAAATAAACCCAACCATGCCATGGCAATTTTCAAATAATTTTAAAGAAAAAGAATGTCTGGAGATTCATAATTGTTTACGTCCTGAAAGAACAAGGCATTTAAATATGAAATCTGCTTGCAAACAAATGATATAAAATGAACGTAACAATATATATTTTTATTCCAATATGATTGCAGAACAATGAATAACTTACAAACTGATTGCAACATCTTATTGTTCATATGTGCCGTATTTCCTCAAGGCGTAGTCTATACGGGTAACATACAAAGAATTTTGAACTGAACCCTTTATTTGTATATTTTTTCGTTCCATTTCCCTCGTATATCTCGTCTTGTTTTTACTTAGTACTATCCAGGTAGTGTCAGCTCTGTTTCTACTGAGTCCAAGTACACACTACCTGGCCCAGGGATTGAACTCAAAATTACTGTCAACAAATTCACGAATCAACGCTTTAATCCACTAGGCAATTGCCTCATGTGATATTTCTGCCTGGCTCTGTATCAGATTATGACAGATTAAGTAAATATTTAATGCTCTTGGAGTAAATTCAGCTAACATCTGTATATTGGTGTTTACGCCAGCACACTGTTCATCAAGCTCGTTTTCCAAGGCATGGCTAGTTCCAAACTTACATATCAACTACAGCAATCACTATCAAGCTTTTGTCTTCTACTATTTCTATTGTAATTAGAATCCTCAGTTTGTTATAATCTGGACTAGTAATGATCTGTGAAGTTAACTTGCAAACAATCGTTCTTCTTCAAGCAACGAATATATTTTTCTGAATGGTGTTGGTTGTTCCGAAACGTAATTATGTGACATTTTAAAATTTATAACGACATTCTAGAACTAGAAAAAAACATCGCTAGATCCTTGTACCAGTCTAAGCCGAGAAAATATGAAAATTTTGGTTTGTGTAGATCTGTTCATATTAAAAAAATATTAGAATAATATCGCTAATTTTAACGTTTGCCTCTGACTGTTAGTCGAGATTTCAAGTCAACATATTTTTTTTTCATATGGAAATTTTTATTTAGGCTGTTTTTTTTTTTTTATCGTAAAATTTTAGTCGGGTCGCCCTTCAGCTCTCATCGGGAGTTCTGGTTCGCATTTTCTTTTAAATTCTTGAAGACCTTTTAATGAACTGTTTATTTCTCTGAACAGCGGCATCGAGCAACATCTAATCGAGTTTTCTAGTAGGATTTAAATACACATATATTTTCTTATCCTACCACCGGCTTTGGTTTAAAAAAAGAAAAAGAGGAAACAAGAAAGACAAAAACAAACAACGAAATAAAGATGATGGTCCTCGTTAGCAACGTTACTGTCTGGTAGGGAGTTTGAAAGCCTCCGGCGGTATTTATTTCTTTACTTTTCATTTGATTCATTGCTAAGGGTGGTCGAATGATTATTTTCGTATATTTTTAATAGTAGTTTCCTATTTTTTAAACTCTAACTTTTCTTATAAAATTTGTATTTCTACTCTTTTTTATGAACTTTTAAAGAAATACAACAGTAAAATTAACCTGTAAGGGAATTCAATCGGTTTAATGCAAATATATAATGATCAAAACTGGCTATCTTGCTTTTTTATGAAATAGAGTGTGCAAGTAATAGAGGTATTTTCATGTTTAATATATGGCCTTATTGAGAAATATGTAAAATCCTTCATGTTTTATTCGATTTTGTCTCAAAAATTTTCGATCTTTCGCATTTTCTATTTCTACTATTTCATATTATGTATTTTCTTCATTATTTACATTATTCGGACTAGTGTCCTCATCTTTGCCGCCATATTTATTACAACGTTTCGGCCGTTGTACACGGCAGCCTTCTTCAGGTTGTTGGAATGTCGAACTGAACCTTTTATTTCACTCACTGTGGTAGACTGTTCTAGTTCCACGTTTAATGGATGTTAGTTATCAGTTATCTCCTGTTAATTTTCCCTCTGAAAGTTCTCCATTGCCTTAACAGAGTATTGAAATCACACTCTATGGGTCCTGTCACCTGATCTAACTAA
Source organism: Acanthosepion pharaonis (assembly GCA_903632075.3). Lineage (NCBI taxonomy): Eukaryota > Metazoa > Mollusca > Cephalopoda > Sepiida > Sepiidae > Acanthosepion > Acanthosepion pharaonis. The sequence continues at coordinate 220,006 of CAHIKZ030000164.1, read as the reverse complement.
CGCCTTTATCCACTGTGCCATGTGTCCGAATAATGTAAATAATGTACATAATACCTCATCTCAGAAATATAGACAGATGTATTTTCTTATTCAACATATACAAAAAATCATGTATCTTCAAGACGTAAGAGACTATGACTCTTCACAACATACTTTTCTTCCTACTAAATAGGAATTACCATGACATCTTGGAAAAGAGAATGGATTGATTTCCTATTGCTTTCTCAGCAGTTTTCCCTTCAAAATTTTATTCCTCCCGTATTAGCTCCCAGCAAAGGTAAAGAGCCCAGAGAATGGATTCACACCTTATCTTTGCGGAGGGTATGTGTGACGAAACTGGAACTCTGTTACACGCCGATCGCATTTTTGGTGCCGATAACAGTTAAACAATGCGTATTCATACAATAACACAGAAACTGGTAGACTTATAGCAATATTATGTTGAAACACGGGTTCTCGTACGATCAACAGAGTTAAGCCACGTCGGGCCTGATCGGTATCTAGATGAATGACCGCTTGGGAATAACAGTTGATGTAAGCCTGAAAGTGCGAGGGTGTAATGGGTAATCGGAGCACCGTGTTCGAATTCCAGTCGTATTATTTATATTCACTTGCACGCAAATAACCTTGGGAAAGATATGAATACACAACATTTCCTCAGCTATGGGTTAATTAGTAGAACTTGTATCATCAAATCATTATTATCTCCCAAAAAAAACTCTTACAATCTAAAAATATTTTAAATAAGCTGCAAAAGTATTTATAAACCGTAAAAAAATCAAACACACACATACATACATAATAGTTTAAATAAGCTGCAAAGTATCTATAATCCGTAATAACAAATCAAACATTAAACACACACACACACACACACACACACACACACACATATATATATATATATATATATATATATATATATATATATATATATATATATAGTTTAAATAAGCTGCAAAGTATTTATAAGCCGTAAAAACAAATCATGCATTAAACACACATACACACACACCACACACACGCACACACACATATATATATAAACGATCAGAAAATATAGGAAATATCAGAAAGTTTGTTATTTGGGTTCAGCATGCTGTTGGCGATAAGAACAAAACAGATCGTTTTATCCATAGCGACAAGTGTTCTTTAATAACAGAGAAATAACATTTTTCTTCACTATATGATAACAGGTGATAAAAATTGGGTTTCATACGACAATTTCCAACGTAAAAGTCAGTAGTCCTCGAAGAATTATAATATTGTGCCTGTGGTGAAATCGAGATGGTATGATTCATTTACAGTTCGTAAAACTCAATGAAAAACTAAACGCTGAAACCTCCTGATGATTGAACTGAACAATTAGAAAAAGTTACTCTTAGAATCACTAGAGTGAAGGTGTTGATTATAGCAACCTATCATTAAACACACACACGCCACACACACACACACACACACACACATATATATATATATATATATATATATATATATATATATATATATATATATATATATATATATTTTTGCTGAAACCTCCTGATGATTGATTGAACTGAACAATTAGAAAACGTTAATCTTAGAATCTCTAGAGTGAAGGTGTTGAATATAACACATATTATCTAAGTGACAAATTTTCAGATATTATGTATAATTATTGAAGTTACTCTCATTTTCTCCGGCTAACCTATATTATGTGAAATAACAATTAAGTAGCGACAAAACGAAAACATCTTATCACAGAAAAATAAGATTATTCGCTGTTTGTAATCCTTCATAATATGTCAAAAGTAAATGATTTTATACATGAGAAGAAACCAAATATATTTTCTGCTCTATCGTGTCAACGAGATTATGAATTGTTGTATAATGTAGCATACAAAAATGAAAACTACGTCATAACACAATGAACAATAAAAATTACTTCCTGGTCAGTCAATGTAAACTGCTACAATGCAGCAAGAGATGTGCAAATGGGTTCATAATATCATATCTGATAATCAAACACCTACGCCCCCATTGCGATCAGAAAACAACTATTATTACTCAATTAACAATTAACTTTTGTTACTAAAGATTTCTTAATTTGCTTGGACTAAACTTTTTTTTCTTTGTCATTTAATTTCGACCGATGCGTCCTCCATTCTTTTGTAGGTGCTTGTTGCAAACTAATCTCTAATTACTTTATCATCTTGAACACTTCCAAAATTCTATTGTATGAATATTTATCTCGGTTTCTTCTTTAAAAACATCGCTGTGAATGTTTTATCGGTTCAATATAGCTGAGAAAATCCTGAGAATGTATCAGCCAAAGCGTAGCGATCAAAACAACAATGGTGTGGATAACAGTCTGTATGATTCATGGAATAATGACATGGATTTAACTCGGAATTAAAAAGAATACATTCCCAAGATGCCTGGACTTAATGTCATATCACGTTGAAGCACCGGTTTTCATATAATCACTGAAGTTAAGCAACGTCGTGTCAGGTCAGTACTTATATGGGTGTCCACTTAGGAATTCCAAGTGCTTTAAGCTTGGATGTGCGGATGGTGAAATGGATAATGGCTCGGAATGGAAAATCGGAGATCCGAGTTTCGAATCATTATGCCAATCGGGTTCATTATATTCACTAGGGTAAACATCATTGGAAAGGTATGAATTCCCCTCCCACAACCACGAATTATGAGGTAATTAATAGAACTTTTATCAGCGGGTTATTATTATCTTATATGTTGGCGTACAAGGCGACCTTTTAAACTTAAAAATCCCCACAAATAGAGGACTGTCTTATAATTCAGTTATAAAATGTGAACCTAAAATGTTGTGGTTTATGGTAAGTTGCTAGCATGGTAGATTTCTGACTCTAGGCTAACCCCTACCTTGATAACTATCGACACAAATATCTCTCCTCAAACAACTTAATTCAAATTATTGCAATAAAATAATAAATGTGTAGTGTAATAATATGCTTACTGAATTTATTACATAAATTCTCTACAATACATTTTAAAATACGATTTGAGGGAATCGTCTTGTACGGCAAATATATCCCGAAATCTACATTTTAACTTGAAAATTTGGAGGTCATCTTATACGCCCAGTCACCTCGTTCGCCAGCATATGCGTTATCTCCAAAAAAATTATTAGAATTTATAAATATTTTTTTTTAACTTTAAATAACCTGCAAATGGTTGATAAGTCGTAAAAATGAATGAATCAATCAGCCAAGATGACTGGTCCCTACTCATATCGCAACTCAAATACACATACACTATTTTGTTCATTATTTCATTTTTTAAAAGACGTCATATTTAAGGAATGGAATGTTTTTTATTGCTTTTAATTGTTCGGAATTCTAAGTGTGGACTATTTTCACTATTCCACATATATTTTTAATAGTAAACGTATTGCTTACATTTATTCCACAACGATTGTTGTCAGCAGTTTATGTCATTAAGGTATATTTATTGCGACATACATGATATCTTGTGCTAATTATGTAATTTGATGAGTAGAGTAGGTACGGATTAAAAAAATTGAAATTAAAAAATAACAAAAAATAGATTAAATATTAGTCTATAAATGCAAGAAGATTGCTACCGATACTAACGTATGTATGTATTAGGATTTATCTGGGGGTTTATTCATAGTTACGTGAAAGAGATATTCTAAATATCTTAATTTCTTTGCTGAATAAGAAAGAAAGAAACAAATTCTAAAGAACAAAAATATTATTCACAACGCCTAATTGATTTTCTTACAAAACGTCTGGGTGAATGTCTCTGTCCTAACAAATGTTTGCACACGTCCGTTTCAAAACTCACTGAGCATTTAGATATTATTTATGAAGTATAGCTTAGTTAAGCAAAATTCTCAAGGTTAGGAAAACTAATAAGGACTGAAATCGCTACAGTAATAAGAAGCAGACTTACTACATTGCATTACAACGAGTTATTTATATATTTAGTAACCTATATTTGTAGGCCAAAATGATAGAAACTGAGACTAGGAAGATAGTAATGCATGAATGTTCGAAATGAAATGCATCTACTTGTTTTGGAAGTCGGAATCGTAAGTCTGCTTTTTAGACGGAATGAAAAACTGGCCAATAACTCCAAACTAAAGTGTGTAACTATTTAAACTATAAACACACACACATACATATATATATATATATATATATATATATATATATATATATATATATATATATATATATATATATGTACATTTCATTGAATACAACAGACAAAAGGTGCTTTTATTTAGTTTTTTATACAATTTCTCATGCGATCTAATATTTTTTCTTTTCAGATGATAAATTATATAAAATCTGTCCGAAAGTTCTTTTTATCTGAGGGCTTTCGGCTATACATTTAGCCATTTTCAAGGATCAAATATTTTAACTCTTAAATAAGAAATAGTTTATTGCATGTATGTTTTTAGAAAATGTTTTGATTTTTTTTCCAAAACACGGTCAAGATATTGTGTCCATGTTCATAATTAAATGAACAGAAAAACTAAGCTGTTATTCGAACTTACCGATTTCATTTTCCACCCTGATAGTCACTATCTATACATTCTGTTCATGTTATCACCGAAGACAGAAATGCAAAGAAGCGGTTTCTCCTCTATTGCGTTTTAGCGTACCTAATACACATTAACTGAATTTTATTTTGTCTCGCTCATAGTATGTGATGTTTGTCAAAGACCCAAATTTCAGTGCGTGTTCCTTCTAAGCTGACAGCATGTCATAAACAACAATTAGCCTTTAAGATTTAAGAACCGCCAATTCGTTATATGCTATTCTAGACTGTTTCCCTTTGAATACGATAAGCTACATTAGATATCAACGTTCAAAATCTAACTAGACATGGACCAAAATAATTACTTTGTGTTCATTGATGCAAACGGACAAGAACACATTAGGGCACTTCACCAAGAGGCAACAATTAGCAAACTTGCATAGCAAATCACTATTTCTGAAGTGGGTTCGATTCACGCTCCATGTCCAACACTTGTGGCTTTGTTCCACATTCAGTTAATGTTACTTACTATTTGAAGATTTTAATAGATTCGAACAGGGTGGGTTAACAGAAAATTATATTTTTTAGGCATTATCTGTCTATATTTCTGAAATGAGGTATTATGTACACTGTTTACATTATTCGGTCTATTTTCCTCATCCTTATCGCCATATTTATTACAACGTTTCGGCCCTTCAGTATCTGTCTATATTTCTGAGATGAGGTATTATGTACAGTATTTACATTACTCAGACTATTGTCCTCATCTTTGTCGCCATATTTATTACAATGTTTCGGCCATTGTACGCCTCGGCCTTCTTCAGGTGGTTGGAATCTCGAACTGAACCCTTTATTTCGCTCACTGGTGTAGACTGTTCTACTTCCACGTGCCATGTCTAATGGATGTCAGTTATCAGTTATCTCCTGTTAATTCCCCTCTGAAAGTTCTCCACTGCCTTAAACGGGCATTGAACTCATACTCTTTGGGTCCTGTCACTGCATTTAACCAACGCCTTTATCTACTGTGCCATATGTCCTTGAATAATGTAAATAGTGTTTATAGGCATTCTATATGTAATAAGAACATAAATTCATTCAGCGATATGGAATATCAAAATTACATTGCACTAAAATTTAAAGTGGATAGTGAAAGTGCTTAACTATTTTGACACCCAGTACTGGGATTTGCGAGGATACCGAATATGGTGTGGCAATTTGAATTTTTTTTTATCACACACTGTTATGATGAAAACACAAAAGCTTGTGTAAAACTTCCGATATATAAGAATTAAGAATTATCATTTCGTTGACTCACCTCGTCGCAGACAAAGGGAATATTGTAAGAAGAAGCAAAGATAACTATTAGAATCACACAAGAAAACTAAAAAGAAATTGTGGAACAGGAAGGTAAAAACTTCCTCTATCTTGTGACTGTGCAGATTGGTAATGGTAAAATTAACCGTTTCCTTGTGAAGAAAAATTTGACATTCATTGCCCGAGCTGTTTTCTTTTCTGTTTAAATGTATAACAGTTTTTCGGGAAAATTATTGCTTTTTCCATTTTTTTATGGAAGCTTCCGCCCTTACCATTTGTTTGAAGTAGTGTATAACGTCAACAACTTGATTATCTCATTATTTTAGTTGTTGCTATTTCTAAAGTCTCCATGTGATGCGATTTCTGTTATTTGGTACAGGTCTTTGTATTCTTTGGCGCCAGTTTACAAGATTCGAAGATGTATAGTTCTCCTCAGGAGCTACACTCTTCATTCGCTCGAAGCTATGTTTAATTATTGAACTGATAAAACGATTAAGAGTTTAGATATTTCAGAACGACTTTGGCGTCATGCGTGACACCGATGTGAAAGTCTCGATACGATGAGGCTATTTAAGAATCTGACTCCAGCTTTTTTTTGGTTTTATAACAGTTTGCTGTGTTGTATGAAACTACCTCTAATGCAGCCTATTCTTTGTTCAGTTTCCTCACCTCCTATACTAAATTTGTTATAACTGATCCATGCACTGTTATATATATATATATATATATATATATATATATATATATATATATATATATATATATTCCTGATTTTTTTTAAAAAATGGGTTCAGGTGCCATTCGTTTTTTCATTCGACTTTCAAATCATAATTTCTGTTTTGAAAATATTTATCTTGGGTCCTATTTCTTGGAAGATCTAGATCTGAAATCCAGAGTAAGAATCAAGATAGTCACGACGGCAGAACTTCTAAACACAACTGGAATATTTGTCCGGAAATATTGAGTAGAATTGCATTCACTCAATCTCCAGCAATAACTTTCATGCACCTAGTATGAACATAATATTAATAATAATAACAATAATAATAAATGTTGAGTACCACATATCTGTTTGTCATTCACCTGTCCAGAACCAATTGGTCATGCACCCTCAGGGGCTGACGCATTGTGCATCTCTGTTCATGAGCGGGAGTAGTTCTTCAGCTAACCTTACGCTCCCGGGTACAGCGATATCGATAATCCAGTTGCTCTCCTTCTTGAAATTAATGTTTTCTGTTCTTCTTACGTCATTTATATTATCACACTGCACGGTTAAGTACCCGGGGCAGCGTCAGCTCTCATTTACTTATACTGCAAGTGATTTATGCTTATGCAAATTGGAGTGAGCAGAAGCGAGGTATTTATCAGAAGACATTTATTGGAAAAGACGTGCCATATTTGTTGTCTCTGTAATGTCATTGCGCCAATATGCCTTATTTACTTACATTGAATCAGAATTGTCCTTGTTTTTCCAAACATTCTTCACAGAAGGGAATCCAGTTTTGTCAAGATGATATTTGATGAAATTGGTTGATAATTATTATTTTTATTTCCTTTGATTTCTGGCGTTTACACATTTCTTTCCAGGTCTCATCCAGGGACCTAATGTTAGAAATAACATCATGACACTTTCCACTGACAGTAAAAAAACTAATTACATAGATTTAGCCCTTCGTAAAGCGTGGGCTATCCTTGTGCGAACATTTTTTTGTATCTCTTTGAGGCATGGACTTCCAGGAATCCCTTTAATTAGTCTACTGGGATCTTTTCCAACCAATCCCAGGGCTCCAACTACAACAGGGATTGTTGATGTTCCCATGTGCCACATTTTTAGTATTTCGATTTCAAGATCCTTGTATTTTGACAGCTTTTTGACTATCTTCAAAGATACATTGCAGTCTGCAGGGACTGACATATCAATAAGGAAGCACTTTCTTTTTTTTATGGTCTCTAATAACAATGTCTGGACGGTTGGCTTTGATTGATCCGTCAGTGTGTATTGTAACAGGTCCTATCTCCGTAACCGGGTCTGGGTAGTGTTCACAACAGTTTCTTTCAGTTTCCTTCCCGTAGAAGTTGCATATTTTCCAGTGCAGATATTGGCCCACTCTGTCATGCCGGGGTTTATACTCTGTGAGTTCCAATATCGTGCAACCTGATACAAGATGATCAATTGTTTCTGGATATTTATCACAGAATCTGCATTTTGGGCTAACACAATATTTTAGTATATGTGCTTGTTAATTCCCAGTTAACAAGCATTGGTCCTGTGCAGCAAGGATAAAACCTTGCCTTTCAGCTTTCAACCCTGCACTACGTAACCTCTGATGGGTACGGGTTTTGTCTACGTCAGCTTGTTTGGTACGGTCAGAGTATTGGCCATGGAGCGGTTTATTTTGCCATTGTTTCTATATCTGGTCGGTTGCATTTGTCTTTGATTTCTTTTTTAAGTATTTTTCTCATTATTATTATTATTATTATTATTATTATTATTATTATTATTATTATTATTACCCAAAAATGCGATAAAAGCATAAATTAGCCGATAGGTTTTATATTCTAATCTTGTCGACTAGTTTTTAAATCATCACCTGAAGCAACGCCATCCAAATGGGAATGTTTTGGCGCAAAATGTAGTTTCAAGCAATTACTTCAGCTTTAAAACGTACATCTCCCCTGAATAGCTAAGGAAACGATAGTATTTTTAGTTATTTATTTTGCAAAATAAAATACTGAAGCGAAATTACAAAAAGATAATAAAGAAAAATTAGAACGATATCTTTGTGATAGTTTATCACTGTTGTTTCCACACACTTTACATTCTGATTCGTTGATGGTGCAGAAACAGGGTAAGAAAGTGTTATCTTCAGCTGATTTGAATTTCTCCATTCTAAATTCACTCTTCTCGTCTTCCGCCATTATTATCTTTTTAATTGCTTTCTTCTTCACCATATCTTCTACCATATTCTTCCCTACCTCTTTCTTCATCGTCCTCATCTCTTTCAGCTTCTTCTACATCCCCTCTTAATCTTCTTTCCCCCTATCTTCTTTCAGTTCTTTATTATTATTATTATTATTATTATTATTATTATTATTATTATTATTATAGAACATGTGTAAGTGTCCTAACTTTTACTCGCATATCTCAAAATGTCTGGTACCATTTGGCTGATAAGAAAAAGACTTTATTAGAAGATAGAAAACTAAAATGATAGCACGTGGATTGTTATTTAAAAATTATTAACTAAGTATATTAAAATATGGAATTTAAAATAGCGCGGGAAATGTTCTAATACATGCTTCAAAATAAGGAATGAAGTAAAATCAATTTGCCTGGTAGATATTTATCACATAGATGTATCCAATACCAATACAAAGCAAGAAAAAAGGACTAACCATCAATTAAATCAAACTAGCAAGAAAAAAAGCCCAAGACATAAGTTGCAAATTGGTGATGTCAGCATCAAGGTGGTGCAGATGTTTAATTTTCTTTTTAAGCGAAATAAAATACTGAAAAACTCTTACAAAAAAAATAATAAAGAAAAATTAGAACGATACCTTTCTGATAGCTTATCAATGTTGTTTCTAAACACTTTACATTCTGATTCGTTGATGGTGTAGAAACAGGGTAAGAAAGAGTTATCCTCAGCTGATTTTGACGAAGTACTGATGCGTCGTTCAGTGTTATTTTCTTTCTTCTTCGGACACTCAGGTCTTGGGAAAAAATATTTTTTCTCTGGTTTTACAAAGTATTTTACTTCCTAAAAATAACAAAGCATTTTCACTCCGAATAATCAAGACTATTAGCAACCCAGCAAAAAATCAAGATGATACGGCGTTTTGTTTTGTTTTGTTTTGTTTTGTTTGTTTTTGTTTTTTTAGCGTTAGAGCAACCAGCGAGCCGAGTTGAAATTTCGACAGTGTTCCTTACGATCACTTTCCTACAAATAAACTTAGAAAAGCCATGAAACCATTCTTAACGACTACCCACCAAACAGCTATGGTTTAAATAGCAGGGCTAACAAGATTCTCGCATCTTCAGGTAGCAAACAGTCTAGAACAATAAATTTTATTAACTCAAAACCATCTCGAAGATTTGATTGGCACTGTCAGCCTAACTTAATTTAGATACACCAATACTACTAAAGGCTAAAGCACAAGTGATTACACGGCGCTCATAACCGGTTACGTTATTCATTACATCATATCTGATTTATCGAAATGCATAACGAGCAGACTAACTGAGAATGTGCTTATAATCACCAAATTGAAAAAAACTTGACCATTCAAAAATTAGAATTTGATATTCCAAGCACTTTCTGGAAAGTCTCTAACCATTCTGAATATCTCCAAAAGCATAGACTTATCGTCCATGTTAATTGACACATTATTACATTGCCCAGGTTTATAAGCGCCACAACCACGATAGGAAAAGCTGACCATTCAAAGATTTGAATTGGAGGTTCCTAGCACTTTCTAGAAAGTCTCTAAATATTCTCAATATCTCAAAAGCATAGTATTATCGTCCATGTTTTTTGACACAGTATTACACTGCCCAGGTTTATGAGGGCCACAACCACGATGGGAAAAGCTGACCAATAAAAAAATTACAATTTGATATTCCTAGCACTTTCTGCAAAATGTCTGAATATCACAAAAGCATAGTCATAGCGCCCATGTTTTTTGAGACAATATTACACTGCTAAGTTTTATAAGCGTACAACCACAATCGGAAAAGCTGACAATTCAAAAATTACAATTAGAATTACATTTAGAATTGGAGATTCCTAGCAATTTCTAGAATGTCTCAACCATTCTGAACATCTCAAAAGCATAGTCTTATCGTCCATGTTTTTTTAGACAGTATTTCACTGCCAAGGATTATCAGCGCCACAACCACGATAGGAAAAGCTGACTATTCAAAAATTACAATTTATATGGCTAGCACTTTCTGGAAAGTCTGTAACAATTCTGAATATCTCAAAAGCATAGTCTTATCGTCCTTTTTTTTCTGAGACAGTGTTACACTACCCAGGTTTCTTAGCCCTACAACCTCGATAGGAGAAGCTGACCATTCAAAAATTAGACTTTGATATTACTACCACTTTCTTGAAATTCTCTAACCATTCTGGATATCTCAAAAGCATAGTCTTATCGTTCATTTTTCTTTAGACAGTATTACACTGCCCAGGTTTATCAGCGCCATAAGCACGATAAGAATAGTTGCCCATTCAAAAATTAGTATTGGAGATTACTAGAATTTTTCTGTAGAGTCACTAACCATTGCGAATATCTCAAAAACATAGTCTTTTCGCCAATGTTATTTTAGACCATATTACACTGCCAAGGTTTATCAGCGCCACAACCACGATAGAAAAGCTGAGCATTCAATAATTAATATTTGATATTCCTAGCACTTTCTGGAAAATATCTTACATTTCTGAATATCACAAAAGTATATTCTTATCGTCCCTGTTTTTGAGACAATATTACACTGCCCAGGTTTATCAGCGCCACTACCTCGATAGGAAAAGATGACCATTCCAAAATTATAATTTGATATTCCTAGCACTTTCTGGAAATTCTCTAATCATTCTTATTATCTCAAAAGCATTGTCTTAACGCCCATGTTTTTTAGACAGTATTACACTGCAAGGTTTATCAGCGCCACAATCAGGTTAAGAAAAGCTGACCATTCAAAAAATACAGTTTGATATTGCTAGCACCTTCTGGAAAGTCTCTAACATTCCTGAATATCTCAAAAGCATAGTCTCATGGCCCATGTTATTTTACACAGTATTACACTGCCAAGTTTTTTCAGCGCCACATCAACGATTGGAAAAGCTGACCATTCAAAAATCAGAATTTGATATTCCTAGCATTTCTCTGGAAATTCTCTAATCATTCTGAATATTTCAAAAGCAAAGTCTTATCGCCCATGTTTTTTTAGACTATTTTACACTGCCAAGGAAAAGCTGACTATTCAAAAATTAACATTTCTTATACCTAGCGCTTTCTGGATATTCTCTAACCATTCTGAATACCTCAAAAGCATAGTCTTATCGTTCATGTTATTTTAGACTGTATTACACTGCTCAGGTTTATCAGCGCCACAAGCACGTTAGGAAAATCTGACATTCAAAAATTAAAATTTGATATACCTAGTACTTTCAAGAAAGTATCTAACCATTCTGAATACCTCAAAAACATAGTCTTATCGTCCATGTTTTTTCCACAGTATTACACTGCCAATGTTTTTCAGCGCCACAACCACGATAGGAAAATCTGGCCATTCAAAAATTAGAATTTGATATTCCTAGCATATTTTTGGAAAGTCTCTAAAAATTCTGAATATCTCAAGCACGGTCTTATCGTCCATGTATTTTTTAGTCTGTATTACACAGCCCCGGTTTATCAGCACCACAACCACATTAGGAAAAGCTGACCATTCAAAACTAAAAATTTGCTATTCCTAGCACTTTCTGTGAAAAGTGTAACAATTCTGAATATATCAAAAGCACAGTCATTTCGTCCATATTTTTGAGACAATATTACGCTGCCCAGTTTTATCAGCGCCACAACCTCGATAGGGAAAGCTGAATATTCAAAAATTAGAATTGGAGATTCCTAGAATTTCTCTGTAGTGTCTCTAACCATTGCGAATATCTCAAAAACATAGTCTTTTCGCCAATGTTATTTTAGACCATATTATACTGCCAAGGTTTATCAGCGCCACAACCACGATAGAAAGGCTGAGCATTCAATAATTAATATCTGATACTCCTAGCACTTTCTGGAAAATATCTTACATTTTTGAATATCACAAAAGCATAGTCTTATTGTCTATGTTTTTTGAGACAATATTACACTGCCAAGGTTTATCAGCGCCACATGCACGATAGGAAAAGCTGACAATTCAAAAATTAAAATTTGATATACCTAGCAGTTTCGGGAAATTCTCTAACCATTCTGAATATCTCAAATGCACAGTCTTATCTTTCATGTTATTTAGACAGTATTACACTGTCCAGGTTTATCAGCGCCACAAACACGATAGGAAAAGCTGACAATTCAAAAATTAGAATTGGACATACTTAGCAGTTTCTGCAATGTCTCTAACCATTCTCAAATGCACAGTCTTATCGTCCATGTTGTTTGAGACAGTATTACACTGCCCAGGTTTATCAGCGCCACAACTACGATTGGAACATCTGACCATTCAAAAATTAGTATTCGGTATTCCTAGCACTTTCTGGAAAGTCTCTAATCATTCTGAATATTTCAAATGTATAGATTTTCGTCCATGTTTTTTGACACAATATTACACTGCCCAGATTTATCAGCGCCACAACTACGATTGGAAAAGATGACCATTCAAAAATTAGGATTGTAAATTCCTAGCACTTTCTGGAAATTCTCTAATCATTCTGAATATCTCCAAAGGATAGTCTTATCGTCCATGTTTTTTGACAAATTCTTACACTGCCCAGGTTTATTAGCGCCACCAGCACGATAGGAAAAGCTGACCATTTAGAAATTATAATTGGATTTTCCTAGCACTTTCTGGAATGTCTCTAACCATTCTGAATATCTCAAAAGCATAGTCTTATCGTCTATGTTTTTGACACAGTATTACACTGTTCAGGTTTATCAGCGCCACAACCACGATAGGAAAAACTGACCCTTCAATAATTAAAACTGGAATTTCCTAGCACTTTCTGGAAATTCTCTAACCATTCTGAATATCTCAAAATCATAGTCTTATCCTCCTTTTTTTGACACAGTATTATACTGCCTAGGTTTTCAGCTCCACAACCACGATAGAAAACTGACCATTCCAAAATTAGAATTGGAGATTCCTAGCACTTTCTGGAAGTCTCTAACCATTCTGAATATCTCAAAAGCATAGTCTTATCGTCTATGTTTTTAGACAGTATTACACTGTCCAGTTTTATCACCGCCATAAACAATAAATACTACAATGTAACCAACACGAGAATATTATATGGATATACTGAAACTGTCTACATAATGGCCTACCTTTCAGAGATAGATTTATATCTAATCTTCTAACACTTCCAATAGATCATCTACAAACTATATATCTCAAAAAACAGTCGTTTACGCTATAAGTACAATATTATGTATAAAATATTTATATTGCGTTCAAAATATATGTATCCGGAGCCATAAAATTGTCTACAAAATATTTAGATTTCGACATTAAATAAGCCATAGAGATTGATATACCGCTAAACAAAATTAACCAGCCAACCAATCTTTCAGACGACTGTGGTAGCATAATTTTTAGCAAGTTATTTTAATATAATGGACTCGATCCTATATGAATGGCGTTAGGTGTCTCCAAAAGCAAGAATGTATGAAATACCTCACACATTCTTACTTGCTGAAGAATGAAGTGCAACATGTCAAGCTGTACTAACGGTGAAACACATTTTAACAAAATGCACTCACTCAGCAGATGTAAGATATTATATTACCTCAACTATAAAAAAATCAAGACGATACAGATTTTTTTTTAGCCTTAGAGAAACCAGCGAGCCGAATTCAGATTCAGACAGAGTTCCTTACGATCACTTTCGCACAAATAACATTTGGAAAGCTATGAAACCATCTCTTTAATGCCTCCCCCCAACCAGCTATGGCTTAAATAGCACGGCTGAATAAACAAAAATAACCAACCAACCAATCTTTCAGGCGACTGTGGTAGCGTAAGTTTTAGCAAGTTCATTATTTTAATATAATGAACTCGATCCTCACTGATTTCAAAGAATAATTGTAATAACTTTCTATGTACGATGTGGGAAACGAATAATTTTGTACTTTTCATTTTGCGAAATAGGCTCGTTTTTGTAAGCTACTATGGAATAAAACGCTATTGAAGGGAAATTTAGCTTTAAGTTTTGAGAATTTTAAATTGGGAATTGATTGATTTGTTTTATGTGGTTTTTCCACCCTTTGTAGGTTATCGTTTGGGAGATAATGATTTAATGATACAAGTCTTACTAATTAACCCATAGCTGGGGGAGAAGAGATGGATTCATACTTTTCCCTAGTTTAAATGAGTGTAAGTGAAAATAACGAACCCAAACGGAAATTGAAACTCGGCTCTCCGATTAACAATTACGAGCGATTATCCATTACACCACCTGCACATCCAAGCTTACAACATCTTGTATTCTAAAGCGGTCCAAAGCGAATCGATCAATTAATCAATAAAAACTACTCATTTCAATTTTATATAACATTTTCTGTTAAAATCATTTCATACATGTGATTACCGTTGTGCCATCAGTTTTTGCGATATACACACAAATAATACCTTTATAAATCCGTTACACACAAATAATACCTTTATGAATTCGTTACACATAGGCAGGCAAGTGTCTGTTTTTTTGAAAATAAAATTATGCAAATTCACTACTGACTAACGTACCCTCGCTGTCGTCTGCTAACAAGTTCCTGATACACAAAAACACATTAACTTCAAAATATTTATTAAACACACTAAATAAAATTAATAACTGAGAATATTTTATTAGAAATACATAAGTCTTCCTGTTTTTTCGATGTCCTAGCAATTCAAATACAATTTTAATTGAATTTTTTTTAGAATAATCGACGTAGTCCAATAGTCAGTGGAACTTAAATAAGAACGTTCGTAAGTTTAAAAATCAACCGTCTTCTGATAAGGTTATCAATCAAATATTTCCTATGATCCAATTACAATATTTTTCTCTTATGTACCAATCAAATATTTTCCATAATCTTAGAGTGTTTATCGATTTTATCTTATAATATTTTTTTTGTTTCCTGTCTAGGAAAATAAAATAATAAAATTTCACCTTCACATCTTCCAGTTTCTAGCATTTCTCTTTTTTCCTTTGTTCTTCGAAATTCTCATATAATGAAGAAACTCGGTAAATATTCGCCAGTGACGAGATCAGGCGTGATTTAAGTCAATGCTTTTATTTGATTAAGTAATGAGACAATATTTTATGTAGTTGTGTAGAATTACGATAATATAAATTATAGAAGATTGATGTCTGTTATTTTATTTATTTATTTTTTTGGTATTATATTGGCATAAATATGAGTGAATACGTGTCTGGCTACAGGAATCAGTACACAAGACAGAAAAGAAAATCACAAATAAAAAGAAGAAAAGAGTATAAACAAAGAAGTTTGATAAAAAGTAAGGGGGAAAAGAAAGAAAGAAAGAAAGAAAGAAAGAAAGAAAGAAAGAAAGAAAGAAAGAAGGAAAGACGCAGGCAATAGGGAGAAAGGAAAAAAGTTTAATAAAAAATAAACAACGAAAAAGAAAGAAAGAAAGAAAGAAAGAAAAAGAAAGAAAGAAAGAAAGAAAGAAAGAAAAAGAAAGAAAGAAAGAAAAAGAAAGAAAGACAAAAGAAAAAGAATTGAAAAAGTAAAACAATGAAATAAATAGACAAACGAAAGAAAAAAGAAGTTTGATAAAAATAATCACGGAGAAATAAATAAATAGTAAGAAAGAAAGAAAAAAGATATTTAATGAAAATGACCGGGGAGAGAGAAAGAAACAAGCAGTAGGAAGAAAGGATGGCACTAAACGAAAGTAGAAATTGACAAAAATGAAAATGCAAAAAAAAAAACAAAACAATGAAAGTATGAAAAAATAAAGACAAAACTTTGAATCGGAAGACAGTAATCAAAGACAGAATACGAAGATAGAAAAATAGAAAAGAAATTAAAGAAAGAATGCATTAAATGTTTTAAAATTAAAATGAATCCAAAATCAAAAAGTATACATTGTCATTTTTGTAATTTTTAATATCGAATTCCTCCAGGAGTGTGAATCATGACTCTCTACATATTCCTTTCCGTTTAATATCTCTCGACTATCATGAAATCTTGGGAAAGATAGTTGTTTCCCATTGTCACGGTTTTATGTTCAGAATACTCTTTCTCCTAACTAGACCTCCGTCTACTTTGCCAATCAAACCATAGCTGAGAGAAGAATTAGGGTTATGCCTTTCCCAAGAGCATTTCTGCGAATTAACATTCTGACATTAAGCGAATAGATATCAAAACGAAAAGGCTTCTCACTTGCCACCTCATGCATCATCCTAAGGTTGATGTTGATCGTCTGTATGTGCCGAGATCCGAAGGAGGCAGAAGATTAGTTCAACTAGATCTGTTTTACAAAACCACAACAATCGGTCTTCACAGATACCTGAAAACTACAGAAGACAGACTGATAATCTGTGTCAAAGAACATGAAAAAATAAGAAAATGTATTCGGTAATAAAGGAAGCCAACAAATTCAAAAGGGAATCTCAAGTGGGTGAAGTGGTGCCAATAAACCATAATACATCTACTGCAACGTCATAGAAGCTAAAAATTAAAGTAAAAGAAATATGGTTTCCGCTTTGCCTGTTCTAAAGCTGATGTGCTTACGGCCATCACTGAAATTGTTTACCAAGCTCTTCATAATAACGGAGAAGCTTTTGCCATGGCTCTAGATATCTCCAAAGCGTTTGATAGGGTTTGGCATGCTGGCCTTCTTCGCAAGCTTCAGGGTTTTGAAATTTCATGTCGATTGCCCGATCCTTCAAGTTTACAAATCGACCATTCGCTCTTGCATGGAGTATTGCTACCATATATGGTCTGGTGCCCCTTATGTTTGTCTCAATGTTCTTGATAAGATCCAGAGACGGATATGCAACGTAATTGGCCCTGATCTGGCATCTCGTCTACAGTCGCTCTTTCACAGACGTGCCGTCGCCTACCTCTGTCTTTTTTTACAAATACTTTCATGGTAACTGCTCCGAGGAGCTGCTTTCGCTGGTTCCCAAACTTCAAGAATTTAAGCGTTCTACTAGGCTAGCATCTCGTTCACACCCTTTCATTGTCGAAACTGTTAAATGTAGCCGTCTCTTATACTCCAATAGTTTCATGTCTCGCACCTCTCGCCTGTGGAACTCATTTCCCTCTTCCTGTTTTTCTGATAGCTATTATCTCCAACTATTGAAATGTAATGTCAATCGACGTCTCTAAATGTCCTGCTTTATCCCCTATCCTTCTCTTCATCCTTTCCTCTATCACTCCTATTTGCTCTAGCTCCAACTCTCTGTAACCACTTGCGTGCTAGTGGCTTCCCGCCTTGCTTGGGGTGAAACACTTTAAAAAAAAGAAGGCAAATGCAATGTATCAAATTCAGAAACAATGGCAAGATAAGCCACTTCGTGTCAATAAATTACTTCGTATCAAACAAGCTAATATGGACAAACCCCGTCCACATCAGTGGCTACGTAGTGCAGGGTTAAAAGCTGAAACCGAAGCTTTTATTCTTGCTGCACAGGACTAATGCTTGCTAACTAGAAATTACCAAACACATATACTGAAAAATTGTATTAGCCCAAAATGCAGATTAACCATCTTGTATCAGGTTGCACAGTACTTCGACCAACTGATTATAAAACCTTACATGACACAGTGGGCAAATATCTGCACTGGAATATGTGTAACTTTTACGGGAAGAAAATTGAAAGAAATTGATATGAAATTCACCCAGATCCGGTTACAGGCGTAGGATCTGTAACAATTTTATAGGACTTTACAATAAACACAAACAAAACAACCAAAGCTAATTGACCGGACATCGTGATCAGAGACCACAAAAGCAGAATGTGCTTTCTTGTTGACATGGTAGTCCCTACACACTGTAATGTATCTTTGAAAATCTTAAAAAAACTATCACATTACAAGAAATCGAAATCTCAAATATGTGGCATATGAGGACATCAACAATTCCAGTTGTAGTTGGAGCCCTTGGTTTAATTGGAAAATGTTCCGTTAGACTTATTGAAGGGATCCCTGGTAGCCCGAGCCTTAAAGAAATATAAAACATTGTGCTCACAGGTACAGCTCCGACCTTACGTAGGGCTTTATCTATGTAAAATATGTGTGAACTTATGTTTTGGGATTTTGTTTTGTTTAAAAAGAATTCCCAGTGGAAAATCTAATGATGCCATTTCTGAACTTAGATCTGTGGTTGGAACCCGGAAAATGTCTTTTCCTTCATTTGGTATAATTTCCTATCTGTTAATTTCCACCCAACACCTCCTTTCCACAGAAACAACGTCGCAAGGCCTATCTCTACTTACATGGCAAATGTTCTAACGAGCTCCATTCTTTACTACCACTCGTTCAGACCTTTACAACCAAGACCCGTTGAATCAACCCCTCATTTCCTACGTATTCCAATCGTAAAGAGAACATTTCTTCCCGACAGCTTCTTACCAAGAAATGTTACTTTATGGAACAACTCCAGTGTAGATGCTTCCAAGAACACTAAACTCTGCAAGTCGAGTGTCAATCTTTATCTATTCCCAATATCACTGTATTCTTCACTTCCTATTTCCTCATCTTTCGTTACGACTAAACGCCACATTTAGAAACCGATTACCTTGAGTGGCTCTTGGGCCTTGTTTTGAACTTTAGAAAAAACACAAACGTCTTCTTGGGTTTTATTCAGAAGTATATTCGCTAAAGAAAGGGGTTATTCCTTCTAGAGGCTGTGATTTCTTTTCTCTATATGAGGCCGAATACTTCAAATTTTTTCTCGTGTGAAGCTTTTGCTCTCGACTCTAATGTTGGATTCGCTTTTTTATGTTTAGTAGTGCAAGTTTTTGCTTGTGATACGCAGAAGATTGTTCTTTCAGAGTATGTCTTACTACTTCACCAGGAAACTAACCTCGCAGAGCATTACTACCGAAGTGAGTTTGATCCCCTCTGAGTTCATTGAGTGTCCCACAGTTTGAACCTTGTACTGTTTTTAACTAAGTTTTAAATCTTGCTGCGTGGTAATAATTAATGAGATCTCATTGTTTACGGGCGATTTTGGTCAATTGATTTCCTAACGCTTTATTTTTTTTTTAAATATTTATGAACGCTAATTTAAAAAAAAATTAAATATATAAGCGCATGTGTTAGAAATTGAGATGGAGGGGAAAATGAAGTGCATTGGAAATATATCGGTATGGGATTAAATGAAATATACATAAGTTCTTTTTACCCCACTTCAAATGAAATAAAAGGGACATTTTATCATGCATACAACGGGTCATAATTTCCGATCTCTGACGAAAGTAGTTTTGAAATGTTATTATAGCTAATTTTCTTCTTGACAAAAGTTGCAGTTGTTGCAGGGTTTTGCTAATTTTTTTTTAATTTTACACTTTACAATCGGATCTTTTTAATTTTTTTCTCCTTTAATTTCCACACATGGTTGGCTAGCTGGTTGGAAAATTCTAAAAAGAAAAAACATTATAGATATGGTAGAATTTGCAGGCAGAATAATATATATATATATATATATATATATATATATATATATATATGTGTGTGTGTGTGTGTGTGTGTGTGTGTGTGTGTGTGTGTGTGTGTGTATTATATTTGGGTTTCTCATGAGGGGCTGTTTTTTGGGGTTTTGTTTTTTGTAATATTTTATGGACCTTTTTTCTCATTGAATATAAAATAATTAGGGTACTGGAGAAGTTTGAAAGCGTTTTCAATATATTTCTCCTCTTCGTGTAAATAATCCGAGCTGCATATACTTAGTACTCTTAGGTAGAATCCGATTATTATGCCAGATTTTATTTTGTTGTTATGATGGGAATAGAAATTTATTATCTGTCTATATTTCTGAGATGAGGTATTATGTACACTATTTACATTATTCGGACGATTGTCCTCATTTTTGCCGCCATATTGATTACAACGTTTCGGCTCTTCATTATCTGTCTATATTTCTGTGATGAGATATTATGTACACTATTTACATTATTGTCCTCATCTTTGTCGCCATATTTATTACAATGTTTCGGCCATTGTACGCCTCGGTCTTCTTCAGCTGGTTGGAATCTCGAACTGAACCCTTTATTTCGCTCAGTGGGGTAGACTCTTCTAGTTCCATGTGCCATTTTTAATGGATGTCAGTTACAGTATTTACATTACTCGGATAATAATGTAAATAGTGTAGAAATTTATTAGTTCGTTTTTGTGGGCTGGAAGCCGGTAAACACCGCGTTTTAAACTGTTGTTGAGCCGGTGTAGCTTGCTATCTAGGAATGGTGTTCTTCCATTTCGTATGTAAATTTCATTGTGTTTTCGACTTTAAATCTACTAGGTCAGATAAATCAGTAACGCCATTATATATAAGTTGAGCGCCATCAATATAAAGGAAGTATGTGGATTGTTTGGGTAAACTATCTTGGAAAGCACCGTTGCAAATTTTTGTTTGTAACAATCGTTGTTAAATGTGAAGTAGCATTGATTGGTGATGAGACGACAGATTTTATATGTAGATTTAATAGGCCGGGTAATGAAATTTGAGGAATAAAAAGACAAAATGGAAACAATATTCGCAATAGGATTGATGATATTTATTATATATTAGCCTTTTGACTTAGTTGAAGCACGCAATTTTCAGACACATCTGTGTCCTTTTTCAACGATACGAGAAATAAATAAATAAGTGGGGCTCATTCTACTTTTGTTTTAAACACACACACACACACACACACACACACACACACACATATATATATATATATATATATATATATATATATATGAACACACGTCCACATCTAGATGCGTATTATATAAATATAGAAAACAAAGCAAACTTTTAAAAATTACAGTTTATCAACTGAATTAAAGGATTGCTTATTTGAATGTTTAATTATTTTATTTAATTATCTTTTTATTGTCTTCGAACAAATATCAATACAAAATTATTATTGCATGAAAACATTGTCATATTTAAGTTTTTATGCTAATAGTGATTTTCCAAGCATATTTTCCAAGATTGTTAACCATTACACCACCTCGAGGTGCCCAAATGTTTATGCTAATATCTACAGATGATAAAATCAGTTGCTATTACTATTGATTATAATTTTAGTTATATTTAAGTTTGCTTATTTTAAAACTGTGTATATTTCATATATATATATATATATATATATATATATATATATATATATATATTATAATTTATTATACTTATATATTTGTGCGTGGGGGATTTATTGATTTCATGCAGTCTTTCAATTTTACATTTTTCCGCCTTGCGGATAAGCATTTTCCATATTATTTCTGTCTTACTTTGATAATAAAAGCTTTATGAAGTTTTCCAAACTCTCATAAATATTCGATATATATATATATATATATATATATATATATATATATATATATATACATATATATATATATATATTCAACCTAGGCAAAAAACCAAGACGAAAGATTTGAAAGTTTAAATCCCTTGAAAAACACATTATGAACTTAATATTACTAACAGAATACCTATAATGTTATGTTTTTAGATGACAAACAGAAATACTTTAAATTGAAATTAATGTTAAATTTTAAGTTGTTTGATATATCTAAGACTATTGAATTACATTTTCAGAACTGTCTCCTCAAGAATCCCTATAAGTAGACTCGTAAATTTACAACTTCACTAAATAATAACCTACACGAAAATAAAATGTCTTAATTATCCAAATGAATTTCCTCACACGTGTAAAATAGCTCTGATGAAGAATATTCTCAAATGAGTAACTTTAAATAGTCAAATATTGCTTAAAGCTACAAGAAACTGGAAGCTATGGAATGTCATTTTACGCACGTCCTGTGAATTCTTTTTGTGTTTGTGGATATGCGAGTAGTGTAGTGGTTATCGCTGTGGAGCGTGGAATCGGCTAGCCTAGTTAAAGGTAATGTCCAGTCTGTTGCATTTACTTCGGAATAATGCCTTTGAGAAAGCATGGATCTATTTCTTGCCTTCTATCTGTTAAGGGTTTAAATAGTAGTGTAAATTGGTTTGCACCCAGTCTAGAAAGACAACTTTGAATTCTTCCCCCAAAGCATTGCACTTCGCAGATTATAGACAAAAAGAGGCTGTGACTAACAATGATCACCAACTTGCTGAACGTATATGGCATTAAAGTATTCTTTTTACATCTTTCCAAAGAAGACCGGGCAGCTAACAATCAAAACTTTTAGTGGCACTCGTTTGCTTTTCAAAGTCGGTAGATATTTTACTTTTCAAGCTTTTAAAAACGTCGATAGGCTGATTTTAGTCTGCAATTGTCTCTTGAATAAAATTAGTTATACGCTTTCAATTTACTATCTTTGGTTAGTCTGAATTCTATTTCCATTGCAAAATCTTTCTGCTAATTCCTTTATGTTAATAGTTTTTAACATTTACTGTCTTTTCCAAGTATGTCTCTAACTCGTCTAAGTTCATAGTCTACTTCTCGAAGTAATCTTTGTCTCGGGGTTACTTTCCATCAGATCACAGAACTCGTGGTTCTTGTAAGCACTAACTTATTTATCTATCTTGTTAGTTTTGGGGATTACTTGGTAAATCTTAAGTTCGAATTTCTCGCTCGTTTTATATCATTTATTTTTTGGCGTTGGTCCTTGATTTTATTCGCTTATGTATGCTGGTATTGATTGATTGATTTGTTTTTGAGGACTTATCAACTTTTGTTGGTTATTTAAAGAGGAAACATATTTTGGGTTGGAAGAATAAGTCTTTTTTTATCTTTGCGAGTGAATACTACATTAACATTTTTTGTAAAAACATTGATTTTTCCAGATAAAAGTCCTACAATTTAACCCATAGCTGGAGGATAAAAAGAGATCAATTCATGCCTTTCCCAAGGATATTTGCGTGTAAGTGAATGTAATGAACTCGACAGAAATTTGAACTCTGCCCTCAGATTTCTCATTTTGAGCCGCTATTCATATATCACAACGCATATCTAAATGTGATTAGTGAAAGATAATGCAGTGTTTGTTAGTGTCTTAAAAACTTTGTTACACATCAGTTACTTTTGATCGTATAAATCACTTTTGGCCATACAATCCCGAACATGGCGAACGACAGAAAAGAGTTGATATTTAACGATTTCACATTCAGTGCCGCTATCCATTGCACCCAACGCTCGTTCTAAGTCAATTGTTTTTCAAAATTCTTCCTTGACCTTATTGGCTTATATAAGCTGTTAAATCCTAAGTTCAAATTTCTCCGTTGTTTTGTGCTGATTCTTTCTGTGTTGGTACACATAATGTAATATTATACTCTTGTTGCCTCAAGTTATTTTGATTTTAAATTGTTTTCATGATATGAGTTTAGAATTAAAAAGAATATAGGCGTGTCACTTAATCAGGCTTTGCTAATATAATTGTTAGTCTTTCGGGGAGCATTGTTTTGTGATTTAGCAGCAATACAGGGTGTCCATAAAGTTCGTGTGCACTCTAAAAACTTTATTTGTAATTGCGATAGAAATAATCTGTAAAAAAATGTTATAAAGTTTGATATACCTAGTTTTAAGGATAGCTAAAATAACTAATGTCATTACAGGCATTACTGTAAATCAGTTGGCAAATGTTTTCCGTAAAGTGCAAAATCGTATTATCCTTTGTATTGCTAATGATGGAGAACATGTGTAAACTTAAATAAAATTTCAATAAAACCTTTAAAAATATAGATTTATTCCTTTCTAATCCTTTTTCCACATTATTTCTATCGCAAAGACAAATAAAGTTATTTTTTTTAAAGTGCATACGAACTTTATGGACACCCTGTATTTATATTCTTAAAACACTAACGTCTTTTTTAGATTATGTGAATAAATATTTATATATTTTTTCTTTTTTGTTTTTATAGGAAAAACCCGGTCATCAATTAAACATCTACCAAGTATACTTTTACATACTAACCAGAAAATATAAGCAACACAAATGAAAAAACATTCTTATTGTAAGGACATTCAGATTACATAAAGCAAACACTCACACCAAATAGTCTCCCAGAAATAACGAAGTCAGATTTATTGCGGACTGATTATTTGCATCGTCAGTTACAGGGTTAGCTGTACAAGGATTGGACCCTGCAGATTCAACTGACGAGAATTAAAGGGATTAATAAAGTCGAACGCGAAAAAAAAAGATATGTCAGTAGCTTCTGTTTCTGGAATAAACAAAAAAATGGGGCATACGCATAACGGATACGTTGATGATAATGACGATGATGTGACATCGCCTAGCAAAAGATGCTGCAGTTGCTGTCGAAAGAAGCAGCGACCCGGCCCAAAAGTTCCAAAAGTGAGTCGGAAGAAAAAATGTCTCTACTGCTGTCGGAAATTCATTGCTTTTCTTTTGTCTCACATAGGGCTTACATGTCTAGTGGCTGGCTATTCTGCCCTTGGAGGATATATCTTCATGACCCTGGAAAGTCCTTTTGAGATCAAGCAGAGATCCAGTGTTGGAAGAATACGAGAGTAAGACTAAAAATTTATTTCTTCATTCCTGCATGTATATGTGTGTTCGTTTATATGTTTGTTCGAATATGTGTGTCTCTGTCGTTTGACAACCGACAGTTACTATATCACTGCCCTCTGTGGGATCAGGTTGAAATCATAGACAAAGAACACCATTGAAAAATGCGTAAACTTAAGGAATCAGCACATATGCTAGGCCACAAAAAAGTCCTAAGCCGAGCAAGCATAGAAATGAATACAATAGGGGAACCAGTAATAAGGAGTTCCATTGAAAAGCGATAATAACAACAAAAATGGCAATATGAGCTCTGGTAAAAACATGAAATGATAACAGCAAAAACTTCAATATGACAGCTGGTGAAACATGGTTGCTGAAGACATTAGTTTTATAATACTCAGAAATTAATACACATGTATGTATATGCGTGTTCGTTTATATGTTTGTTCGATTATGTGTGTGTCTGTCGTTTGTATATATATATATATATATATATATATATATATATATATATATATATATATATTTTACACTCGTTTGGAAAAACGTTACGTAAATAATCCAAAGTTCTTTAGCTTAGTACTTTAATTCAATTTAATTCACATAATTATATTGAAGTTTTTGGCCCTTGTTTTGAAACATGAGAACTCTTATGTAGCTTGTTGGAATCATATTTTTAAATAAATAATTATATATATATATATATATATATATATATATATATATATATATATATTTGTGGTACAGAATTTAATAATAGCTAGGAAAAGGCAAAATTTATAAGGCATATTTTTTTTTTTTTTAAAGCTAAAAAAAAACGGTTTCGTACCGGGAATTATCAAGTTTATTTTTCTAGGAATAAAAAATATAAAAGCGTCTAAATTAAATTAACGAATGGAGTGGAATGGAAAAAAATATGAATTTCAAGAAAATAGAGTCCAATAACATTCAGACCCAGTAAGCATTCCCTCTGTTTACAAAGGGAAGGCCCACGGGATCTGATATACAAGGTCTCTAGAACCTTGCGGTGAAATGTTGAGTGGGACCTAGATAAAATCGAAAAACAGTCCGCACTAAAATTAACCACACATTTCCTGCTATTTATTACATGCTCAGCAATAGAAGAGCCAGAAGTATTGGTTAGTCGGCTCTTCCTGGCAGCTGGATTAAAAATCTTGGGGGATAAGTTTTGTTTTATTCACAAATCCAAACGCTGGGACGTCCTCTCTATGTAGTCGAGTCCACAACTACACTTATATTGATAAATCACTGAATTAACATGATTGGGGGAGGACGTTCTTACGAATGGAAGAGAAAACCGGACGGGTAAGAAATATTACGCTAACATTCGCCGAAAAATAACAGCTATTGATCATACGTGAAATTCGTCTAGATAAAATCTTACCATCTGTACCAATATAGGGAAGACGCAGATAAACTGGGCATTTATCAACAAAATGCGGCTTAACCCTATGAAATTTACTAATGACATCAGGGATAACGGAGTCTAAAACATCCAAATGATATCCGTTTTTAGAAAGGGTCATCCTAACAAACTCAATTTCACCACAGAGAAAGCCATCAGAACATATCTTAAGTGCTCTATGAATTAAGGCCTTAATCAAATTAACCTTTCATTGTCTGGGACAAAAAGAGTCCTATATCTCATATATATAGGATATAAAAAGAGTCTTTTATCATATATATATATATATATATATATATATATATTCAAATAAATAAATAAATAAATATACTAACAAACCGATCCCGATAAATTAACCATTAGAAAAAACAAATAATGATAATCAATCCAAATAAATACATGAAGTAATAAACAAATTAAAAACTGCTCCCACCAAAATAATAGTTAGAATAAACTACAATAATCAACCCCAAAATTGAATAAATAGCTTTAATTATCTTCCCGAACCAAAACAAAACTATTAAATAAGCGATATAAAAAAAACTTACTACGTTAATAAAAAAAATACCGATTAAAATAAAAATAAAAATATAAATATATAAGATAAGAAATAAAAACAAAACATAAAAATAAAAAATAAAAAATAAATTATGACAAGCAAAATAAGTTAACCCAAATAAATAAATAAACAAATAAACGACTTCGGTTAAAATAACCGCCAAAATTGACTACAATGCACAATGCACCACTGACTAGTATATATAAATAGCCGAGAAAAATAACAGCAATCGTGGCCTGACAATTGCGCCTATTATGAAACAGACTGTCGCCTCTAAGTGTTGACTTTAATGTTCACTGTCGGAGGACGAATATTTTCTATGAAGATTTCTCGGACATTCAGTCCGGTAAATATTACTAATATTGTTTATTATAAAACAGAGCACTTACTTAAATATGTGTATCTATAAAAAGAATGTATAAACATAAAAATGTCTTATATATATTAGTGTGAGGTCCCCCGGTGTCGCTGCGCCAAATGTGACGTCTGCCGTGCTGTCCTAGTCGCGGCGCCAATTGTGACGTCACCCGTCTGTCTCGCGCCGTCGCTGTTCTATCCTGTCCCGTGGCGGTCAATGTGACTTGGTATTGGTCGCGGCACCAAATGTGACGTTCTAACCTTTTGCTGATTCGGATGGGAAACTGGTTAGATTCGGCATCAGCCTTGTCGTTCCCAGCTCGCCTCCAACGTCTGGTTACAGAAGTAACTGTTTTGATTTCTAGTCTAACCTACCCCCGTTGTGATTTGATCTTAGGTAGACGAAATCAATCAGTCGCCGGGCCGTAATGCAAGTCGAGTCCGAACAAGGGTAATACCACACAAATATATGTAAAAGAAAATAAAGTAATAACTCGAAATTTTCAAATGTGTTAAAAAGGAATAACAATATTTTATATCTGGTTGCTGTATACAGGACTGCGTCTTCCTCCCAACCCGCTATATGGATTCGTGACACTTTGTGTTTGTTAGGCGAGTCTTAACATCTTAAGTTGTTTGTTCTTTAAGAAACTGGTTCTTGGTGTATCTTCAGGCGATATTCGTAAAACTTGCTTTGGTGGTGTGAGTCTAAGTCGTTCTTCAAAAATAAATTGTTCTTGATTAGAAGTTGAGGTCGATAATGCGCGAATCTTAGTCAGCTTCTGCGAGGCGTGTCCTCAGAGCTCTCAGCTCACTGCAACTGCTTGCCTGTCTGTCTCCAACCCCAACTACGAACTCAACTCAACTCAACTCAACTGCTGCAACTCGTTGCGACTCTGCTTATATGGACGCCGACCAAAACGGGGTGGGCTTGTTGGGGTTTGAGGTTCCTTGATAATTCTAAATCCACAATCCACTTCTTTGTTTTCGATCAGGAATTTTTTTTTATTTTCCATTTTTGGAAGTCCTTCCAGATTCTTCCTTTTTCATATGGGTATCTCACCCAATCCCTTCAGGGGGGCGTCAACAGGTTTCCCCTCTCTTTCACAGTGGCATCTCATACCGATCCCTTCAGAGGGCGTCAACAGGCCTCCTCTCCTTCTTCACATGATTATCTTCGCCTAACGCTCACGCTACCATTCAGTCAATGGGCGCTCAGCGGCGTGGGTTTGGCCGGACTAGCCTCGGTTTAAATATTCTTGCTCAAAGAAAAAAAATTATCTTCTTTTTTCTTTTTCTTTTCTTTCTTTTTCTTCTTCTCGACAACAACCCAATACGACCCGTAGTGTGGTCTCTTAATCTCAGTTTTATCCTGAATGTTACCTGGGATTCATCACGCGGGACCTTCGCCAAACAAGTGGGTGGTCAATTGGACGTATTGCGCTACAACCAATTATTCGTTTCAATAAAATAATTTTCTTATCATAGCCAGCTCCTGACACAAAACAGTTGCCTTTTACAAACGACATCTTCGTAGATAGCTAATGGGTCAATCTTTTCTTCCTGGTGGTCCAGTGGACATTTTTCCCGCGACCCAGTGCATGACCTAATTAATATTATCTCTCAGTTTCTGTTTCGTTGGCCACCTGACCGACCTGAAACCTTCACCATTGCGATGGGCAGATTGGCTATATCTTATTCGGTGCGTCGTCATAAATTAAATTAAATCCGACACATCTGCGACCTTACTTTCCTCGCTAATGAGAATAAAACCTTTAGCACTTTTCTTTGTTAAAAAAAAAATAACATCGTCTTTTCGTGATAGATTGTTATCACCTAATTTTAATTCTCGCCTTTTCTTTTTTTCCACGCAACCCTAAATAGTGTCACAATCCTCCCCTAACCTATTTGTCATTTACGTGTAAATGACACCTAAAACCAAATACACTATTTAGCATGCATCATGCATTATGCATCTGTCACATGCAATTCTATTCTTCTTTTTTTTTTACGATTTTACATGCAAGGTGGTGTACTTTTCATCTTCTTTTGTTCTACATGCAAATGTAATGTTCTTTTCATTTTCTTGTTCTACATGCAAATGTAATGTTCTTTTCATCTTCTTCTGTTCTACATGCAAATGTAATGTTCTTTTCATCTTCTGTTTTTCATGCAATTTAAAGTGTGCATGTGCCTGTGGGTGCATGTGTGTGGTTATTATGGCTTGTTTTTCTTGGTCAATATTTTTCTCTCTGCTGTAGGAGGTTTATTCGCCGCACGTGTTGGTTTCACGCCAGCATCCTCCTGTGTGAGTAAAGAACACTGCTCGGCATCTCCTTCTCGAGTTGCTGCATGCTCATTTGATCACCTCTACTTAATTTCCTCTTACTTCTAATCTTCCATATTGCCATACGCCCTATGGCTATAATTATGAATGTACCCATCATTGCCGACCAACTTATTGCCATCTGCTCATCATCTTCCCAAGGCATACCTTCATTTCCCAACGCACTTAACTTGTCCCTCAATTGACCCATATCGATCTTTTCTATCGGCTTCATTAGTACTGGCATTTTATTCAAGGTAACATTGGGGAATCCCCTCGCTATTGGTTCCCACAACTCTGTACAATTTACTAAGCTTCTGCCAATCAATTTTATGATTGAATCTTTCTCTTCATACCTTTCTTCTTCCTGGTAATAGTGGGGTAAGAAAATAGATATCCCAAATGCCGAACATCCCAGGGGTAACTTTAACAGAGATAATGGTGGCTTTACTCTTAATGTCCTTGTGGACTCTCCCCCGCATACCCTAGACAAGTTGATGGGTTTCTGTGTGGCCACTGCCCACACCCCGTCTGAAAAACTGATGGCTTGTGGTAATGCCGTGTTTGCTAATACCTCTACTTGACAAGTTCTCTTAATTCCCTCTTTCTTCCCTTCAAACAATTCTAGTATGCACATTTTGTGGTTACCAGCTATATAGATGGGGCTTAGTGATGTACAATTCCTAGAGCATCATTTCTACACTTTCTAACCTCTTCAGCTGTTAGCAACATGAATTTTGTTCTCCCCGAATTTAAAGCTATGTATTCTGTTTCCATCTTTTACCTTGCTACCATTCGTGTAGCTACCATCATCATCATCATCCTCAACCCTTTCATTTTGATCATTCCTGCAAGGCAACAAAATTCTCTTGTTTTTATTCTTCATAACCATTCGGTCTTGTTCAATTCTTCACTCAATTATTCCATAATTTATTTCTAAGTTTGTAACCCTTCAGCTCTTCCCTCCCCTCACTAACTCCTAGCAGACAGAATGGTCCGGACAGGTGCGTGGGACTCCTACTTCAAAGGTCGTATTTCATGACACCACTGATGGCCAGTTAGCAATGTCAATAATCTTCTTCCGTCCTTCGTGAGGTGCAGCTCGCGACTCCATCCCCTCCATCCACATCCACCACAGTCAGCCAGTAGGTTTTTGGATGAGCCAGTGTCGACATCTGTCGATACCGAGTGCTTCTATTCTGCACAGCCTTCATTGTTCTACTGAGACTTGGGGTTCTCCACCCTTCTCAATCTCATCTTCAGAGGTAGTTCCTGCTCGACCTAACCTTCCCTCTGTGTTTAATTCCCGTTCAGGAGGTGTTTTGTCCTCTTCTTCCTCTCCTGATTCTTCCTTCTGTTTCGAATCCGCGCCCTGGATGTCTTCATTATTCTTGACTCGATGTCTAAATCTCTCCTGTTTCTTAGTCTTTCTTTGAGCTGGGAAAGGGGTATTTGATCCTCCTCTTCTCACTCGTTGAACTCTTCGTCTTGTTTAGGGTGTCTCTTTTTAGAGCCCTTGACTGCTTGATTGGATTTCTTCGTTTTTCTCTTACTTTTCTTTGGGAATGGGGGTGCGACGGTGACATCACAGGGTCTTCTCTGCACCGATTCAAGCAACGACTAAACGCTGCTGATCCCCGCCGAGGGTTCCAACTCCGTCACTCGGATCGCTTCGCCTATCTGGCTAAGTCGATCTATCTCTTCATTTTCCTCGGAATCTTCCTCCGTCTCCATTTCTTCCGGCTCAACCAGAGTTACCTTCCTTGTCCTTGTCTTCTTAGGCCTCGGTTCGCTCATTTCCAGGTTAGCTATCTCAGCTTTCTTCAGATCGTTGGCATGGGCCCTCCTTGTTCGTCCTGCCACTTGATCCCATATTACATATGATACTGGACCCGTCTGCTCTACTATCCGGTAGTATGGTTCCAATCTTTGGTCCAGCTTCCCTTCTCTCTGGTGGATTTTATAGTAGACAGGGTCTCCAACCTTCAATTCTACTACCTTTCTTCCAGCATTCACTCTCTCATTTTTTCTCTTCTGTACCCTCTTTATTCTTCTTCTGGCCTGTACAAATATTTTATGTTGTTGTTCCAGCAACAGCTGATGATGATCTAATACTCTCTTAACCTTTATCGTCTTTTTGGGCCTGGTTCACCATCATAATGGGCACTAATTCAGCTGCCTCCACCACTGCCTCGCACAGAGTTACCTCATTCACTTCTAGGCCCTTCCCTTCTACAGGGACCAATTGCAGGGCTCCTATTTCCTATTTTCTTCCATGACATTAGCCTACCCTTTAACGATATCGCCGTTCTGGAGGGTAGCTTTACATCTTCCTCTACCACTATTGTTATATCTTCTTAAGGTGGGCATCCCAGTGGCGTTCTCTCGCCATTCACTACCAGCACAGTGGGGCTGAACTCTATCCGAGCCCTCTGGCTCTGAAGCCAATCTTCTCCCAAGGTTGTTTCCGTACACAGGTTCGGGGTTACGTAGAAGCTCTGGGTACTTTTTAATTTCCCAATCCTCACAGGGAGCCTCGCCATCCCTCTTATCTCTAGGGGGCGGGGCTCTATCTGCCTGTGTGATCTCTATGTCCGCTTCCTGTAACCCGTTCTTCTGTTTCACTCGTCTGTATGCTTTTTCTCTCAGGAATGAAACAGACGCTCCTGTGTCTATCAGGCCTTTCATTGCCCTACCCCCTATCTCTGCCCTACAGGATAGCTCCTTCCCTTGCGTCAGCGAAGATAATACTTGGGCTTTCCTTTTCCTGGGTTCCCACCTTTGGGTCATCCCAGCCATTGGCGCCGGCAACAACAAATTCCTTTCATTCTTCTCATATGTGGGAGTTCTGCGTTTTCTTCACCTGGGCGGTCCCGGTTGGACCTCTCTCAGTCTCTTGCGGCTGTACCTAAGAACACAATTCCTCTTCAGGTGCCCTGGTCTCCAACAAAACCAGCGCCTTCTTGTTGGACAGTTTACCGCAAAGTGGCCCACCTGACCACATATCCAACATTTTACTCTTCCTCTCTTCAACTGGGCCACCCTCTCCCTTATTCCTGGGGGACTTGCCCTCTACCTAAGTGGCTCTCCTGACCACATGTCCAACGTTTTACTTTCCTGCTTTTTAACTGGGCCACCCTCCCTCTTAATTCTGGGGTGGCCCGCTGGCTTTTCCCTGGTTCTGTCTTTTGGGCTCGGCCTTCTTTAACAATATCGGTGGGGCACCTTTTCTTAACCCGCACCACTTGGCTAGGTGTCCCTTCTTCCCACACCTAGTACATTTATCCTGTTCGAAGTCTGGTGTCAAACCCCACTTCGTCGGACATTCCGCTGCTCTGTGGTCCTCATATCCACATGTCCAGCAGACCAGCCCGTATCTACCCGTATTGTTGACCAAGCCTTTCTTGTGGGATCTCCCTCTCACACCTCAGGCTCATCCACCTCTAGCTTGACCTTCCTATTCCACGCGGGGGGTCTCCCTCCTTCCCCTTTTCTTCCGACCACTCGACTTAGCTCTTGCTTCTTCCCACACCTTTTTACCTTCTCCCAAACACCCTGGCTCTCTTTGGCCAGCTCCACTGCTGCCGATAACCTTAGCGGTCCTTCCTTCAAAACATCGTGACGAACACGCTCGTCACTGAGCGCTTCCACATACAGATCAGCCAACTGGGCCTGCATGACCGCATTATTTCTAGATACCTCTGGGAAAGCTAATGACGACAGTTTCTCCGCTCATGTCCCCAATTCTCCAGGGGTTTCGTCCCTCAGCTGCGTCATCTTAAGGAGGGCTCTCATGGCCTCTATCGCCGTCCCCTCGTCAGCGAACTCCCGAGTTAATAATGCTTCCAGTCTTTCCCATGTCAAGTGGGGCTCACTGGCTAAGATTTCTTTTACGAACTCAGACGCTTTCCCTCTGGTGGCATCATACGCCAAATACAGGGTTTCTTGGTCTGAGAGTCTATATATTACGCGGCTCTTATCCAAGATTGCCAGCCAATTCCTAAAATTCCTTTTACTACCGTCAAAGGCTGGGACCCTCGGTCCACCCAACAATTTTCTTAGGTCTGCTGGCAATCCCTGTTCAACCCCCTCTTCCTCTATGTCTACCCTATCTGACTCGTAGTCAGACATATTTAACACAGCAAAAGAAAAACAATCAAAGCAGAAACAATCGAAATTGGGAGAGCCACCGAAAATAAAGTGTCCTACCTGACAGATGGTTTCCAGCTCGTTTTTCTCAGGTTCCGGGTTGTCGTACTAGAGTATCTGGAACCGTATGGTTATAGTAACCAAAGTCCTTTGGTTCCCACTCTAGTTTGTTTCAATTTGAGTACTTGAGACGCCGTGTGTTGTCCTGGTCGAAATTTTTCTGCAACTCCTGCGGCAGCGGCTGATCCAGGGTCTTATCCTGCTGTCACGGCACCAATTGTGACATTAGTTATAATAATTTTTTTTTTTTTTTTATATATTTTCTTCCCTTTACTTTACATCGTTGCATCCAATTTCTAATATACTTCATTGGAGACATAATACAATATTATTTAGATTACCATTTTCTATGTAAATGGTGATTATTTATTTTAGCCTTTTGATAAGTATTGCGTTTGTGGCTCGATTAACGTTACAGGCCTGGACGAAGGCTATGGAGATCTTGGGATGCCCATACGTCTAAGTCCCTCTCTCGACGTTGCCGGTAGAATAAAAGGAAAGTATAAAGCATTGCAGTATATCACGGTTTATACTCCGTATTTCGTACTGTGTGCGCCTGAGCTTTTTCAGCTGAAGATACCCTCAACGCAATGGAATTTGAAATAAAAATAATGAACGAAACAGAATCGCTCAGAATTGAATTTCGGCATACCGATTACATTGTACGTACCACTACACTACACGCCTTTCCTAAATATACGCCTTCTAGATACAATAGATTTTTTTTTTTTTTTGCCAATGCAGGACTATCATATCTCTCCACAGATTTCTTTATCAATGAAATGCCATGCCTTACTGAGAAAGATGGTAGAATGGTTTATCGCTGAATTCTCCACTGTTTGGAATCCTGAGTATTTTTCATGTAGACTGGTTACCACTCAAGGCTAGGGGGTGCAGTTTGATCTACTGGGACGGAAACGGATTCATACTTTTCCCAATGACATTAATGCGAAAGTAAATGCAACATATTAGAACAGAATTCGAAATTGGCCCGATAAGTCCACATGACTCACACATATCTAAATAAATAAACGGCAAATTATGCCTGTCCATCCGTATGTCTGAAACCGCTCTAACCCGAGCTTTTTGGAATCAAGATGACCTCGGATTTGAAGATCTGCCCTTTATCTGATGTCTGAACATCCAGCAATGTGACCTGTGTCCGGATGAGGAGGGAACAGTTAAAAATTTAAATTTTAAAGTAACTATAAAAAATTTTAAAAAATAATGATTTAATTTTTTTTTTCAATTTATATTGACCTTAAAGTAACACAAAATCTTTGTGTATTTAAAATGTTTGTTTTAAATTCAGTTTAAAATATCTTTGTGAATTCAGGAAATCAATTGATATTTCTTCAAAATACCAAGGAATCAGAGCTAAACTGAGAGAATTTGTGACGTGAGCTTTTGAAATTCTGCAGAGTTTGTGATTTGAAGAACTCAATTTTTAGCCGAAATCAGAATTTCGACCAAAATCAGACTTTTGGCACTTTTGGGCGAAATTAGACTTATAGCCTCAATCGGAGTTAATGTGATGTTTTGAAGTTCCATGAAGTTAATTGAGGAATTCAAAATTATTTCTTCAAAAGACCATGGGAAAAGATCCAAAGATCAGAGCTCTGATGCGAAGGGAATGGAGAGCAGAGTAAACACCAGAGGTGGTAAAAACTAAGAGAGATACAGTGCTGCAAACTATAGAAGATGAAGAGCATCTGAAAGATTAGAAGAGATACAATACAGGAGAGAACCAATTGCTGCAAGATAGATAAGATCAAGAGCATCTCAAATATCAATGGAGGTTTAAGCAAGGAGAAGGGAAGAGAACTAACTAGCATAAGGATTGCGTCGAGTCTGCAATCAACGGATTTGAATAATACAAAAAATAGAACAAAGAATTATTAATTACAATTGGATGAAAACATACAAATAAATTAACATGACTACAAAGCCTAAATATAAAGGAACCGAAAATATTGTCATAAGATTCGACTATATAACATCTGAGACACGTAGAACATAATGGAACAAAAATGTGTGGAAATAATGATGAGACAGTAAACAAAATAATAAACAAGTATGATCGCACATTAAGTTCACTGTATACCACAAACATCTCCGCCTACGCGCTGAGATTCAATCTTCAAACCCAGTAGATAGATCTGATTACACACTCCTTCTTCATTTTTAGAACAGGAGTAGTGGTTTATCCCGTGTTTCCTGTTTAGGATGGGGTTTTCGGTTCCTTCTTATGTGATCTAAATAAGGATGGCTGCCGGGAGGCTACGACTCTTCATACTGAGGCTAACGGTTTAGTAGTTCTATGGTTGCTCTATCCCGAATGATAGTAAGGAGCCCGATCTCTTAGAGAGCGCTTAGAAAAGTTACTCTGATCAACAGTCGCATAATACTGGAGTCCATGCAGTGTCATGTCGCACACAGATAGGTATGCGTGCAAACACTTATAGTGGGCAACTCTAAGGCTACACTATGCTACAGTCTGTGCCTACTTCCAGCCAGCTCACGTTGCCTTTGTCAACCGACAGTTACTATATCACCATCCTCTTGGAAAATGCGTAAACTTAAGGAATCAGCACTTATGCTAGGCCAAAAAAAGTCCTGAGCCGACCAAGCATAGAAATGAATACAATAGGGGAACCAGTAATAAGGAGTCCCAGAGAAAAGCGATAATAACAAAAATTTGCAATATGAGCTCTGCTAAAAACATGAAATGATAACAGAAAAAACTGCAATATGACAGCTGGGGAAACAGGTTGCTGAAGACATTAGGTTTATAATACTCATAAATTAATACACAATTGTCCTCAAAGAGTTACAGTGGATAAAGGAGTTAGGTAGATCCAGTAACAGGATCCAAAGTGTCTGAGTTCAATACCTGGTTAAGGCGGTGGAGAATTTGGAGAGGGGAATTAACAAGAAATAACTGATAACTGACATCAATTTGACATGGCATGTGAAACTAGAACAGTCTACCCCAGTGAGCGAAATGAAGGGTTCAGTTCCACATTCCAACCACTTGAGGAAGGCTGGAGCGTACAACGGCCGAAACGATGTAATAAGTATGGCGTCAAAGATGAGCACAATAGTCCGAATAATATAAATAGTGTACATAATACCTCATCTCAGAAATATATACAGATACTGAAGGACCGAAACGTTATAATAAATATGACGACAGAGATGAGGACAATAGTCTGAATAATGTAAATAATTTACGTAATACCTCATGTCAGAAATATAGAGAGATACTGAAAGGCCGAAACATAATAAATATGGCAACAAAGATGAGGACAATAGTCTGAATAATGTAAATAGTGTACATAATACATCATCTCAGAAATATAGACAAATAATGAATGGCCAACACGTTGTAATAAATATGGCGACAAAGCTCAGGACAATAGTCCGAACAATGTAAATAGTGTACAATCAATTTCTATTGGGGTAAAGAAGAAAAACATTAGTAAAAGAAAATGAAGAGAATGGTGAGGAATACAACAAAGAATAAAATGGATGTGGGAGATTTCCCCCGGAATTTAAATGTCAAGTGAAATCTACTGCAGAAATGAAACCAACTGATACCCTGCATAAACCTAAAAAATACAACAGATTCTGATCATTTTAACATAGAACATTAATTAGCATTAGAAATAATTATCCCAATTACTCGTTTTTTATATGCAATGTTTTTCAGATTTTCAACCCTAAAAGGAATGCGTATCATACAAGACAACTAAATATTAACTCCTTCTCGACGATGTAGGTCACCATATTCGGGCGGTTTAACCGAAGGTAACTAATACGTAACAAAGAGTTTAAATCACTAACAAACACTATTATTTTTTACTATTCACATTTAGATGTGCGGGTGACGTAATGGATAGCGTCTCATAATGGGAAATAGGAGAGCCAGGTTCGAATGTCAATTAAGATATTACATTCATTTATGCGCAAATATCCTTGGGAAAGGTAATGAATCCATTGATCTGCTTCCGGCTAAGGGTTAAGATTAGGCTCTTCATCTTTGGCTGGCAATCAGTCTTGGAGAAAGACAACTCTAAAATCAAAACCTGTAGAGTTTGTAGACATAGAAAAGAACATGTTATGAAATTAATGAAAGGATCGTGGAGTTTACAATGAGTCTATGATTCCAACTACAGTTGACCTTAAGTAAATTTATGCTCAGTTTTTCTGGAGAAGCGAAATCCACTTTTTAGCAAGTTTTCTTCTCTATGTCGACGATAATTAGATGTGGTCTTTGGGCCTCGATTGGGTAATGTGTTTAAATTGTCGATACTTTGCTGTCCAAAGTGTTATTTTCTTTATGCTGTAAAACAGATTATATTTGTGCATACGTTATTGATTTATATTGACAGATCCCAGTCAATTGCGCAGTTCCAGGTGGATCAGCTTCTTCCATAAACAACAATAATCTTGTACTCATTCTCAGTCAAATTTCTGTATGAAATTTTAATGCCATGTTTCTTCAGGATGTAAACGATCATTCGATCTTGAAATCGGTGTATTCATTCTACTTGTCTGACACTTACCCACAGCTGGACAGTTCAGATGGTTCTGCTTTTTAACCCATAGCTTTTTATAATGACGGTAGTACAGAGAATGAGCGTAACACACTAGGCAGGAATTTAACCAGGCTCGCCAGTTCCACTGTTCGCGCCGATAGCCGTTAAACTACCCATATATCTGTATGATTAGCAATCTTGTAGTAGTAGTAGTAGTAGTAGTTGTTCTTGTTAGTCTGTTCTATTCCTTGCTGCAATAGAAAAACGTTTAATACATGAATATGAACTCTTGCAATATTTAACTCTGATATATCTTGGAGAGGTTTACCAGTTTGAATAATGAAAAATTCTTTATATAAATGTGACTACTATAGAATATCTATTATTTCTCTTTCATTTCTTCATTTATTTTACTTTTATTTTTTTTCTGCGTTGGAAAAATGAAATTTGAATTATTTTGAAGGAGTGCAAATTCGTGTGCAGAATTCCTTACTCTTTATGTTTGCCATTCATTCATTTATTATGTATACAACTTCTCTTTTCACCTTTCATTTTCTTATTTTTCTAGTTATTACTTTTACTTCTTTTTTATTCCTTTCTTGGAAATTCCGATAAAAATTAATATTTTTTTTTCTGTATTTAGCTTAAATTGGAAACAAATACATTATGTGAAATTGTTTATTTTCTTTGTTTAGTTACTTTTGGTTGTAACGAATCTCATATACAATTTCATTTTTCGTTTGATATGCATTTTAATCTTATTTCGGTAATTTAAGTACTATCAAACGTATTTTTAATGTTGCTGAAAAATAATAGAATTCTTTTTGACTTTACGCCATATATTTTTAAGCATTTTAAAATCGAGACAAATTGTATTTTATATTCAATCATTGCTCAAAAAGTTTTTATCCTTCTTAGGTAAAATAAAGTATTATACTATTTTTCTTGTAAATCTCAAAATATACTTTAATTAGAATATAGAGTTTTATTTTGATCCGTTATTTGATTATTTTAGAAGTCGTAGATTTTTCTCTCTTTTAAATGCATATCTCTGACGAACAAGAAAACTGTTTTTATAAGCTAAAAGCAATTTGTCGGTCACTATGGAAACGCAAAATGATCACTGAGAGATGTATTTGCAAGAGTAGTGATTACTAGTTTCATTCTTTTATAGCTACGGCTACAATAGTCGGCTTTCAGTTCAAAATTTATTTGTTATATTCATGTTCTACATTTGTCCCCACTGAAGATATCTTTAGCAAATCTGTTTCTTCCGTTTTATGAAAAAAACTACATACATTTCATTTTATCATTTTCGAAGGTTTGGATATTTAATTTAATAAATATATGCTTTTCTCCTACAAGAAAAATAATACAAAATTCTAATTATTTTAGTGTAAAAAATGTTATTGTCTACCTAGGGGAAACCCCAAAATATGTTTACAGATTAACGATTCAGTTTCCTGTCTGCGACAATATTTGTGTAAACCTATTTACAAGTTCTACTCGCACATTGAAATTTACTATTAGCTTAATAAAAACAATGTTGATCTTAGAAAAGGTAATCTTTTATTTTATTAACTTATTTACTTAAAGTGTCTCTTGTTTTTATTGAAAGAAACCTTTTCTTTCTTTTTTGCAACAGTCAAGAACAAAGATCAGTTACCTCAAAATTAGAGACTGTTGGTAGTTCTCCATGAAAATAATGAAAAAGATTAAACTGCACACTATTTACATTATTCAGACTATTATCCTCATCTTTGTCGCCATATTTATTACAACGTTTCGGCTGGTGTACGCTCCGGCCTTCTTCAGGTAGTTGGAATGTTCGAACTTAACCCTTTATTTCGCTCACTGGGGTAGAATGTTCTAGTTCTACGTGCCATGTTTATTTGATGTCAGTTTTCAGTTATCTCCTGTTAATTTCCCTCTCCAAGTTCTCTACTGCCTTAACTGGGTATTGAAATCACACTCTTTGGGTCCTGTCACTGGATCTAACCAACGCTTTTATCCACTGTGCCATGTGTCCATCTGCGTATGAATTTCTGGGTATTATGAACCTAATGTCTTCAGCAACCATTTTTACCAGTGCTTATATTGCAATTGTTTGCTGTCATCATTTCAGGTTTTTACCAGAGCTCATATTGCAAATTTTTTTGTTATTATAGATTTTCTCTGGCACTCCTTAATACTGGTTCCCATATTGTATTCATTTCTATGCTTGGTCGGCTCAGGAGAATTTTTGTTGGCTAGCATATGTGCTGATTCCTTAAGTTTACGAATTTTCCAATGGTGTTCCTTGTCTATGACCTCAACCTGATTCTACAGAGGACGGTGATCAAAATGTCTTCTTTTTAAAATACGTCCCCTGTTCCAATTGTGTAATTTAATGTAATGTCCAGATTGGCCGGTTCTTTGGTAAAACAATGGCTGCCTGATGCAATAGAAATCCTACAAGATGACAGAGGAGGTAGGTTTCTTCTTGTTTAGAGTTGCGCTGTTGGTACGGTGTTCAGAGTGTTGAAGTATAGTGAGGATTTATGACAGTGAAGTTTTTTTTTTCCTACAAGCTATTTCGCCGTTCTTTCTAGCATGCACAAGGATGGTGTAATTTGTTTAGGGTGTTCTGGTCCCTTTGCTATCTACTGCAAACAATGACGATTGAAGAGAACAGATAACCGGGTACGCAGATCTCACCGTAAAGTCCGTTGATTTCGGTGCAACAGGGTAAGGCACATTTTGTCCTAGTGCAAAGAAAACGGTTCAGGTAAGACGTCAGCACCAGTCTCTTCCCCGAAAAGTTAAAGAACGGTGCACTACCCTTCACCGAAATGCTTGTAAATGAACAGAAGAGTGCAGCCCTTGTAGATTTTATCTGCTTACAGAAACTATTAAGCAGATCTGTATGCCGCATTTTGCGACACCGTGAGGTGAATGTGTTAACAGCCGATGGAAAATCGCTAAAATATCATGGATATGGCGCACTCAAATTGGCAGTGCTCTCCTCGTGCGCATTGAAGTCCTGGTTGTGGATTAAATATGGCTAGGCTTTGATCTGTTTCAGAAGATCGATGCTATCCAGGATTTGGGGGGAATGTGCATAACTAACTCGGGAAATGTGCACTTACCTGAGGGAGATATACCTTAGTGCACCGCCATTTCCAATGACGAACCTGATTTTATTTTGAAATTCGTCCAGCAGACGAAGGTTTTGACTGCCATATAGAAATAGGCTAGCGATCAAACACCCGTAAAACTGAAAAACACTGTGTCGGATTCCACCATGCCCGATCCTATCCGTGACAACTACGAAAAAGAACTTCATTTGTGGCGAGACAATGAATGACTACTGATATATCCAAATGTAAACAAATGACGTCAGGCCGGTAAATGTTATTAATACTGATTATTATACAACAGAGCATTTACTTAAATATTTGTATCTATAAAAAGAATGTATAAACATACAAATTTCTTAAAATAATTCTCGGACTTTGTGTGACGTCATTTGTTTACATTTGGATACGCTTTGAGCAGATATGAATGAACGTGAGAGAATCATGGAAGACTGAATTTTAAAAGCAGTAAAATCGACCTGGCCAGTCAAACGATCCTCCGTGGCTCGATCGGTTAAGGCACGCCAGGCTAAATGACGGTTCCGTATAGGATACAGATTCGATTACTGTCGGAGGACGAATATTTTCTATGAATATTTCTCGGGCATTCAGGACGGTAAATTTTATTAATACTGTTTATTATAAAACAGAGCATTTACTTAAATATTTGTATCTATAAAAAGAATGTATAAAAATATCTTTAAATAATTGTCGGATTATATATATATATATATATATATATATATATATATATTTCGATGACATGAAATGGAAAGATTATATTGAATCAATTGCTTCATCTGTTGCCAGTAAAATTTAGTGTAATGCTAGAAAATTTATCTCACCATAATCTTACATATTTATATCTACCTTTCGTTCATGTTTTGAATGTTGCCGCCACATCTGGCCTGCTGCTTTATCTATATATCTAGAGATTCTTGATAGAATTTAAAAAAGAATTCGCAATGTTATTGGTTCTGAACTGGCACTGTCTGTGGAGCTCTTTTCTGGTTTCTTGCTTCCCCGTCAAATTTGATCTTCAAAAATTTAGATGCAATATCTTTTATTGTTCTCTCTCCTTAACAGTATTGTTTCTCATATTCTCTCACAATCTGTGGCCACTTGAGTCTTAGCGGGTTTCTTGCTTTGCTTAAGCTGAAATTATTAAAACATATATATATATATAAAGAACAGTAAGATATATAATCCGGTGTTCTTATCGATATTTTTTGTCTTTATTTTTACAAAACAGTGCTCAATGTAAATTTACAGAGCATTAATATTATAAATTAACTGATTTAAAATATGTTTTCTTCACTACACGGTAATAACCATGTTTCAAAAACTAATGCTAAAAACTTCAAATTTAATTATATAATTAAATTAAAAGCATTAGTTCTGTTTCATCTTCAAGCGAATTTTGGAATAACTTCTTTTTAAATTTACTGAGTTTTAAACGCACATATAAACTCATAATTTCCTGCTTCCAAGGATATAGAGAAATACAATCAGTCAGACAGGGGCGGTAGCGTGTTCATTTTTATTAACTATTGTTGTATCAATTATGAGTTACGTTCAAAAAAGAGGTTACGTTTAGGGAGGGTTGGGGTGTATTTTTCAACGAATTCTGACATCCGTTAAATGCATGTCGTCTGTTTTTTTTTTGTTTTTTTGTTTTTTTGTTGTTTTTTTAATCGGCAAAAAGGTGTTTAGCATTTTTTTCGTACTTGTATACTTGAAGATTCTTTCTAAACGGGGTGTTTGGGTTAGAATACATTCTATTTATCTACAATTTTGAAACCTTTT
Source organism: Acanthosepion pharaonis (assembly GCA_903632075.3). Classification (NCBI taxonomy): domain Eukaryota; kingdom Metazoa; phylum Mollusca; class Cephalopoda; order Sepiida; family Sepiidae; genus Acanthosepion; species Acanthosepion pharaonis. The sequence continues at coordinate 176,457 of CAHIKZ030000164.1, read as the reverse complement.
TACTCTTAATTACTAATAGATTATATTTCTTTTTAAATCATCTAAATGTAATAGAATTACTTAAATTATTTATAATTATTTTTTCATATCAAATATAAGTATGTATATTACCAGCTCGCATTTTTTTTATTTTATTTTTTAATATATTCAGAAATTTTTGACAATGACGGCAAAGAATAACTATTTCATTTCTTTGATTCAGTAAATTTTAATTTTTTATAAACTTAGTAATATATAGTTTCTCATGTATGCACAAAGGAGATGGGTCATTTAATGACCTACATATTCTACATTTTCTTATTAATTTCCATTTTACTGTAGGCATTTTATTGGATTCTTTTATGCCAGATATATATATATATATATATATATATATATATATATATATATATATTAAGCCAGAAATATTTATATATATATATATATATATATATATATATAAAGTGCCAGAAATATATATATATATATATATATATATATATATATATATATAAACAATTCTTTTATTCCATTTATAACTTCAAAATGCAAAAACTGCAATAAAAAATTTAACTGACACACTTCCACACTTTTTGGTGATACTGAAAATGCAATCCATTCAAAATCAAAAACAACTTTTTATAGTAAATTGTTAATCGAATCTATTTCATGTGATCGTTAAGTGACATATGCCGGCGAAAGATATTTTAATGGATTTTTCATCTTGTTTATAATGACAATTGAAACAAAAAGCACATTTATACTTAACATGAGGAACATAATGATGAAAGAGTGCTTGGCAAATGTTATACTCGCAGGACAGATTGAAAGCAAGAAGGACAGAGGAAAGCAACACACCAGCTTGAGTAAATGGCGGAACAATAAAATCACAAAATCAATTAAGAGCAACAAAGGATAGAAAATTGTGGTGAGCTATGATCACCAAAGTCCTGAAAAGAGACGGTGCTTTAGAAAAAGAGGCACCTGCTTACAAAAGTTAAAGATGTGTCTATTTTTGTTTATTTAACGGTGATGCTTGTGTTATTTTTGTAAATTTCCTTAAGGCTAATCTTATTTGATCGTCGATGACATCTTTGGGAAAAAGTGTTACTTAATTAGTGTTTAATTTTATGTTGCTTAATTCTTTATGAAATAATGTGTCCGAAGGAGAAAATATTTTAGAACGTCTAATCCTGTTTTTATAACTGCTATTTTATATGTGGTTGTGGATGGATTTATTTTGTAACTGAGAACACGCAAATTAATGCCTGTGAGATTTTTTATATAGTGAGGTAGTAAAATTATGATTGTTAGCATTGAGTAAAACATCAAGAAAATGGTTTCTCTTATTAATATTGAGTTCCCAGTTACATTGTAGATCGAGATTATTTCCAAATGTTTCTTTAAGGGTTTACTTTTTTTCGTATATTATTTCATTAGTATAGAAATGTCATCGATACAGTGAAACAGAAATTTTTGTTAAATTACTAAGGACTTCACTGTCTACCTGAGTCATGTAAACATTTAGACCGCGAAGAGAACCCATCACTACGCAGTATGTCTGTGTTTAAATGTTTCCATAATTACCACAAGACGGTATTTGTGTCGTGCAGGATAGAAAGACGTGTTTTAATTTTAAGAGGTGACCGTGAGAGGTGATTATAAGTTATGTCTATAGTTTCTTTGACAACGCTTTGCTCGTTCAACGTGACATCACTTTGGACTGATTCAAATATTAGCTCTGTGAAATCTCCATGATATAGCCAACAGAATCTTGTCATCCACAGACGCAACAGCCGGTTCTTGATAATGAATGAGATAGTCGAAAGTACAAAATTGTCTGATGATCACATAGGTTGTGAAACTGTTAATTAGCATGCATTGTTGGTTTCTGTAACTACACTGCAAATATATATATATATATATATATATATATATAGAGAGAGAGAGAGAGAGAGAGAGAGAGGGGGGAGCGGTGAGAGTAAAAGATGTGTGTGGTGTGTGTATGAAAGAGTACTATTTCATTTATAAATAGTTATTTACAAATTGTTGTTGGTTAGTTCCGTTACTCTCTTATTGATACCCAGTCAGTATCTAACTCACTAGCTTTTTGACACATGATGTACTTGCATGATAGTCGGCTAGTAGATATTTGTTAAAGTTCTTCTAGTGATTCACCGCGGAAACATGTCACCTTGCAGCTTCCCAGTGCTCTATAACAGCCGACACATCTGTATGTACGTTGTTGGTTACTGTAACTACACTGCATATATATATATATATATATATAGAGAGAGAGAGAGAGTGAGAGAGAGAGAGAGAAAGAGACCATTGAATTGAAAGTAAAAGACAAAGCCCTGAATTACGTAAATTTCATTCACCTAACTTCGTAGCAAAGTCAACTACAGTGGAACTTTAGATGATGAAATCATGCATCGGATTGCTAAGGCTACAAGTGCTTTCGGCAAACTTCGCCATCACTTGTGGAATGAGTGGGGTATTCGACTGGATACGAAAATTCGGTTTTACAGAGCTGTTGTACTTGCCATCCTTTTGTACGGCTCAGAGTCGTGGACTCCATACAGGTACCAGCTGGATATTTTCCATAAAAGCTGTCTGCGAGTAATCTGTGGAGTTAACCTTCAAGATAGAACATCTAACGTCGACCGGTTTAACAGGTGTAGTATTAGAGGAATCGAGACTTTTCTTATACAGTCTCAGTTACGGTGGACTGGTCATGTCTTAAGAATGTCTGATGACGGGATACCCAAGATCCTAATGTAGCGCCAGTAAGATCAGGGCTACAAGAATGTAGGAAGGCCGTGGCTAAGATACAAAGACAAGCTGAAAAGCAACTTGTCAGCTGTCAATATACCACATAACACCCTTGAGCGCTTAGCGGGTAGAATGGAGATCAACGTGTTTTAGTGGACTCAGCAGTTTTCAATATGCTTGCCTGAATCGTCTTCAAAAAGCGAGAGCAAGATCTAAAAGGTCAGCCAATCTAACAGTCACACTCCTTAACCATGCTTCATATGTGACCTTCTTTGTAAATCACTAGCGGGTCTTAAGGGCTTAAAATTATCGGACAAAATTTTATAAGTGAATCAACTAAGCTGTCAGATTCTCATACGTCGAAACCGACGGGAGATTCCATTATTATTATTATATATATATATATATATATATATATATATATAGAGAGAGAGAGAGAGAGAGAGAGAGAGAGAAAGAGAGAGATAGATAGATAGAGAGAGAGAGAGAGATGCGGGGAGTGGTGAGAGTAAAAGATGTAGTCCGTGTGTCATTAGATCTTAACAATTAACATTGCATTTGTGGAAAAATTTGAAAATTTGCTGGTGGACTGAAAAAATATGCAGACATTCACAAAAATGTACCCGATGACAACAAATTATATGTTTCATGTCTGCTATCTTTGTTTCAAATATCTCAAAAGTTTGTCCGAAAAGACAACTGATAATATGTTTATTAATACAATGTTAATTGTTAGCGTCGCAGCATTTAATGACTTTTTTTTTAAGAAGACAGACTAAGAATATGAGAACGCAGTTAGAAAGTCTGGGAACTTTTCTTTCTACCCAAGCAGTTCAACCAACCTTCATCGCAACGTGATAACAAGTTGAATCTTGACCGCAACAGAAATTCAAACACGACTCTATGGCGTCAAATGGCATATTCTAGCTACAATTCTTTACATTTGGTCAACATTCCTTCATACAAACACGGCTGTCTTTAAATGTATATAGGATGTTAATGTCCGTACTGATAATGTGCTTATTGATGTAAGGTTAATTATTGGGGTCGCATCATTAAATGACTTTTTTAAGGAGACTGAATATGAGAATGCAATTACAAAGAGTGGGTAATTTGGACGCAAGTTAAAATTTAATAATTATTTAATTCTCTTCTATTACCCATCTTTTCTTGAGAAGCTCTCATACTTTGGACCAAATGATTGGCATAAATTTCAAATTTATCTAAAATGTCTGTATTCGAAAGAAATGGTGCAGGCTGAACCGCAAAATAAGTACTATGAAAAAACTGAAATAATAAATAAAAAAAACAAAAAACGAATAGCAAAACGGCAGCTGAAACATAAATCACTCCTACCAAAAATACCAAATCTCCTGCTAAACAAAGTTCACAGTGATCTCAGGAAAACCCAGGAAAGTCAGAGTGAAAAGCAAAACAAAAGCCGGAAATGCACAACGACCAAATTCCAGCGTAAAATCTATTTGACGAACTAGGGCTAATTAGAGTTGGTGTCTCAATAAACCACTGTGGAAAAGGCAACGGGAACCAGTCCACTATCGATCCTAAGAAATATCAAACATTTTATGAAAGCTAACGACGTGAAGTGGGGTTAAGTCAATAGGCATGAACTCTTCGCCAGGAAAGGACCGACATGAGCCATAGGTATCACCTCACCGTCATCCAGCGACTATCAGCATAAATGGCGTAAAGAGGATAAAATTCCTCGGAACTGATCCCTCGCCAGGAAGGGACCGACATGATCGATATGTGTCACCTCACCGTCATCTAGCGACTGTTAGCATAAATGGCATAAAGAGACTAATATTCCTCGGAACTGATCCCTCTCCTGGAAAGGACCGACATGAGCGATAGGTGACACCTCACCGTCATCCAGCGACTCACAGCATAAATGGCGGGAAGAGGATAAAATTCCTCGGAACAGATCCCTCGCCCGGAAAGGACCGACATGAGTGACAGGTGTCAAGCAAAAATTTATTCTTGGGACATGGAACGTTAGACCGTTAAACACTGGGCAACAGTAAAGTATAAAACAGGACATGAATATGTTAAATGCCAACATTTTAGAAGTATGTAAATCTTGGTGGTCAACAACGGAGATTTTCTCAGTGACAACAACATGATTATATATGCCGGTGGAGAGAAAAAAAAGGAGTTGGGTTGATAATAGATCAAGACATCAAAGAATTAAGTGAAAGAATTCTTGTAGTTAAACTGAAAGGAAAGTCTTTCAACATGTCTATTATTCTTTATGCGCCGTCAGCACAAAATACGGAGGAAGAAATCGAATCATTCTACTCTATGCTAGACAAGGCCATGTATATTACAAGAAATTATAATTATCATGGGAGACCTGAATTTCAAAGTAGATAATGAGAGGGATAGTGAAATAACTGACAAATTCGGATTAGGAACCCGCAAACAACTTGGTGAAAAATGGGTCCAATGGTGCACGGATTATGACTAGATAATATCGAACACCTGATTGCAAGAATATCCAAGACGATTATGGACATGGAGAAGCCAATGAGGAGCAACTAAAAACCAAATCGACTACATAACTATCAAAAAGAGATTCATGAATACAGTTGTTCACTGCAAAACCTAAAAGTGCGAACAGCGAAACGATCATCTCCCTTTATTCGGACTATTGTCCTCATCTTTGTCGCCATATTTATTACAACGTTTCGGCCGTTCTACATTCCGGCCTTCTTCAGGTAGTTGGAATGTCGAACTGAACCCTTTATTTTGCCCACTGATGTAGACTGTTCTACTTCCAGGTGCCATGTTCAATGGATGTCAGTTATCAGTTATATCCTGTTAATTTCCCTCTGAAAGTTCTCCACTGCCTTAGCCGGGTATTATACTCACACTCTTTCGGTCCTGTCACTGGATGTAACTAACGCCTTCATCCACTGGGTCATGTATCCTTGAGGACATGACACGTGGAACTAGAACAGTCTACCCCAGTGGGCGAAATAAAGGGTTCAGTTTGACATTCCAACCACCTGAAGAAGGCCGGATCATACAACGACCGAAACGTTATAATAAATATGGAGACAAAGATGAGGACAATAGTCCGAATAATGTAAATAGTGTACATAATACCTCATCTCAGAAATATAGACAGATACTGAAGGGCCGAAATTTGTAATAAATATGGCAACAAAGATGAGGACAATAATTCGAATAATGTAAATAGTACATATAATACCTTATCTCAGAAATATAGACAGATACAGAAAGCCCGAGACGTTGTAATAAATATGGCAACAAAGATGAGGACAATAGTCCGAATAATGTAAATAATGTACATAATACCTCATCTCAGAAATATAGACAAATACTGAAGGTCTGAAACCTTGTAATTAATATGGTAACAAAGATGAAGACAATAGTCTAAACAATGTAAATACTGTATATCATACGTCATCTCAGATATATAGACAGAAACAACGCGCATACGCGAAATTAAAAATATAAAATGGCGACAATTGATCTCTCGCACCCTATATATGTGTGTGTATGAGCATAAGTTTTCTCTCACTAAATAAAAAAGATTGTTTACTGTTGAATTTCAGAACATTAACTCTCATAAATTTTAGAGTTGCTGAATTGGCTTAATGGTTTCCAACACAGGAACTTGGACCGCCGAAACATGTTCAGATTTGTATTTTTCATGCTAATGTCCTTGGCAAAAGCATGAACCAAACTATTCCTCTAAAGCCAGGTGAGAGATTACTCTCTACCGTTGCTACCATATAACCCAGTAAAACTGCTGATTGTGAATTTGAGAAGAGAATCCAGCATTATTGTTTGGATTAAACGTTTAAAAATAAAAAAATTGCTTTAACTTTTATTTGAATTTTATTTTATTTTAATTTTTTAGTTTATATCTTCTTCTTCTTCTTCTTCTTCTTCTTCTCCTTCTCCTTCTCCTCCTCCTCCTCCTCCTCCTCCTTCTTCTTCTTCTTCTTCTTCTTCTTCTTCTTCTTCTTCTTCTTCTTGCTGTTTATTCATAATATTATTGTTACAATAATAACGATATAGGTAATGATAGTAATTATAATATTTGTACAAAAAATCGCTCTTGACACCAGATGTGAACTTTTATCGGAAACAATAAATCATTTTTACCGAGATATGTTGTGTTCCTTAGTGAACAGAAGTGGTATTGTCGAAAAATAGATTTCGCCTTGCGATACCGTGTTAATTTAGAAGAAAAATAATGACTGAAAAAAAAGAAAGTGAAGGAAACATAAATATGTAAGTTATTCTAATAACTTTATGGATAATGGGAACGAATCCAATTTTTTCAAGATCATAATATATTTGATGAGTTGAAAAGGCGAGTCAGAAATAATAAGATCTTGGCCTTAACAGAAATCTAGTTGGAATCAAGCCAATTCTGCTTAAATATTACTCACAAAATTAGCTATTCAGAAAAGGTCTTTTTTTATTTATTCATATGAATTTTCGCTCGTAGTTTGCAACACCGAAAGTAAGATTTCACAAAATGATCACCAAAATGCTTACAACAATGACAGACATTATTGATAATTGAGATAATTGCGTGAAGTAATGATCGTAACTGAATATTACGAATATTATCGTGATTTGGCTGGTAATAGAAATGAAAGCAACGTTATTTGGGGAAGCCACTAGCACGCAAGGGGTTACAGAGAGTTGGAGCTAGAGCAAAAAGAAGTGATAGAGGAAAGGATGAAGAGAAGAATAGGGGATAGATCAGGGCATCTGGAGACGTCGATTGACATAACATTTGAATAGTTGGAGATTATAGCTATCAGGGAAACAGGAAGAGGGGAAGGAGTTCCACAGGCGAGAGGTGCGAGACATGAAGCTATTGGAGTAGAAGAGACGGCTACATTTAAGTTTCGACGGTGAAAGTGTGAGAGCAAGTTGCCAGCCTAGTAGAACGCTTAAATTCATGAAGTTTGGGAACCAGCGAAAGCAGTTCCTTGGAGCAGTTACCATGAAGTATTTATGAAAAAGACAGAGGGGGGCAACGACACGTCTGTGAGAGAGCGACTGTAGACGAGATTCCAGATCAGGGACAATTACATTGCATATCCGTCTCTGGATCTTATCAATAGCTTGAGACAAACATAAGGGGCACCAGACCATATATGGCAGCAATACTCCATGCAAGGGCGAATGGTTGATTTGTAGATTTGAAGGATCGACTCCGGCGAGAAAAATTTCCTGGCGCGGCACAGGGAGCCAACCTTGCTTGCGGTCGACGAAGCTATTGACTCAATGTATTTGTTCCCGACAGTATTTTAAATCATGACAATCTTTCTTTTTTTTTTATTGTAAATTTTACAAGTACATTCAATAAGTTTATGTTAAAAAATGCAAATGTGCTGTTTCAGTGAACTCATATACACCTCAAGGGATTATACCATAATCAACAGAAAGATTTTGAAAGTTACATGATTTCTCCTCTTCGAAATCAACCTATTTTTATGCAGGTCCATAGTGTCACGTTTGTTTGTTTTGTTCTTTCAAATCCAATATCTACATCTGAAACTTGTTTGCCTAACATATTCAACAAGGAAAAAATGTCTTTATATTCTACTTCTTTCTCTGCAAATATTTGAGCAACTGTAAAGTGTTATACCATTATTCTGAATCAGACAGGAATATATCGAGTTTTATAATGGAAATTTTCTTAACCGGTAGCACGATCGCCAGTCGCAAAACGGACGTGGAATGAAGTTGATTTTTCACTTAAATTTATTTTATTTCCTTGTTTTGTAAGTCAGTTTCCTTGATCGCCTTCCGCAAGATATTTTTTTCTATTTTATAATGGCGTTTAGGGTATTTATTATCAGCATCGGCATATTTTGGAGGTCAAACATTAACAGAGTTATTGACATCTATGTCTGCATAAGAGCCCAAGACGTAAGAAGAAAATGCAAAAGAAAATATTTATCTACGCATTCGTCTCGCCAACCTTCATCCATTTACGTGAGAACGCTTAAATTCAGTGACTACAGGGGGTCAGTACCGAACAAGGTAAAAATAGTTTCTCCGTCTTATTAAGACAAGTTGTGGTAATGCCATCCAGAAGAGTAGCTTCACAATCTGACTTATTTTTACTGTATTCTTTGTATGTATGATTTCGTAAGCCGACATCTATATGTATGAATAGATGTTTATGACAAAAAACATTTAAATGTGTTCATTTTGAGAAAGCAACTTCATTAGATTCTAAAAGAAGTGAATCAAACCACCATAATGCGATCAGCCAATAAACATTTACTAACCTTATATTATCAAATACTTTCGTATGTATGTATGTATCTATGTAGGTAGGTAGATAGGTAGTTAGGTTCGCAATAGTAATACCTTCATTATATGACTTCCGGATTAGTGATGCCGCCAGAGTATTACCACCAAATTACTCATTAACATTGAGGGTTTGATATGTACGGATGTTTATTAAGATTCCATATGTATATGCTGCACCAGATAATTGCTAACAAATAATAATATTAAAAAAACGATATTGAATTAAATATCAGTATACAGGGTGTGATGGGTAAATTGTCGCCATTTTATATTTTTAATTTCGCGCATGCGCTTGTTTGTCTTTTATTTTGTTGACTACATACTACAATAGGGTCAGTCGGGCACCGACTGTGAGGAAAATAGCGCCATGACGCAATTGACTCTGCCAGAAATTTGGAAACGACATAATCTACTGCTTAACATTAACGCTGGAAGCTCAAATACGAATATTTCAGAGTGTTTGGGTGTCAATCTGAGCACAAATGCAGAGGATTCTCAAAGAGTTAGATGAGTCTAATGGTGATTACGAAGGTACGGCAGCTCAAAAAATTCACTCTGATCGTTCTGGTAAGAACTACCGAATTTGTTGGTGAGGACCTCAGACGGAGGCTAACATCAAGTGCCTTGGAGCGGTATTTCTGGATCAAGAGGGTGGCTGCTGAAAGACCCTATGTCTGGAAATAAGGCTCTGCACCTTGCCACACAAACAGGAGAACCCAGTCATGGCTGTCAGAAAATTTTTGCGAACACATCATTTTTACATCCGATCACCTCACTCCCCAGACTGCAACCCTCTTAATTATTATATGTGGGGCGCATTTGAGCGAGAGGCTAACAAAACTGGTAGATTATGGTAGCATTCACCAACGTAAACAATAAGACCGTCCAGAAGAGTTGCAGGAGATCCTGAAATCGTTTGGAGGCCATGGTTGAAGCCACTGAAGATTTTATTGAATAAATCTACTTTTTAGTATTTCAAGATATGTTTATGTAATTTACTTTACTAATTTTACTACTCTTTATTAGTGTAATTTGTTTTACTATTTTTACTACTTTTTAGTATTTGCAAGATATGCTTGTGTAATCTGTTCAAGTGTTAGTGTTATTTTCATTTTTGCGTAATTTAGATGACAATACATACACAGACGAACTAGATTTAGAAAATTAACATCTTCCTGGAAAATATTGACACCTACATACCTACCTGCCTATCTACCTACCTACATACATCCATAATAGCTGCTTGCTGGATTCCGAGGCTAACTGTCTGCTAAAGTGGCTAAGTAATCATTGGCGACTTCTGAACAATATTGTCTACCGAATTTAATTAACTATTAATCTGTGCTATAGTTTTCTAGCACTTTCCATACGCTGGGATAATCCCTCACATAGGCTGATATGAGTAAGAAATCACCTTCTTGACATATCGTCCAAAGATGAACTGAAGACAAGAATTATGGCAGCATTCACCAACTTAAACAAGGAGACCGTCCAGAAGAGTTGCAGGAGATCCCGAAGTTGTCTGCAGACCTTGGTTGAAGCCAATGTCGATTTTATTGAATAAATTCACTCTTTAGTATTTCACAATATTCTTATGTACTTTTGGTAAATATATCTGTTAGAATGAGTTATCTGTGTTATTTTAATTTTTGCGTGTTGGAATGTTTGGGGTACCTTTTAGTACTAGTGTGTATTTATTTTGTAAATAATACAAAATTGTGGCACAAGGCCGAGGGGACGTGAGGAAAAGTTTGGTCTTTCACTAGCTAGGTTCTCATTGTTAAAAATCGCTTCGAACTAATGAAGCCTGTGTGTCTTAACAAGAACCACCCTTCTTCGAACATCGTAGACTGGGGCTACAGAATCACAAAGAATTTTTATCGAATAATACACATCTTTCAGTAACACATAAAATGGATAGCGCATGTAGCGAAAATAATCGCAATATGGGCGCTGACATTCCAAACTACTTCAATAAAAGGTTAGGAAGAAAAACCCTATCAATAGTCACGATTCTAATTCTATAAGATTTGGGGCTGTGATATTATCTATGCATGCAAGCATTGTCGGGATGGTATGGGCTGCAACACAGGATCTCCAATACTGGAGGCCTCAGCAAGGGCCCTTTAGCTTGGGACCCTGATGAAACTAATAAAAAATAATGATATAGCAACAGAGGAGATTTGTTTATTTTCAGATTTATTGTGGATCATTTTAACTAATTTGAAACAATTTAGAGTATATGCAAAGCTTGACTACGAAATGCTTATCAAGCATTTCGATGAGGCTCTGTGGGAAATTGTGAGACGGAGGACATGGCCCTCGCAGCTCAAGAATCCATCGCGCATCTAAAATGTCATGACCATGGTTTGCATCACCGTGGGCCTTCTCTGGGGTCCAGGTAGAGCCACCTGTCAGATATATGAAAACCACTGACATGGCAGCTTCCAATGGGAATCCAAAAATGAAAAGACAATCATACTCGTGGCACTAGCTACCAAGCATATCAACTCAAGTAGTTTCTTGAAAGTAGTCTGGAGAACTAGTCTGGAGAATGATAGCTAGTGCCACGAGTCTGATTGTCTTTTCATTTTTTGATTCCCATTGGAAGCTGCCATGTCAGTGGTTTTCATACATCTGAAAAAGAAATAAAAAAGTTAAAATTTAGCGCATACCGCGTAATATTACGTTAGGTCATCGTTCATTTTATGGCCCGTTAAACGTCATGGTTTTCCCTGTTTCTATCTTTATACGTTTTCAAACTAAATAGATGTAGGAATATTCCAAATATTCATATTCTCAGATATGTGTATCAATTACTGGAAATTAAATCTTGATTCTTACGATCATTCATTTTTATGTTTTTCATTGTTCTTTTGGCTTACGGCTACATCACGTTGATACACAGGTTAAGCAGTTTGGTTAGTATCTAGATGGGTGGGCGCTTGAGAATACCAGGTGCTGTAACCTCGGATGTGCAAGTGATGTAGTGGACAATGGCTTGGAATTGTTAGTCGGAGAGCTGAGTTCGAATTTCACTTGGGTTCATTATATTAATTTTCGTGCAAATACCCTTGGGAAAGGTATGAATTAATTAGTAAAACTTGTAACATTAAGCCATTACCTCCCCCCAAAAGTCTTACAATCTAAAAATATCTTATGGCTTTAAATAACCGGCAAAGTGTTAATAAGCCATAGAAAATAAATCAATTAATCATTGTCATTTTCTTTCTTCTATCACTTATTTATCCTATTCTTTTATTTTCGTCTTTTTCTTCTCTCTCTCTCTCTCTCTCTCTCTCTCTCTCTCTCTCTCTCTCTCTATCTTCCTTTCTCCTACTGTCAACTGGGCTTAGCCTACAACGGCTCTATAATTTACGTATAAGGGTCGCTTTTGGGGTGGATGCTTGCAGACTCAAGTCTGACTAATGTTTACCTATTGACTCAAGTAAAAATTGATCAATGTTTACCTAGACGCTCAAGTATAAACCCGATCTATAGTGGCAAGTATGATAAAAAAAAGGTATTAAAGGCGTTAGTTAGATCCAGTGACAGAACCCAAAGAGAGTGAGTTCAATTTGTGGAGATTTCGTAGTTTATGTTGTTCAGGTTAGGTTTCAACTGTTATTTAATGAAACATGCATTAATGAAAAATTGTTGCCTAAATATACACAATATATTTCTTAACATTTGTAAAAACAGGAATATCCTTCTTTATAAACATTCGGGTTTTTCTTTCATGAAGAGATCAATGTAACGCAATTCCCACCGTCTTTCATCGTCTCTCAATTTTTTGTTGTTTGTAGCGTTGCTCCTTGTTTATGTTGGTTTCGTTCCTACTTTGATACTGAGTTCATGAAACTGTAATATACTGGGAAAATTACATTACTTTTTAACAAGTAATCATATTTTATACGCTGGTTTGCGTAAGTTGCTAATCGAATGTGGATGCAAATTCATGTATATTGCCTCTATAATCTTACATCTTTGTCGCCTATTAGGTCACAGTATGATTCTCCAAAATCATTTCAAATGTACAGCAAAGCCGAGGAGCTTCAAATTTTTGGTTTCAATGGGCTGTACCTTCCTAAGTAATAAAAAAAATGGCCTGGAATGTTTCTTAATAGTACCATTAAAAGGACAGTTAAATTTAACGTCAAACTTTTGAGCAAATTTTGTTCGAAACAAAACCATAATAAGATTATAATATTCCTGACGCCAGTGAAATTAGGAATGATCAAAAGTAAAATAGAGTTTAGTATAATTTGATGAGAATTAAATACTGTGAAAGCTGTAAATACAATACAAAATGAGGTATAAATTACTTGTTATAACAACCAGAATAGCCATGAGATCACGCGTATTTGACGCCACATCAAATATGTCCGCCACCATAAAACAGTGGACAAACATAGCGTAGTAACTAATAAGATGTTTGCAATGGCAAGGGCAAAAATTCAACTTTTCGTTCTAAAATAGTTGACTGAAGAACACAAGTTCCAGTTCATAGGTATTTATTTGCAACATTGAAACAGGATAGAGGATTTGAATTACTTGGGCACATAATCCTGTATGATGAGACATGAATGCTCAATGACAAAACATTCATTATAGCTGACTCCAGAAATACTCAATTTTCAGAAATCAGTCAAGAAATTGATGGCAATTATGTTATAGGACTCAAATGGTGTAGTGCTCGTGGATTTCACATCGCATGCTTGGACTTTTAACGCGGTCTAAGAATGTGAAACACTGGACAGACTGAAGTATTTGCGGATGATTGTTATGATATCCCACCCTCGCAAAAACGCCACCCTAAACACCGTCAACTTGACAGAGAAGTGCTTTCAGTTATACGGTTGAGACTGCATCCATAATATAGTCCTGACTTGACATATGCAGATTATCATACATCTGGGTCCCCCACAAAGATAAACCTGATGTTGCAGAGGTGCAAGGATCGATCCAGTTTCTTGACGCCACATACTTCGAGGCTGATATGTAAGCAATCTTAAACCCGCGGGGGAATTACGTCAGTCTTGATGTTGGCTACATGAGAGAGTAGCCTAATATTGCTGATATCATACACATATGTGTTAAAAGTCATGGGGTTGGTTGTTGGCGCTACATTGTCTTAAACACATGAAAATGGTTAAATCTGTATCAGTTATTCTTGCATCAATCTGTGGGAACACCGATTAGGCAATTCGTGAATTATCAGCATTCGAACGGAGCATAATCTCGATTGCATAACGGATGGAATATTCCATTTCAGATATTCTGCAGACATCTGATACTCCTCGATTTACTTATGTTCTAGAGAAAAATGGTGATGAGAGGGGTTTCAAAAAGTGCAGCACGGTGCTCGCCGGCAGCCCAGCTATTTTTCTTCTTCTTCGGTCGCCTCAAGGAAATGGATTCCGTGGCTCCCTTCCTCAGCCGTTACACTGGGCAGTTGTCAGCCGGTCCTACTTCGACTTCCCTTGTCCGTCTGTCAATCCGTACGTCAAGGTCTATTGCACGCTGTCCGCCGAATGACTTCGGTTCTGTCATGCTGCTAGCACCCCGCTTTTTATGCTATTCCAACACGGCCAAAATTTGCATGTGTGTAAATATCGTCTCGTTTTGGACGAGATAGGCGCGCATAAATTGCGTCTTCAATAGCGGCCATATTTCTTTTTGTCATCACTTTGCAGGCAAGACACATTCGCACTCGTTTCGAATTCTGAGGTAAGTCATGTCTTTCGTGACATATGTACCAGGAATAACTAGTGGAAGACATTACCACCCACAATGAACAGTCCAGTGGTCGACCACGGGCCCTTAACACTCATTACCACAGGCGTCTGTCTATAATTATCTCTAATAACAGACGAGCAACACTGGATCAAATTACACTCATTCAATGCAGGTGGTTCCAGATGCATATCCGTCAAGATTTTTAACTCACATGGGATCTGTGAGCAGAAAATCTACATGAGTGGCCCTGTTAACACTATGACGTCGTGACGTCGCTGATTGGGATCTAGAGGACTGGCAACATGCGGGGCGGTCCGATGCATCAGTTCCATTTATTTCATACTGATAGAAAGTTTCCGATGAGTATCAGACCGCGTGAAGCCACAACGTCAACAATGCAGTCTAGTTGTGTTTTCATGATGCTGTTGGGTGCGTTCGCGTGAAATGAGTCTAGTTCGCGGGCCCATTTAACATATCAATGACGAGTAACAGTAACATGCCAATTTGCATCCATTCGTGGACTCTATGAATTATATTGTCCATATCGCCGTTTCTTTTTCCTTAAAGGCCTGCGAGATGTTCAGTTATTATTGTACATAAATTATTTCATTCATTAAAACGCGAAGTTACATGATAAAATGTATTTGCTAAAGATGCCTAAATCCTAACTAAAATTAATTTCTAAAAGTAAATATTTATTAGAAAAAAGATCTCGCAACCCCCATCTGTCCTACTGCTAACATATCGTAAATAAAAAAAAATATGCAATTCATACAGCAAATCATTGAATCAAATATACCATTTTATATATCAACCGAGAATCCATGTTAAATTCACAAATTACATATATTACATAAATTAAATATAATTATTAAGTAATTAATTTGCATTAAATTTTCCATTTATGTGAATCGAATATAAGCGAATATCGAGTTGCATATCTTTATAAAAGTCGAGGAACAGTACCTGATCGATCCGAAAGAGTTGAACCAAATATAGTCTTGAGTCAAAAAAATAATTTGCAAAGCAGAACAAAAAAATAGAAATGGAAACAAATAGGCATTGATAAGAAATTTCGAAGTCGTAATATGAAAAATTGTTTATAGTTATTTTATTCTATAATCTATTCACCTTAAATTACAGCGACGTTTTTGCTAGTTATCAGGTAATTCTTCGATATTTTTGAGAAAAAAATCCGCAGGTTTTAATGTCAAAAATTTTGAAGAACTTCTGGAGCAAAGACAGAAATACACACCAAGAGAGTCAGTTATCAAATGAAAAAAAAATTGTTTCTGAGTCGGAGAACTCTTAGGTTTAAGCAATGAACATTCTGAACGTTGTTGATAATTATGTGTATAAACCTCAGCAGGTGTTTCAGTCGATATTTCAGTTTAAATTAAATGTAACAAATAAGTTGTTAAAAAAATATGAAAATGTAATTTCCGCTTTCAACTATATTTTGGGATATTTGTGTTAAACACGATTGAAAGAAAAATAACGAAAATTTTTTTTATATTCCTGTTTTGTCTTTGAAGTTACGTAAGTTTATTCGGAGGTTGAACCATCAAAGAAAATGGCACCGATCTTTCGTACTCACATACATCCCGCTCTCTCTCCCGCTCTCTGTCTGTCTGTCTTTCTCTCTTTCTCTCTCTCCCTCTCTCTCTCTCTCTCTCTCTCTCTCTCTATATATATATATATATATATATATATATATATATATATATATATATATATTATAATAATAATAACAATAATAAGAATAAGAATAATAATAATCTTATAGATATAAGTAAGTATACTCGTCCGGAAAACATTAGATGTATTGGCTTGTAAATGAACAAACTAATACCCAAAGAAAAATAAGGAATGAAAAAAGAAAGAAATAAGATAATGTAGTTCAGGCGAAAACAATCGACCAGAATCCAAGCTCAGTGTCCAAAGAGAAAAACCTACGACTCGGGTAAAATAAAAATAACTAAGCAAAGTGCTCAATACGCTAAGTAGAGCAAATCTAACTATGAACCTAAAGAGCCAGGCAAACCTACCAAGGTTTCAACTACGCGGATCGTCAGGGTACGCTGGCCAAAGAGGTAATATTAGAACAGAATATAAATAGCGTACAACATGAAATATATATATATATATATATATATATATATATATATACTCGGATGCAACTGTATCTGTCTATATTTCTGAGATGAGGTATTATGTAAATTATTTACATTATTCGGACTATTGTCCTCTTTTTGTCGCAATATTTCTTACAACGTTTCGGCCGTTGTACGCTCCGGCCTTCTTCAGGTGGTTGGAATGTCGAACTGAACCCTCTATTTCGCTCACTGGGGTAGACTGTTCTAGTTCCACGTGCCATGTTTAATTTGTTATCTCCTGTTAATTCCCCTCTCCAAGTTCTCCACCGCCTTAACCGGTATTGAACTCATACTATTTGGGTCCTGTCACTGGATCTAACTAACGCCTTTACCAACTGTGCCATGTGTCCTACAACTATTTAAATTGAATATATTTATCATTTATAAATAAGATCATGCTTTTATATATAATATATATATATATATATATATATATATATGTGTGTGTGTACATATCTATCTATACATATGTATAAAACTGACTATGTGTGTGTGTATGTGTGTGTTCGCAATATACTCGAAAACAATAAGGCATATTTCCACCAAATTTGGAACATAGATTGTACTCGATACTAGGTGTTTCTGGGCGTATAAATTAGTAATTTTTTAAAAATCAATAACCGATAATCGATAAATATAATGTTTAAATGGGAATTTCCATTAGTTTGGTTGTTTTTAAACTTTCAGATTTGAAGTCTAAACCCTAAGGCCAATTTTAGTGAAACTTGATAAGTGTGTCCAACATATTGTCACGCGTATTATGCGCTATGTTGATTTTCGCTTCTCTTGACATGGGGACCCCCACGGTGCCCCAAAGGGACCAAAAAAAATTCAAATTGCTTCGATTTTGATGAAATTTTGCATTTTTGTTACGCTCTTACAATGAGATAGAAATTGGTTGTCAGATTTTTAAAAATGCATGAGGGGCACCCCCAGGACGACCCTATAAACCACTTGATGCCTCAATTGCTTTTCAAGTATATTTTGTAGCAGTATTCCCAAATTTCAAAGAACATTTCACTACATATCGAGTAACTGAAGTAGTCACTTGGAATTCACTGAAAATCAACACTGGGACCACTCACGAGTTAGGGGACTAGCAGGGAACCCGAAATTTTCAATTAAGTCTGCAGCCTTGGCCATAAAGTCGATTAAATAAAAAACTTAAAAAAGATCTGCTTTATTATTTCAATTACTATTAGTCTTAAACCTGTCCTTTGGCTTGAAATTTTGGACCCCTAGGGTGAACAAAAGAGACCCCCAAATTTTCAAATTGCTTCGATTTCGACGGAATTTTACATGTATGTTACAATCTTAAAATGAATCAAAACTGATGATCAGATTTTGAAAACTACATAAAGGGCCCCCAAGATGACCCATGAACACCTTGCTACATTCCGATGAAAATTTGCACATAATTTGTGTTTAGATCAATCAACTCAAAATCAAAACTGACACCCCATGTGTCATAAATTCATTATAAAAATATCGGTTTTTCCCATGGATTCCCGTTTTGGTACTGAAATAGTTTAGTTTGCATTAACTTGATGGCAAAAATCATATCCTTCCTTAAGGAAAAAAGAATAAGTGCACCGATGAGAGAAGTGCATGTAGGTATAAGACGCGCGTGCGAGATCGATCGAGATGTGTAGTGTGTACAATTGATTTTGCTCCACATGCAATGATCGATCGAGTTATGTAGTGCGTACTATCGATTTTGCTTCAAGTGTAGTATTCATTAGTGCTATGTAATGAAATAAATGCAAAAAATCTCATTCCCATCAAAGTTGTCATCCAGTAGAAAAAGTAGGCTGCCTTCATGAATGTATATTTTGAATTTTTGATACTTTAAATTTAAATTTGTGAAAATCATATTATTAAAAAGTTTAAGCGTAAATGCCAATTTTTAATTATGTATTTATCATCTTCTTGTCAGCGTTTGAATAATGCTTACACTCATATTTGGAAACTTGAGCCCTAAAATTTTGACAGTTTTATTCTGAAAAATGCACTTATAATAATGTAAAGACCCTCTTTCGATTCATTTATAATTATGCTAAACTTAGCGTGTACGTTTTAACGTTCATTGTAAGTAGGTTTCTAGCTGCACGTTAATTTTTATTTTTATCACTAGAACATTTTTTTGGTAGTCTATTTTTAGATAAATCCTAACTTTACGAGCTTGCTTATAATTGTTTACCACGTTCCCGTGGTCTCCCTTATAAACTTGCATTTAATTTATTGTGGCTATATTTCCATTAATGTGTATAATATTCTTGCGTTTTAATTGATTACTTCATTGTTATCCAAAAAGCTTAGCGAAACCCCTCCAACTACAGCCTGACAGTAATGCTAAGAAAGCGAAATCCTTCACTTGGACGTGCTACTACTACAGCCAAACGCATGAAAGCACGGAGAAGAAACGCTTCGCAACAAGAAACTCAAATTAGACTGACACAAAATGCTATTCGTACAGCTAACGCAAGGTCGGCAGAAACTAATGAGCAACGGTTAACTGGACGAGGAAAAAAAGCTGCCAGAACTACTGATACTCAAGCTGTCGAAACTGAGGGGCAAAGAACAATTCTATACAGTCTTTTTGAACGTTGGTTTTCAGCCTTAGCACGGCTGCTAGAAGTCTTTGTTGAATTTCTTCTCCTTCCAATGCATTGTTCATTCGATGCAGTTTGAGCAAAAGCTGTCAATAAAGCATTTCTCCTCAACAATTTTCGAAGATCGATTGCGATTAATGTACTCTTCATTTGCTGACAAGTTTTTTTGTATCTTCTGTGCTTCTGTAAAAAAACAACTTTCTCCTGTTATAAATGTTTTTGCACTTCATGCCATTAAATTTTTTCGCCATATAGACAAGAGGCACTAAAGAAAAATCTTCCTTATTTTAACTTTACAGATTGGATGAGGTTCGTGATCTTTTTTGGAATAAACCCAGGCAACGCCGGGTAATGTTGCTAGTATTTTATATAATTATGCACGTATATGTGCGTGTGTGTCTGTGTGTATCTATATGATCATATCTACTGATTGGCTTACGTAAGCTTCTAACAATCGTGTATGAATGTTCTACTCTTCATTCATCTGGAGAAACTTTGCCTGATGTTTCACTTAGAACTGAGTCCCTATTCTATGATATGCATATATCTCCATTCATATTTTATGCTATCATATTTAAACTGTATCACCACAAATCATGTGAACTTGATGGTATCCCTGCAATAGTCAATTAAGAAATTTTCTTCTGAACTGGCTCCGATTCTCTCTGAACTCTACAATAAATATCTTGCTGCCGCTTACTTTCCTTCTTGTTGCTTTGGTTTGGTTTGCTGTTTTACAGCATATCAACCTCATTGGGTTATTTAATGCCGACAACTTTTTTTCCTGGTAATATTTTGTTTTGTCAAAAATCTATTTCTGGTAATATTTTTTTCCTCAAAAATGTATTGCTGGTGATATTTTCTTTCAAAAATATATTGCTGGTAATAGTTTTTTTTTTTTTTTTCTTCAAAGATTTATTTCTGGTAACAATTCTTTTACAAAGTATCTCTGGTATTAAAACCCATTTATACACTTTTATAATGCTTTTTACGTCAGTTTCGGTGTTAACTATTTGCCCATATCTGGAACTCTAACAGGTGCTACCACTCCGATCAGGGTGGACCTGGGAACACCAGTAATTAAGAGGTGGTTCCACGCTCCTCAAAAGCTCCTGATCAGAGGCCTTGCTGTTGGACGAAGTTTATCGTCTAACCCAGGACGCGGATGTAGTTTATCGTCAAACCCAGGACAGCTTCTTGTTGGAAATTTTCTTCTGTCGTTCCAGTCTTTAAGAACTTGGGCAAATTGTGATCCTTCTATTGGCCTATTAACCTTCTACCTTTTTGGCAATATACTGGAGAGTATAAAGTCTAAATACACATATTTAATCGGCTAAAGGCACGTCAGGCTATATGATGGTTCCGTATAAGATACAGGTTCGATCCCTGTCGGAGGGCGAATATTTTCTATGAAAATTTCTCGGACATTCAAGAAGGTAAATGTTGTTTAATACTGTTTATTATAAACAGAGCATTTACTTAAATATTTCTATCTTTAAAAAGAATGTATAAACATAAAAATGTCTTAAAATGTTACTTCAACTTTCGCACCACCGCAACGTAGTTTTCATGTGCTTTTTCTAAAAATATATTCATGATAATTGTTCTGATTATCTTTCCTGTTTGGAACGTAGTCTTCATGATTTTACGCCTAGTATTACATTGGTGACAAGTTCTCATCATTTTACTGTTGCCATCACTAGATGTAACCGTAAATACTATGCTATTTTTTCTTCCCTTACTTATGGAACACTTTTCCGGCTTCTTGCTATCCATTCAACTTTGATCTTCAAAGGCAAAATGATTAGAAATATGACTTCATTAACTATTTATTTCCTAATTTATATTATTATTATATATATATATATATATATATATATATATATATATATATATATATTGAGTCTATATGTGTATGTCGAGGAGTGTATTTGTGCTTATGTGCACAATTTGCTGCATGAAAAAAAGAAGAAATATTTAACAATATTTTTCTTATGGATGAAATGATATTAGTTGTCAGCTGTTAAGATTTTTACAAAACTCTTTTTGACAATTATCGTCTTGACAAAGGTCAGCTGAAGGAGTGGCGCTTTCAAGAACCATGTCAACCGTGCCTGACAAAGAGGGTCGGCTGAGTGAAGCGGACGAAGAACCAGGTCAATAGATGTTTTAGACGAAAGCTGACGGGACAAAGTGGGCCTGTTCTCTCTAAGACAGTGGTCTTTGGTTGCGTAAAAGAGACACCTGTTCACCCGCCACGCGAAAGGAAGGCACACGCCGGTTAAACCGTTCGCCCCCTCACCTCGGCTTACTTTTCCTCGGTCGCCTACAGATCATTTCATCCTTATAAGAAGGTTACAGCTGAATAATATTTGCCAACTGCTACAATTTTGTCTCATGATTTTATTTCTTGCGTAGAGATCCGACCAAAGAATTATTTTTCATAAGCGTCGACTAGATTAAGTTGCACAGTATGTTTTAGTGTTTAATTTCGCGTATCTGTTTTACCGATAAAGTTATACCCATGAATCAGTGTCTTTCTTTTTGGTTTGATATTTTATCATACGTGTTTCAATTTTGGTTCATGGTGACTTTCATGGTAGAACAGTTTACTGGCTTTCCGGTTCCTTTTGTACCGGGGATGCTGAAGTTACTCCGTCCCACCTCTCAGAAGTTAAAATGACCAAATCGACAAAGCTGCAGATGGTTTGAATTCAGAGGTTTCTGCCTCCTATACCGGTTGCCGCCCAAGGTTATAGGGTCCAGTCTGGGTGAATAGGGAAGGATCCCTAAAATCCGTAAATTAATGCAATGAAGTGAAATTCGAATTCAATCCGAGCAGCTATCCATCACTCAACCGTGCCTCACCTTTGTACATTACTTAAAAGATATCCCCTAATATGGGGACTTTGAGAGCACGGTATTGTCAATCACTATTGAGTTATGCGTATATGTTGGGGTCCTGTTGATTCCCATTCTGTCGAGCACCTTCTAGATAATCCTTGAGTCTTTTCTTTTGTTTGGGATTTTTTCGGCATTTCCATCATAGACGTGTGGGCTTTTCTACATTCGGTGAGTTTAGTTGGTGTGTGCATATTATTACACATCAGCTCATCACCCTCATTGCAAATTATTGAGCCAGCCAAAGGGGTATAAAATGCTAATTTCACGAAAAACACTTACCGAGTTACTGCCTGGTCATTGCGTGCAAAATGCATGGAACTATTAGTAGTGGTTGGTCATTGTACACCGGAAAGTTATTAGGAATATATATATATATATATATATATATATATATATATATATATATATATATATATGTGTGTGTGTGTGTGTGTGTGTGTGTGTGTGTGTGTGTGTATTTAGTCAGCTGTCCTTCTTTCATCCACATTTCATTGAATGCGACAAAGTGCTTTTATTTAGTTTTTTATACAGTTTCTCATGGGATCTATTTTTTTTTCTTTCGGATGATAAATTATATAACAACCATCCGAATGTTCTTTTTATCCGAGCCCTTTCGGCTATACATTTAGCCATTTTCAAGGATTATATTTTAACTGTTAAAATAAGAAATAGTTTGTTGTATGTATGTTTTATAAAATGTTTTCATTTTTCAAAACCCGGTCAAGATATTATATCCATTTTCAAAGTTAATATTATTATGTGTTGGTTTTTTGTTTTTAATAAGGCTTCCATTATTTTTAGCCTTTTTTGCATGTAGATGATGCTTTTATATTAGTCTTGTCAACAAGTATGTTACAAATAATGTCCGGTAGGTCTCCATGAATCTTTAAATGAGATCTAATTGAGCTATGGTCAGAAACGTGTAGAGTGAGTCTGCCTGTCAAACATGTACGTCATTAGAGGATGGTTGAAGGACTTAAAGTGTATTTAGTTCATTTTGAATCTGAAACAATCGTGTCTGTTTCTGTCAACAACCAAATTTTCAATTCTGACATATTTCATTCAACAAATAATTTCTAAACAATAATAAAAGAGAACATTTTTAAAGATTTTGAAATTAGCGAAAAAGTTTCCCTAGGTTTTTTTATATAATTAACCAAGAAATTTAAATTAAAATACCTAAGAAATTTGAATTAAATGATTATTAATTATATTCAGAGAAACATGTTTACATCTCGAGTATCTTAGATGCATTTATTAATATTTAGCAGGATATGAATGTATTTTAAACTAAGGAAAAGTTAGATCGATGTTAATTCCCTGTATTTCATTCAACAAATTATGTAAATAATATAAAAAAGATATCTGGTTCAGAACATTTTTAAAGGTTTTTCGAAATTAGCGAATTTAAAAAAAAAATAAATGTAAATTAGTATAAGTTTACTGTGTCTCTTGACATAGAGTTTTCCCTGGATCTATATCCTCCTGGAAATTCCATACGATTACCATATATATATAATAGTTGAGATGGAAACATGAACGAATTAGTCGATGATTAGATTAATAAAGACAATGGAATGTTTAATGCTGGAAATATGCTTTAGTTGTCCTCATCACTGGTATAATAATAGATGATTTCAATGCATATGAAGGACAAACATCCGTAAATAAATCAATAACTTTGTAGTCTAATGTTGAAGAAAACTAACATGTATTTCACAGAATAGATATTTATGTATCAGCTTGATAGTAGAAGTAAAATTTAGTGCTTAATATTACTCATACAGATTAAAAATGAAATCAAATTCAAATTAATCACGTAGGCGATGAACGCATTGATCCATTCAGGTGCGTGTATATGCTTATAAATACACAGTGCGATGTGTGTTTATTCCGTTTAGACAGATGAGTGGCGAAGATGACTGTTAGACAGAAATCAACAAATTGAGAGAGGATGATGTTTTGGCTTGTTTTAACTTTCTTTTTAATTCTCGAATATTTTGCATTATTTTTTCTAACTCTGTTTAATCATGATATGGTTTTAGTAATATTTTCATTCAAAGAAAATGCTTCCATTTGAATTTCAGTCAGAAGGAAATTACTTTTCTTTCAAGTTCGTCCTCAAAGGGAACTTCACTCTGATTTTCACTATTCAAATTTTACAATTTATTCTCTTTGACTATTTCAGATTTTTAAGCGAAAAGTGAGATGGATCTTGTCTTGTTTATAAGGTTTTACTATTATTATTATTATTATTGTTTGTTTGTTTTTTCTTTGTTGTGTTGGGGTGGAGCTAAGTTAGATGTTGAATGTTTTCCTAAATCTTATTTTTGAATGGCGTTTTTTTTAATCCGTTCAGTATTATTTTTCGAAGTCTTAAACTATGACACCTGAAATTACCGTTGCTATATTTTTTCGCTTTTTTTTTCTTCATTTTGTTGATTTTATTTATTTGTCTCGTTTTTCTTCTTTTTTATCGTTGTTGTTTTTATTTATTTTTGTACGCCTTCTTATTTGGGGAAATCATTTTTTTCCACTTAGTATTTATTTTTCGTGTACTATTTAACTCTTCCGTTCGAATGTGGGGCTTCCGGAATTTTCTCCTGCTTTCTTTAAAGCCGATATATTATTGAACAAAAAATCAAACAAAATAAGTTTCAGCTGAAATGTCTCGAATGTCTCGGAATTGTTAAGCGGAGTGTCGAATTCCAATTTCCGTTGAGGGTCGTTATATTCACTTACGCGCAAATACCCTTTGGAAAGATAGGTATCCACCTCTTCTCCCCCAGCTAAGGGTTAGTTAATAAGGCTTGTATCGTTAAACCATTATCTTTGAAAACTTCTTACAATCTAAAAGTATTTTTTGCCTTTATATAACCCGCACCGATTATTAAATAAGCCATAGAAAACGAATCGATCAATCTGAGAATCACCATCTAACAAGTTTCAGTTAGTTCTCTTCTTTGTACGAAGGCTACATTTGGACTGAATGATTCGTTTTAATTTCAGAGTCGCAGTTAATCTTTGGAGGAATAGATTCTGGCTAACTTCTATACCAAATAATATACACACGGAGGAGGCACGGTGGAGTAATGGATAGCGGCTTGGATTGAGGAATCAGAGAACCGAGTCCGCGTGTCGATACCGAGACTGCTGCAAGCCCATTGGTCGTTTTCACAGAGCTTGGGGCCTGTCCAATCATCGCGCAGGATTTCTCAGACCTTATAGCGCCCGCGTGATCGCGCGTCAGCTTATATGTAAGTGCGCTCAAGGTCAACCACCTCTATTGCGAGACTCGGGCGTGCTTTCACACTTTTGCGTTTATTGTTGCCCGCGTACACGCACTTGGCTTACTTTATTCGCCTACTTCGGACACCGCAAGTTGTTGATTACGTGTTCTAGCTGCTTTTTTATTTTATAGTTCCAACCCAACCCCACACACGTTAGCCAATTGTACTAAAAACCCATTTCCTTTTGGATTTACCCTTGGTTTACCCTTTTTAAATTTCCACTTTTTTAGTTTCGAGTTCCCCTTTAGTAACATCTGAACTCATTTTACTGGTTGTTCCCAATTTTGTGTCTGCGTTAGCAGTGCACGTTTTTTCGTTTTGGATTTGTCGAAATCTCTTTTAAAGCTTTACCCTCTTTGACGTTTTTACTGTTTGGATGCCACCTAAAAGGAGGAAACTTTTGGGACGGCGCACGGCAGCTGCCTCCGGGGCTAGAGCAGCGAGGGCGAGTGAAACCCCTGAACAGACTTCTTTGCGTCTTTCACGGATCGCCTCGAGCTCAGCTGCTCGCTTATCTACGAAAAGCGCCGCTGCGCGGACTGAATGGTTGGCTTCAACGGTTTCAACCATGTCCGCACGCCGCGCCAGGCTTTTAGCTGAAGAACGTTCACTTCAGAATTCACAGGACGCAGTCCGTGTGGATAGATTGAGGGCTTCACAGTCCCTAGCACAGAAAAACCAAAGTCGTTTGCGGGATGCCACCGCCAAAGCTTGCTCCAGGGATTTAGAAAGCCCCGAACAAACAACTTCACGTCGTCTTAGGAATACTAGGGCTACAGCCGCCTCTAGAGCTTCGGAAACAACCCCAAGAAACTGCACATCGTCGCTTTAGAAATGCCTTATCCACCGCGTCTGCCAGAGTTTTAGAAAGCCCTCCACAGACCACTGTCCGTAGCGTTAGAAATGCCCGCTCCACTGCATCTGCTAGAGCCCTAGATAGCCCTGCACAAACCACTGTTCGTCGCGTTAAAAATGCCCGCTCTACTGCGTCTGCCAGGGCTGCAGAAAACTCTGAAGTACGCCGTCAACGGCTCGAAAACATTAGCCAATTTCGAGCTTCTTTGAATGGCGTAAATTCGCCGTCTGCGTCATTTTGGTCAAATGCCGCATACAATTATAACTGCACTGTCAACTATTCCCCTTGGAGAGACGTACAAACAGGGGCGATGGATAAAGTTTGCACTTTTTGCAATGCAAAAAAGTGGGCCGCTGAGCAATCTGGGCTTTGTTGCTCTGGGGGCAAAATCAAACTCCCTTCTTTAGACGAACCTCCCCGGCCGCTTAGGGACCTCCTTCTGGATACAACTTCGGAGTCAACGCATTTTCTTGAAGCAATACGTAAATACAACTGTTGCTTCCAGATGACGTCTTTTGGTGCGAAGGCTATTAGTGAGGGGGGATTGATGCCTACTTTCAAAGTGCAAGGCCAGGTTTACCACTTAATGGGATCACTTTTGGCTGATCAGGGAGAGCCATCTTAGTTCCTACAAATTTACTTTCTCGCTGACTACAACGAGCAGGTTGATGCGCGTCTAGGAATTCTGCCTAGCAATATTTCCGTCGGTCCCCGTAGAGACATTCTGTTCCGTCTACAAGACATGCTTCACGAAACTAACAGTTACACCCGAAGCTTAAAGTTTGCGTTGCAAAACAACTCTTCGCCCTCTTTCACCGTTGTCATCGATGCAGACAGACGGCCTCAAGGTGAGCGTGAGCGTGAGCGTCGCTTCAATGCTCCTGCATGTAATGAAGTCGCCGCAGTCATCCACGGTGAGGAGCATAACAGCCGTGACATTATCATAAGGTACCGGGGCGGTGGTCTGCGCTGCATCAGTGAAACCCACCGTTCATACGACTGTCTCCAAGACCCCCTTCTTTTTCCATACGGAAGCGATGGGTACCACTTCAAAATCCCAATATAGCAGGCAAGCAGCGATTCCATGTCGACCTCAAAGACGGTCTCCTGTAGGGCTTACTAAGCCTACATATTTATGCTTAGGGAGTGTGAATTTAACCACTTGCACAGGTGCCGTCAACTATTTCTTCAATTCGCTGTTGACATGGCTGCAAAAATGGAGTCGGAGAAGTTAGGATTCATCAAGTTAAACCAATCCAAACTTAGAACCGACTCCTACATTCACCTTCGTGATGGTCTGCGTTCTGATGGTGACCCACGCAATCTCGGCAAACCGTGCATTTTGCCTTCCTTTTACATTGGTGGCTCTCGATACAGGCATGAAAGGACACAAGACGCAATGGCCTATGTCCGTCATTACGAGAGGCCTAATTTGTTCGTCACGTTCACGTGCAATCCGAAATGGGTTGAAATCACACGAACTTTTTCCAGGTCAGCAGTACTCACACCGCCCTGACCTAATTGCCCGCGTTTTTCCGGTTACAGCTGCGTAAGGTTATGGATTTAATCCTTAAAGGGCAAGTCTTCGGACGCGTTAAGTGCCATATGTATACAGTGGAATGGCAGAAACGCGGTTTGCCTCATGCCCACATTCTGCTGTGGCTCAACGATAAGGTTGACGCAAACAAAATAGACGATTTTATTTCTGCTGAAATTCCGGATCTTGCGCTAGATCCTTTGCTCCACGAAATCATTAAAAACAGTATGATACACGGCCCCTGTGGCGCGAATTACGAAAAAGGGTTATGTTGGTCAAGCGGCCCCACTTGCGCAAAGGTTAACCCCGTAAGTTTATCTCAGAAACGCAGACTGCGACGGATGGTTACCCACTGTACAGACGTAGAAGGCCTGCTGAGGGCGGCAGAACTGTGACAGTTAAGAGGCACACTCTGGACAATCGTTGGGTAGTGCCTTATTGCCCGCTGCTGTCCAAGACTTTTGGAGCCGACATAAACGTTGAATACTGCCACTCGGTTAAGTCAATATAGTACATCTGCAAGTACGTTAATAAAGGCAGCGATGCTGCCGTTTTCGGTATCCGGCACGACAATTGCGTTGACGAGGTGGCCGATTACGTGGCTGGACGCTACCTCAGCAGTAGCGTGGCCTTCTGGCGATTTTCAGATTCCCCATACACCAAAGGGCTTCAGCCATTGTGCAGCTTGCTGTTCACCGAACAAAACGTCCAGCAGGTTGCGGAAAACCCTAAAGACACAACCCTAACGGCTTTCTTTAAATTATGCTCAACAGATGATTTTGCCAAAACATTGATATACCCCCAAATCCCTATCGAGGTTTATCCCGATGTAAGGTCTAACCCTTGCCTTGGACGCGATCCTCTGTCGCTCTGGCTAAAGTACAGAGAATACATGTCAGAGGATGTGGTGTTCTCCGTTCAGCGTAACAGCCCAGGAGATGAATGCGGTTTCACTGACTTCATATTCAACAGAGCGCTGGTGGCCCTAGAAGATGTTGTTTTCGAACTGGGAGGTGCCTCTTTACCAACTTACGGTTTGCCACCACCGCTCAGAGACGGTTTTGACACTGTACCAACTGAGTTATTACGGGAATCATCCTACTCCATCGAGGGGCTGAACGCATACATTACCGAAAACGAGCCCATACTTCTACCTGATCAGAGGGTTGCTTTCACTATCATAACAGACAGGGCAAACGGCTCCAGTGGAAGTATATACTTTTTAGATGCGCCCGGAGGAACTGTCAAAACTTTTGTTACTAAATTAGTCCTGGCAGAGGTACGGCGTCGTGGGGAGATTGCTATTGCGCTCGCATCTTCCGGGATTGCTGCAACGTTGCTACCGGGAGGTAGGACCGCTCATTCGGCTTTTAGGTTGCCGCTTGATATATGCCGGTCACAAACTCCTCTCTGCAACATAACAGAGAATTCGCCACAGGCTGAAGTTCTGCGGAGATGCAACCTTATAGTTTGGGATGAGCGCACGATGGCGCACAAGGGCGCTCTTGAAGTCTCCAAGACATCCGCGACTCCTCCGACCCCATGGGTTGAGTAACCCTTCTCCTCGTAGGCGACTTTAGGCAGACTCTACCTGTTATTCCTAAAGGTACACACACTGACGCTGTCCGCGCCTGCCTGAAGTCGTCTGCCCTTTGGCGCCACGTGGAGACTCTTAAACTGAGCACGAACATGCGTACCTACTTGAATGGGGACTCCAGATTCGCTGAATTCGCACGGGACCTTCTTGCTCTTGGGGAGGGGAAAATGCCATCTGACACACAGGGTTTTGTGCAGATGAATCAGCTTGCCACCACTGTTGAATCACCGGATGAATTGATGAATGCAGTCTTCTACAACCTATCCACTAATTTTGCCGATGCCGATTGGCTTGCTGGGCGGGCCATATTGGCACCGAAGAACTGTACAGTTGATTCCATCAACCTTAAACTGTTGGATTGCATTCCCGGCCAATGTCATGTTTATAAGTCCATCGACAGAACATCCGATCCATCTGAATTAGCTGAGTATCCCATAGAAGTTTTGAACTCCCTTCAGCCGTCCGGACTCCCACCTCATATTCTTCGGTTCAAAGTTGGTGCTTCGATTATGCTAATCAGGAAGTCTCTCCCACCTAAACAGTGCAACGGGACTTGCCTCATTATTAAATCCCTGTCTCCGAACCTGATTGAGGCGACCATTGCAACTGGCTGCTGCAAGGGGAAGTCGTTCTGATTCCCAGGATAAATCTTCTGCCGTCAGACGCAAGCATACCAATCAATTTTCGTCGCTCACAATTTCCCGTGAAGCTTTGCTTTGCTATGTCCATTAACAAATCACAAGAACAGACGCTTAGCATCGCAGGTCTGCATTTACGTGAGCAGTGCTTCTCTCACGGCCAACTTTACGTTGGGGGCTCATGAGTTGGGTCTAAGGACAGGGTTTTCATTTAATCTCCCAACAACTGTGCTAGAAACATAACCTATACGGAGGTCCTGTAGACAACCCACGTATTTGGCAGTCGATGTGTGTTGTTGTTCGGAACTCATAAATAATGGACAGTCAGAGGTTAAGAAATAATATAAGAGTTACTTAACAAAAAAATTAATAAGGTTAATATATTATGAACCTATTTTCTTTGTATGTAAAAATATGTAATGAAAAAGTATGCATCACGTTGCTTTTTTTATAGTTATACACGTCTTTTATAGTGTGTGTGTGTGTGTGTGTGTTTGCAAGAACTTATTTGCGTTAATATGTGTATGAATGTATTAATTTTTTCTCGTTTCTCCCCTTTCTCTCACCTGTTCACACCTCTTTCTATCTCTCTCTTTCTATCTCTCTCTCTCTATCTCTCTCTTTCTATCTCTCTCTTTCTCTTTCTCACTTTTCTCTGTCTTCACTCCCCCTCTCATTTTTCTATCTCATTCTTAACGCACCTCTCTTTCGCTCAAGTTGTCATGATCTCTAATCCGATTGCCCATTAGTTCGATCCTCATTGGGGGTCCGATACTTGTAGCCTAGATCCAAAGATAAACTATGTTTAATAAATAATAACTTTATCATTCTCTCTCGCATCTGCCTCCTTTCTTCACTCTCTTATTTCACACTTCAATTGCACTCTTTCTTACTACTTTGTACTTTCCTTCTGTTTATCCTTTTAATATATGTACTCATGTTACAAGTTGGTCAATGATCAATCATGGCCATCAGTCAGTAATTATCTAAGTTGTCTTTTCCCTAGTTTTATGGCTTTCCTCCCCAACCCCACCTGCTTGCCCACTTAGTCTCTTCACAAATAATTAAGAAAAAAGAGTAAATAAAGTTGTTGTTTTTTACATTTATTATTATTATTATTATTATTATTATTATTATTATTATTATTATTATTCTCTTTGAAATCGATACTCGAATTGTTTGATTCATTAGAGAAAAAGAAAATCGAAATCCGTATATCCGGTTTAATGTTATTGTTGTTGTCAAACGGATGATAGGTTTGTGGTGCGTTTTAGTTGGAAATCGTTTTGCGAAAACGTATTGGGTTTTAAAATGTCTATATCGCAATAATAAAAAAAACTGATTAAAAACTATTCGAAAAATTGATTTAATGAATGAATGATATATTGGAAATTGATCTTTACTGGGGTAGAAAATGTGTACAAATCAATATCTTAAAATAACTACTTTAACGTTCATGTTTTCAATTATAAAAGATTTTTTAAATTCCTATTATTGAGGAAATTTGAGCCTTTTGTTTTTACCGTAGCTGCTCGTAATAGAAATAATCCCTCTACCTTAAGTAATGCGATTTAAAAACCGTGTAAATGTTTCAAAGTGAACCAAAGTATGAAAGGTTGAAAGAAAAAAAAACGAAACTCTACGAAGAAATGAGAAAAAATAAAGACGTATTGACTGCCTAATTCAAGACAAGTGGATGACATTGTGTTGACAGTAAACTCAGGAAGATAGTTGAGAGAATTATTAGACACGTTAATGAAGAAAAGCAAGAAGTAACTATTAACTCTAAAAAGACCGAAAGTATGTCTGTCAGCAAATGATACAGCCCAAGTTTTCGGCAATGTAATGGGATTTCAAAACGAAGCAGGTGCAATAACTTTACTATTTATGGTGTGTAGTAACAGTAGCAGAGGACGGAAAATGTGTCATCGAAATCCGAAGGTGCATTAATACAGAGGAAGTTGTCTTACGGAAAATAAGCAATGTATTAAGACATGAAAATATTCTTTGAAAGAAACAAAAATGTGTTGAATTGCTACGTAGTGTCTAATCTCTTATATGGTAATAAAAGCTGAAAATTTTTCTCACATACGGAGAAGAAACTTGAAGTGACAGAGATATTGTTCTACCAACGAATTCTAAGAATTCAATGGCTACGATATTTTAGCAACAAGGATGTTTTCAGTAAAATACGAACAACAAGGAAATTTATATTTTCTAACCATTTTATCCAGTTTATTTCTTGAACAGCGACATGCCTTGACAAATCTGTTCTTTCATGTTTACAGTTAGTAAACCGAGTGATCTGTTAAAATTTCAAAGTTCCCGAGGATTTTCTATTTTTCATTCTTTAATACAGAAACTGTGTGACGAAAGACATGACTTACCTCAGAATTCGAAACAAGCTGATAAAAAGAAATATGGCCGCTATTGAAGACACCATTTATACGCACCTATCTCGTCCGGGACGATATTTGCGCACATGCAAATTTAGGCCGTATTAGTTACTACAATATAGAAAAACCGATATTATGTATTCAGATAAAGGTCACATTTGAGATACAGAATTTAGAAGTATCTTATTCTGTTCTGGATGGGGATAAATTGACACTCTTATCCTGCTTTTGAAGGTTTTGAAACTACATTCATTGAAATCATCTTTTATGTTTTGTCTTTTAGCATGTTATTCACATAGATAGATAGACAATAATAATACTCTTATAAATATAAGTAATTATTCTCGTCCGAAAAAACTTTAGGTGCTTTGGCTTGTAAATAAACAACCTATACCCAAGGAAAACTGAATAATAAAAAAAGAAATAACTAAGAACATGTAATTCAGGCGAAAACAATCGTCCAGAATCCAAGCTCAGTCCAAAGAAAAAAACCTCCAATACGAGAACCCTGACGACCTGCGTAGGTGAAACATAGGTAGCTGTGCCTGGCTCTTTAGGCTCATTTAAAAATAATAAAATAAATAAAATAATTGAAATAAAAACTATAAAAAAATAATACGAATCAAAAGAAATAAAATGCATTGTATTAGTAACACGATCTCGCCTACTTACTGATGAAATATTCTTTTTTCTGGTAGCACGAGACATATTAGCTTTAAGTAATATCCCCTGTTATTATAACAACAAAATATCTCATTACTATACAAAAGAGATCAGCTTGACTGATAAAGTCGTATTCTGTTTTATATTATGCAATATTATATGATTATGGTATTTTTCACAATTAAAAACTTGTAAATTGCCCTCGAGTTTATATTGAATATAATTATAGCCCGTTTTTGAATATCATTCAGATAAATCCTATTCTTAGATTACGGACTCGTACTTTAAAATTTCCGCTGTTTCTATAAATTTACAGTAGAATGATTTGTTTTTATCTTGCTGAACGTTGGTAAAGCTAAATTGCCTGGATTTTGAAAGCTTGACGGATGATGTCATGCAGTAGTAAGTTTTCTTATAAAAAATAAAATTTCTTATTCAATGCACATTTATTATCTAGTCGACTGCATAACATATAAACATACCCACAAAAACACTCTGTCTACAAGAAGAAATGATCTATAAGGAACATATACAAAGGATGATGTGCCTTGGTTTCGTTTTCTAGCGATTACTTTACATTCTTTTCTATTTTCTGAATATTCTAAAATCCTTCACTTATTAATGAACTAAAAATATCGTTATCTTTTTTATAAACAGAT
Source organism: Acanthosepion pharaonis (assembly GCA_903632075.3). NCBI lineage: Eukaryota > Metazoa > Mollusca > Cephalopoda > Sepiida > Sepiidae > Acanthosepion > Acanthosepion pharaonis. Next base: position 142,323 of record CAHIKZ030000164.1, on the reverse strand, counting down.
TTATGTGAAATAGATTTATATTAATAATCACTTTTCCCATATGTAGAGATACATGAAAACACTCATAAATTTGTATTTATGCGTACATGCGTGTGTGTGCATGATAGAGTGAGCATAACAATTAGAACAAGATTTTCAAATATACTTATAAATGTCTTAAAATAATTGTCGGACTTTGTCCATTTCATAATTTGTGATGTCATTTGTTTACATTTAGATACGCTTTGAGCAGATATGAATGTACGTGTGAGATTCATGGAACATTGAAGTTTAAAAGTAGTAAAATCGACCTTGCTAATCGAACGATCCTCCGTGGCTCGATCGGTTAAGGCACGTCAGGCTAAATGACGGTTCCGTATAGGATACAAGTTCGATTCCTGTCGGAGGACGAATATCCTATTAAAGTTTCTCGGACATTCAGGCCGGTAAATGTTATTAATAATGTTTATTATAAAACAGAGCATTTACTTAAATATCTGCATCTATAAAAAGAATGTACAAACATAAAAATGTCTTATAAATGTATATATGGACGTTGTCAAGTGTTTAGAACACACGCTTTCCGACCATGAGACCTGGGTTCAAATTATTAAGCTATGTAATTACTGACGTAGTTGCCTCTATGTAAGGGCCTATACACCTTCTTGGAACGCCTTGCGTTTATTTACATGTAAGCGTGTCTATATGCGTACATCTGCACACACACATATATGTGTGGATGTGTGCGCGCGCAAATCTGTGTTTTCAGGTGTGTATGCGTGCTATAACCAGAATTCATATAGTTCATACGTATTACTCGATCTACTGGTGTTTTGTTGATTGCTTCACCGAAAATAATGTTATTCGAGCGACTATCAGCGAAGAGAATAAGTAGTTCTGTTTCCTGGCGGTTTTAGCCTCGATCAATATTGGTAATCACGATTCACAGATGGCTTCGTAATTACTATTTTGAAAGCACAAGGCACCAGCTATCAACAACATCGCTTACTCAGTTCCTTGCAGATCTCTTTTGGGGATGAAAAGGGGGGGGAAATAACTGACAAGTTACAATACGGCGGGATACTAAAACGAAAATATCATTTTGCTTGGTTCCAGATGTTGTTGATATTGAATAAGTTGAACTTCGGTATGAAGGATTTAAGGATTTGAGGCGCCAATCTTCCAAATTTGTAGCTGCCGACCATGAAATGCTGTACTTGATCTTTTTATCTATGCTCTATCACCGGCCACTGGTGTTAGCGTTCGTTGAAAAATATACCTCACACTCAAAACAGGCCAAATTTTCAGATATTTTCTGTCAAAGACATGATGTTCAGTAGTACAGTTTTCTTCAGAATATGGTTAGATGGTAAGCAAGTTTTGCCGTTTATCTCAAATCTCGGCATGACGAATAAAAAAGTAATTGTTGATGTAACAAATATGCAGTTTTACAGAGTGTCTCGAAATCCCAGGTGCCATTTTTTAATTGAGAATATAATAAAGTATCTGTTCATTCAACAAAGTTTTCTTCTACATTAACAAAGATTATCACTTTTATGACTTAAGACCAACTAGAGAAAGTAATATCTTAAGTTGTCCGAATTTCTTAGATAAACCAGTAATTGTCTGTCTTTATTTCTCAGATAAGGTATTATGTACATTATTTACATTATTCGGCCTATTGTCCGCGTCTTTGTCCCCATATTTATTACAACGTTTCGGCTGTTGTACGCTCCGGCCTTCTTAGACCGGGGTAGACTGTTCCCACGTGCCATGTTTAGTGGATGTCAGTTATCAGTTATCTCATGTTAATTTCCCTTTGAAAATTCTCCACTGCCTTAACCGGGTATTGAACTCACACTCTTTGGGTCCTGTCACTGGATCTAACTAACGCCTTTATCCAATGTGCCATGTGTCTTCGAGGATAGCGTACATACAGTCTTTAGCCATGTTCTCCTATATGGGGGGTCTTACTCAGGACACAGATGTCCTCAATGAATACAATATGGGAACCAGTAATAAGGAGTATCAGAAAAAAGCGATAATAACAACAAAAATTGCAATATGAGCTCTGGTAAAAACCTGAATGATAACAGCAAAAATTGCAATATGAGCACTGGTAAAAATGGTTGCTGAAGACCTTAGGTTTATAATACCCAGAAAATCATACACAGATTCTATCTTCTTGAATCGCGTTCATTTTTGTTCTATCCTCAATTCTTCCCATATTCAGCCTTTTCTCTCCCTTTCACTCTCTGTATCCCCCAGAATCCTAATGGCATTCTCATCTTGCTTGGGGTGAAATTATTTTAAAAAGATGTCTAGGAAAACTTTTTCTTCTTTTATGTATCATGTCTTTTCCGGACCTGGGTGATCATGGCTATACACAACTTCGAAGCAAAGTAATGTTTGTCTCTTTACTATCCCTCCCTGTGCTTATTCTGCCATTCATCTGTGAGATAAATTACTCGATATTTCCCTCTTGCTTTCAATATGTCCTTTTTAAGTGTCAAATTTTCTAATCCCTCTTTCCTCATTATCGTCCCATAAATTTAACTGTTTCTTTCTTATATTAAGCATATATTTCCTTTTTGCCATTTTCCTTCAAACTTCCTCGTTGCTGACATGCGCCGTTTTTTATATGTCCAGTATCCTTCTAATTCCCTTCTATTCCTTTGTGATGAAATTGAGAAAGTATTCACTGCCATATGGGGAGGATTGGACAGTAGTACAGCATTATTTTATTTTGTTCTTAACAAAATTGTCATATTTCTTAATACTCTGTTGAGCTTTTCGAAAGCCTCACCGGCCACGATGAACAGGAACAAAGTATGAAGACAAGATGGGATTTTAATAGAGCTTTATACTATTCCAGGGTCGATACGTTTAATGAAATAATAAATGTACGGATTAACACTAGCCTACTAGCAACCTCAACTTCGCATATAAGACATGGGGTGGAAAAGTAATCGTTCTTATATACCGTCAAATACGGCAGCTATGATGATTCAAAGCTTCAACTACGAAACACGAAAATATGCAATCTGGGTGACGAGCTTGAGTTAAATCCCAAGTCAAGTAACTCTTGTTTCCTCTAGACAATAAACTTATTTTCAGTTTAATAATCATTTTATACGACCCATTGATTTCACGCATAAAATATCGTCGTAAAGGCTTCCTTTAGTAACACTTACCGACTATGTGCCGTGCTTTGTCGTTTGTAGTTCTTAGTTAAGTTTGTCTTTTTACCATATCTAATCTCTGTTATGACAACCATTTACACAAGCTGGTTAGGTGGGTTATTCGTTGTTTTCTTGTCCCTCTTGCTTTCAATATTGTCTGTGAGTTTCCAATTTTCGAAGCCATCTTTCCTCGTTATGTGTCTTAGAAATTTCAATTATTTCTTTCTAACGCTAACGTATATTTTAGTTTCCGTTTTCTCTAAAATTTCGTCGTTGTTTACATATTCAGCTTCAGATATTCTCAGCATCCTTCTGCAGAACCACATTGCATTAAGTGTGTTCTCCACCTGTGATAAGATGGCTTCGCATTCACTGTCATATAGGAGGACTGATATTACGTAACAGTTCAGTACTATTTTACCTGTTTCCAATAAAGTTTTCCTATTTCTTAATATTATGCTTACTTATTGGAAGGTATCTTTCACCATCCCTTCGGATTTCAGTGTTGCATTTTCCAACCTCGTGTTAAATGACTTCTTAGTATCACGTAAACATAGAAAAACTCCATCAATATGTTGTGGCTTCTTAGGTGGAATTTCCAAGTACAATATTCGTTTTATTATTGATTTTATATTCCAATATAATTCTTTTTTTACTTGGTTGTTATTTTAAATTATTTTAAGCGACTGTCAGATATGATGAGGTATTCAAAGAAATATGTCGAGGTAACTCGTTTAGAAAACAAAATTCATACATTTGCGTGCATTATCGCAATTTGATGCTAGCTTACATTTCTAAAGGGTGCTGCAGCAAAATCCGACACTTGACAAAAAGAAAAATGAAACTGGTTGCCGGACTTGTGGAAGCCCTCCTCATCCGACTGCAATCTCCTTGACTATTTCTTCTGGGGCGTGATCGAGGCCAAGACCAACAAGCACGCCGACAACACGTCGCTATGGACATGGTCGACAAAGCGTGTGACTCATTACGCTCCTACCATGAGATGGTCGTCGCCGCCACCGGACGTTACATTGAAAAATAATGTAGTATGTAACTCTAACTGTTGCTAAATAAACTGTCGGGTCTCTGCATATACAACTTTTGTTTTTATTGCCTATTTCGTTTTCTTTTTGTCAAGTGTCGGATTTTGCTGCAACACCCTGTATTTAAACCCACTAGGATCCATTGGGTTACTGAGAATGAAAGAAACAAAGAAAATGTTGAACAGAGAGAGAGAGAGAGAGAGAGAGAGAATATTAAAATATCTGGATTCACGGAATCCGAAGATAACGAATAACGAGTATTTTATTATTTGATATTCCTATATTCAAGGGTAAAACTGTGCCGATCCGATCTTTTCACGGTCTCGTGTTACTGATTCTAGCCTCGCTGATTCTTTCAGATCATAAGTTCTTTGTCTGTAGTTTCCCCATTAACTTTTCTAGTCTTCCTCACTGTGTCACATCTCGTTTCTTCTGAATAATTATTTTTCGTCACTCACTTACCACTGGCCGAGGTCCGATAAAAACAGTCTTTGTTCTGACAGATGTCGCGCTGCATCATTCAAGTCAGCATTAATTCTCACTACACTAAACACCTTGTAGCTCAAGTGGCCTCTTTTGATTTACAAGTCACGTAAAGTCTTATGTTCCATCCGCATGGTCTGCACGACTATGGAGGTTCCACGCAATAGAACACAGTCGTTGTGATGAATATGTATTAATACAAGCAGCCAATATTATGTGGTAGAAAGACGGAATTAAAATGAACTCATCTTAGTGTTCATTTAAATCTATATAGATATGTCACTCAGAATAATGTTAGTAATATCATTTAATTCGCAGAGCAAATATTTTTTTAAAAGTTTTCTTCTTTGTCAATGCGCCTAATTCAATGGGAAATATTAATCACATAAATGGAACATTTTACAGTGAAAATTTCAGATCAAAATTGTGCTAATAACAATGTGTCAGGTGACGGACATCGAAACATTTTTTTACCTATCTAGCAAGATAGATAGATAGATAGATAGATAGATAGATAGATAGATAGATAGATAGATAGATAGATATTAACAGGCTATGAGATATAGTTAAATATTAACAGACTTACATATCAACAGCATTAGATATTCACAAACTCGATAGATATTAGCAGATAGATATTAACATAGATAGATAAATAGATAGATAGATATTGATAAAAATTGAGAGGAATATATTAATAGTTAAATACTGATAGATAGATAGATAGATAGATAGATAGATAGATAGATAGATAGATAGATAGATAGATAGATATTAGCAGATTTAGATAGCGATATAGATAGATATTAACATACTTATATATCCTCAGTATTAGATATTAGCAAACTTAGGTGTTAGCACATAGATATTAGCATATAGATAGATATTATAAGAGAGATATATATTGACATACTCAGATATTAGCAGAAAGATATTAACATATATGGATAATTAACTGATTTAAATACATAGATAGATACATACATACATACATATTAACATACTTTTTTTAAGCGTTTCACCCCAAGCAAGACGGGAAGCCACTAGCACGCAAGGGTTACAGAGAGTTGGAGCGAGAGCAAAGACGAGTGATAGAGGAAAGGATGAAGAGAAGGATAGGGGATAGATCAAGGCATCTGGAGATGTCGATTGATATTACATTTGAATAGTTGGAGATTATATCTATCAGGAAAAAAGGTAGAGGGGAGGGTGTTCCACGGGCAAGACGTGCGAGACATGAAACTATTGGAGTAGAAGAGACGGCTACATTTAACAGTTTCGACAGTGAACGGGTGTGAGCGAGATGCCAACCTAGTAGAACGCTTACATTCATGAAGTCAGGGAACCAGGGAAAGCAACTCATCGGAGCAGTTACCATGAAAGTATTTGCGAAAAAGACAGAGAGGCGACGGCACGTCTGTGAGAGAGCGACGACAGACGAGATGCCAGATCAGGGCTAATTACATTGCATATCTGTATCTGGATGTTATCAAGAACCTTGAGACAAACAGAAGGGGCACCGGACCATATATGGCAGCATTACTCCATGCTAGGGAGAATGGTTGATTTGTAGATATGAAGGATCGACTCCGACGAGAAAAAATTCCTGGGAGGCACAGGGAGCCAACTTTCCTTGCATTCTAATATTTGTTATTTATTTTCAGGGAATCGAATTTTTCATCGTCCATCCTTTTAAACATCTTCAAAAAGTCCGCCGTTTTTGTTACAAACTGTTAAGGGGTCCACTCCTTTTTATACAAGTGGACTCGCCCAATGTGTAATTGTACTGCTGCTGGTGAATACCAGAGAGTGAGAGAGTGAGAGTGTGAGGTAACCGCTTTGTAGGAGTCACAGTTGCGAGCACGTAGACTCAGAAGGAAGTCATACTTCGATACTGAATTTCCCAGACTGTATATATATTATTATTGCTACTAACCGCATTTAAGGAAATAATACAAAAATTAACTTCGGAGTTAGCATTGACACATTTCGATCCCGAACTCGAAATAATTATTGCAAGTGACGCGAGCTCACATGGGGTAGGTGCGTGTATTCTACACAAGATGCGGAACGGTACAAACAAACCCGTTGCACACGCATCTAGATCATTATTACCGGCGGAGAGAAACTATTTACATATCGAAAAGGAGGCATTGGGCATAATTTTGCAGTAACTCGTTTTCACAGATATATTTATGGAGAGAGTTCACGCTCCAAACAGACCACAAACAACTTCTTATGATTTTCGGTTCAAAAAAAGGTCTACCAGTCTATACAACGAACAGACTTTAAGATGGAGAACTGTGTTGCTAAACTACAATTTCAAACTTGAGTTCTTACCATCAAAGAAAATAGGACACGCTGATGGACTATCGCGGTGAATACCTGCGAAAGGCGAACCGTTAGAAGATTCGGTAATTTCGGCATTACAAGCTGAAGATGAAATCAGTAAGGTATTATGCAATACAATAAAGGAACTACCTGTAACGCTGCTAGAGATAAGACAAAAAGCAGAAAGAGACAAATTTATTCAAAATACCAAGAAAAAAATAGAAGAGAAGGTGAGGAATTTAGCAGACAGTTTCTCAATCTGTGACAATATATTATTGTATAACGAGAGAGTAGTAATACCGAAGTCGCTACGAAGACGGATCTTGAAAGATTTTCACTTAGGACATCCCGGAAAAAAAACGGATGAAATCACTTAAGAGAAGTTTTGTCTACTGGCCGAACATGGACGATGATATTACACAAATGGTGGAAAGTTGCAAAAATTGTGCTGCTGCGGAGAAAGCACCACCCTCTATACAAAAGCCATGGCCTAAAGTCGACAGACCGTGGTCCAGAATCCACGTGGATTACGCAGGACCCATTGAGGGTTACTACTATTTAATAACAGTAGATAGTTTCAGTAAATGGCCAGATGTTGCCAGATTTAAACACCCGACGACAGAAAATACCATAAACTGTTCACACGAACTATTCGCGAAATTTGGCGTCGCGGATTGTTTCGTAAGCGATAACGGCACACAATTTACCTCCAGTGACTTCAAAGAATTTTGTGAGACATATCCAGTAAAGCATATCAAGATAGCTCCGTACCACCCGAGGTCGAACGGCAAACTGAAAGATTCGTTGACACACTAAAAGGAGCGTTAAAAAAAGCCGACGATGTACCGACGATAAAAGCGATACAACAGTTCCTCCAAGTATACAGAATAACACATAACCTGAACACGCCATCGGGTCTTTCACCAGCGGAATTGACGTTTGCTTGGAGAATAAGGTCTGTGTTTGACAAATTATTGCCAAACAAGAACAAAAACCAGTATACACCTATTGTACCCAAGAGTTAATTTAAACCAAGAGAACCTGTTTACTTTAGGATGTTTAGAAACAATATGGCTTACTGGGAGCCTGGCACAATAATTAACAGATTAGGAAATGTGATGTACACAGTACAAGGCGAGAAGTTTTCACATAGAAGACATATTGACCAATTACAAAAAAGACGGTTTGAGGAGCCAAGCTCGTCACCCGCAGAAAACAACGATTCAATGTATGCAATCTTCGAAGGTTTTGTGATCCAAAGACCACAGGAAGACACAGAAATTAGAAGGTCAAACAGGAAGAGAAAATTTACCGAACCTATGATTATCGACCATAAGAGAAAAAAATACTAACTCCCCACAAAAGGGATCTAAGGAGGGGGTGTTAAGGGGCCTACCCCTTTTTATAGAAGTGGACTCGCCCAGTGTGTACTTGTACTGCTGCTGGTGAATACCAGAGAGTGAGAGAGTGAGAGTGTGAGGTAACTGCTTTGTAGGAGTCACAGTTGCGAGCACAGGGACTCAGAAGGAAGTCATACTTCGATACTGAATTTCCCAGACTGTATATATATTATTATTGCTACTAACCGCATTTCTGGATCTACTAACCGTATTACCAATTGTATTATTACGTCAATACATTTATTTGCTATATTTCATTCCTGCCTTTGCCATTAATTTGAGACCGGATTTCATCCCGGAATCCACAAGACAAACACGCAACACTTTATCTCAATTTAAGTAAAAGTTACTGAAAAAAATACGTGACTTATTATATAGTAATATACATGACTTGTAATACATACTTAAAGGAAAACATTTTGCTTTGCATCGCATGGCTTTGACGAACATTACGCAAAAACGCATATTTCATTGGAATGTCCATAACATATGGTCATTCCAATGAAATATTTATGCCTCCGAATGGTAAATCTAGAAAATGTGTTTTCAGAATTAAATTGTTAAATGAAAAATTATTTTATCTCTTCTTTTAAATGATTTTGTTTGTGTTAAATAATGTATTGGTTAGTAACTAATATGATATTAAGTTCAGATAAATTCTTTTCAGTTGTAGTCTTTTGTCTGTTCGTATGTGCCTGGTGTTATCAAGGATATTTCTATTATTTTTCTTATGGATTTGTAAGCTTTCCTATGCGTTATGTATGAAATATATTTATAATTTCATTTTGTGCATTTTATTATGCATTTAAAATGCACGATTTTTGATGACTGAAAATGCTTCAATATTTCTTTTATTAAAACTGTTTTCCTTGTTTTGTCTCAAATATCATCCTAGATTATGTGTTTCTCTGCATTTTCCCTTCCAGCACAAAGGCAAAATTTTTTGTTTTTGTTTTCTTTGTCTCTTTTTTGAGCTGTTTAAATCGTTCTTCATCGTCTCTTCTTGAGAACACTGAAGCATTTACTTTATTTCAGTGCGAGTTATTTTCATCCTTGTCCTTTATATCCGACTTTCTCAGCTTAGATCGACTCAATTTAATCCAATCAGGCTACATTTTGATTCTTTGTATTTGAAATGCATGTTTCTTTTGCATCGTGAGTCTTAAATGAAAGTGCCTTGTGCAAAATCTTTCTTCTCAAAGACGAATCTTTCTAGGTATTTTCTCATTCATATCTCTTCTTTCCTTATTTCATTATGTCTTTTTTCTTTCATATATTCTTATTCTGTTATTCTCATTTTTTTATTTATTCTTATCTTTCTCGTTTTTACTATTCTTTCTCTATACTTTTACTTTATTTCCATTCGCTTCATTTTTCTTCAATTTCCGATTACATATTTTTCATAATTTTTACAATTTTTTATTGTTTTTTCTTCTTTTTGTTTATTTTGTTCTCTATTTCTATTTTATATCAAATTCTTTCTCTTCTCTCTCTTTATTCTTTAACCAACCACTTTTTTCATTTTCTTAAAATTCTGCTGGTGTTTTTTTTATTCGTTTCTTTGTAGTCTTTGTGATGTCTTTAATCCGTCTTTAGCGTCTTTTTATAAGTTTTCATTGTTTTCCTTTATCCTTTGACCGAGTGTGTGAGTTTTTTCTATCGTACATCTAGGCTTTCTTTCTAATCTACTTTCTTCTTCCTACGCCTTCTCCTCTTCTTACTTTTCTTAAATTATTTCTTCTTTTACTGCTTCTCGGTTGTCGGAAATGAGCCAGAAACTTGAAAGTAACTTTTTTTCTTCCAGTGACCAAGCCACTTTACTTCGAGACACGATTAGAAACGATCTCTTCCCTCTTCTTCCGGGCCATATGGTAATATTATAGGCACCAAAGAATACAGGGCTGTTAAAGACTAAGCTGGCTATTGCTAACAGACACGAAGGTGCGGTGGAGTGTCCGGCAAAATAGGATAATCAAAAACCTACTTCAAGAGTAGATTCAATATGGTTGATTTTCAACGAGCATTCTCATTAGCCCACAGACGGTAAATACAATCGAAGAGAATGCGTAGTAGTTTCGAACTGCATTCAGGCTCCACAGATTTTAAGGTTTGTTAATGTAAGTTCAGGGGAAACAAAATTATCGAACTGAAACTGGTGCAAAAGGCCCCATCAAGAAATACTCCTATTTACTTATAATTTACAGAAAAACAGAGGAGGCACGGTAAAAATAATGGATTGAGGAATCGGAGAGCACAGTTCGAACTCCAGTCAAATACATTACATTCACTTCTGTGCTAATATCCTTGGGAAAGGTATGAATCCTCTTCTTCTCCCTCCAGCTATGAATAAATAGCTGGACAGACTGGATTCTATAGCTTTGGATGGCAACTGGTCAAGGAGAAGGACAACTCTGAATTCAAATACGGAGTGGAGCCCGGAGGCGGATGGATAGCACTTTGTGCTACCTTCCGGTAACTCCTGTAGCCGCACTTGTACCAAACTGTATTGCTTTATCCTCTCCTTTGGACTCTGCTAGCAAGACCGAGAAGGGGAACTAGACGTCCGGGCAGCCATAGTTCTCCATATATCCCGCCCAGGCTCGTGGCGAACCGCGCTACTCCATCGTCTCTCGAGACGGACGGATGCCGACGACGACAGAAAAGCAAAAAAAAGAACCCACAAATTTCTTCAATTTCCATCCAACCAAATAAATTAAGAGGCACCCGTGTGTCTTTCTCTGTCCAATGACCGACTACAAGTTTATAGAATGTCTTCCTGTCTATAACAGGTGAGCGCAAAACTTCCGATTACCCTGGGTTTTTTTTAACTGTATACTGAATACACATTTGAAAACTGGTCCTTTGCTGTAAACTTATGCACACACCTAATAATTAAATTTAAAAAACAAGCAACTAAAATTTAATGAAGATAAGAGGAACAGCCCAACATACGTTCTACGTATCGGACATGTCGAAATCCCGCAAGTACATAAATTTAAATGAAAATTTATTTATCGAAAAAAATATTTGATCAAAATAACTATAAACATTTTTTCTATCCTCTGCCAGCTGCAATGATGGAGAAAGCATTAACTCGAACCATCACAAGTGAGACACGCTGCAAGAGCCACTCATTTAATCGCGCCAATCCCCCGAAGGAACGCCATCGAAAGATGGCCAATAACCCCAGAACTCTCCACTGCCACAGGAGTAAAAAAAAAAAACGTATATAGGAGTTACACTTGAAATCTGGTATGAGCGTGATTCCCCAAAAATGGTCCAGACATGGAGCCTCATTGAGTACAACAGTTTATCATAATTGGAGATTATTTAGTGTCTTCTTTGTGATGAAACTTTAACCGCTTTAAATCTGTTAAGAGACCGGAAAAATACCGCAACAAAAAATGGACGTATATCAAAAAGTTCTCAATGCAGCTGCTTTGAAAAATAACATATCGTGCAAGTAAATATAATAAAGGGGCAAAAACACCTTATATAACCGCATAAAACCTTGGTTTCGTCCGTCAGGTCTCTTCAGGTGGTGGGCGATAAGTGTTCGTAATACCATACCATATCACAATTATTCAGCTATATCTGTATTCAGCTAAATTTTAAAAACATAAACATAAAAAAGGTAATACACTGTAAAAAGGATTTATCTATCTCCCAAATAATAACGATAAATTCATTAATATCTCTAAATACGAATTAGCAGAACACCAAAAGGGATTGGTCAACCTTGGACCTAACTGTTATGTTTACAAACAATACAATAGATTGAAGAAAAAACGGAAATTGAAACGTTGTCAAAATACACAAAAACTTAAAGAAAAATCATTAATTAAAATATATCCATAAATTTGTGTTCTGCTTAAAGCCGAAACAATAAAACGCAGACACGACAAAGGGAAAAACTCTTCGAAGCTCTTAATAAAACAAATTAAAATCGCTGCCAAGGACTACATAACAATACTCAAATAAATATAAAAAGAGGAAAAAAACTTGTATTATATAAATCCGATATCGAAATGAATTTATTGAAACAAAGCAAGTTCATTTGACCATTGATGACAATTCCAGAACAAAGTAACTATAAACAATTTTTTATATCCTGGAGAATGGAGGATGGAGAAAGCATTGCCTCAAACCATCGCCAGTGAGACACGCTGCAAGAGCCACTCCGTTTCGCGAGGCTCGTCCCTTAATCGAGACGCAATCGCGCCAATCATCCGAAGGAACGCCATCGAACTGCCACAGGTGTAAAAAAAAAAATATCAGCAAGAGAAGAATATTTAACTATTTTCTTTATCTCTGCGTACCGGGCGACGGACCCCGGCTCAACCGCGGACCTGATCAAATTACCGGCTGAAAATGCATTCGCACAGGTCGCATCCCAAATCAACGACTTACCCATTTTAAAAGGGAAAATGGTAATGTCATCCGACCGCTTTCCATCATCACAGTTGAAGCCTACGGATTCGATTTGGGAAGGGAACCCAGCTGCATCCAAACCTCTTCTGATGATGCCGTTTATTGCTGCATGCCGTGGAAAGCGGCCGGCACTACAACGACAGGAGAGAGGATGCAAACCAAAGTCATCGATGGAAGCTCCACATCTGCATCTGTGATGGTCACATAATTTGAGTCCAAGACGGATTGCGACTCCGACCCGAGTGCACTCATCATCTAGAAGGGTACCGGTAGATGAAGAGGGCACTGCGTTGAACCAGGCGCCACTACTCGGTTGTGAAACAGATAGTAGACAGGCGAGGCGGTGTGTGTGTGTGTGTGTGTGTGTGTGTGTGTGTGTGTGTGTGTGTGTGTGTGTGTGTGTAACGAATGCACGGCCGCAATTTTCGACGTATTTGCACCAAAATTTACATGCACGTGCTCCAAGTTAGCGAGAAGGCCAAGACCGACGTTGCATTTCCCAACTCCCATCGATAGTGGAAATAATCGATTTTTTTCATGCTTCTACGGCAGTTTTCATGTAGTTTGCGGCCATTTTCTACTGGCCAGAGTGAGAGCTTCTATAGCTGGCTGCCACGAATAGGCAGGAAGATTCTATTGGCCAGCGTGAGAGCCAACAGCTGACTGACACGAATGTTAACTAGCATGCTAGCATGCAAAAAAAATCGATAGCTGCATTCGTCACAAGTGGGAAAAAATTTAAATCTGCATGGCACTTTACTCCAATTGGCTCATTCGCTTGCTTAAACTCAACGTTGATTCTGATTCCGCAGAACTGGGTTGGGTGAAAAATTATTTGTTGTTAACATTCTTTTTTTCATTCGGTTTTCCAGTTACGGGTCCTTTTTAAAGCTGATCGTTTTGTGTTTTTCGTAACAGATTTAATATTTAGTATTGAGCTTAGATTTTTAATCAAGCACGGGCAACGCCAGGCCATGCTGCTAGTATAGATTTAACATAGGTATTGCATACTTTTACTGGTACATTATGGCCATAACTGTTAAATTATAAAGAACAATCTGATTCCAAGTTTTCTATTTTTAATCACTTCAACCCAGTCAAAGCAACAAATTCACTAAGTGTGAGAAAATAAACTCTTAGCATAGAACTTAGGGTTACATGTAGCTATTTCAGCTGGGAAATAAAGAGATCTTGCCGCCAATGTTGTATTGCGCTTAAATCCATAGATTCAATGTACCATAAAGGAAACTTCATCAGAATAATTACCATAAAAGTACTTACAGAAAATATACAGCGAAGATTCATCATGGCGGTTAGAAAGTGACTGAAGCCGAGATGTCAAGTGAGTACATTGCAAGTTCTTCTTTGGATTTTATCAATAATTTCTAAATACACCAAACCATATGTGACAGCATTATTCTAAGCATGGGCGAATGGTAGCCATATAAATATGTAAGATAGATTTGGATGAGAAAACACCATCAACCAACTTTCTTAGCAGCAAACTTTTGATTCAATATCATCTTTCCACTTAATGTCAGCGGAAAACATTAGACCGAGAAGGCAATGAGTCACTCACCTGGATGTTAACATTAGCCGATGATGGAAGGTAGAAATGGTTATCTCAGGCGATTAGTATAGAGCAGTATCGTGTTGGAGGCGTTAAAATTAACAAGTGTCCTTTCAGACCATGGGCGATCACTGCACGCTAATATTTTTTTTATCTTTTCTTACTTTAAATAAATTTTGACTTTTTATCACCCCTCTTTATCTTTGCTCTGCTGTTCATTCACCCAAACTTGTTAAATGGGCCACTCTCTATTTTACTCTGCTTCCCATGCCTTCAATATATTTTACGAGTGTTAAACTCCCCAATTCTTCTTTCTTCACTATGTTTTCCAGAAACCTAATCTCTTTTTTACTGTTCAAATGCATAACTTGCATTAAAGCTCAACAAAATAAATGTACGCCTCTCACCGGTTTCGAACTTTGATTACTTATCCTAAATTCGCCATTTATTTTGTAAGTCATTGATAGATAGATAGATAGATAGATAGATAGATAGATAGATAGATAGATAAAACGTAGTCGGTAAGATGAAGAAAAAAAGCCATTGCAGCTGTTGTTAGTTTATTCATAATTGTGTGCCTCGTCGGTTCGGTTTGTGTGCTAAAGTTAGTGAAGACATAATAGAAAAACAAAGAGAGTAAGGGATAGCGAGAGATAAAGAGAGTAAGACAACCAAAGTTACATAGATAGATAGATAGATAGATAGATAGATAATCTCCAACTGATTTTTCTGTCCGGAGGTAGGTTTTTTTTTTATATACATATATATATATAGTATGGTTCCTAATACTTTCTCTTTCACAATGAAGCCTGAGGCTGGTATCTGATGGAAATGAAAGCAAACGATTTCAAATATGCCAAGACTTGACTGCCAAATTAATTCACTTAATTCAAACGTAATTTTCTGAGATGTTTTAGCGTTATTTGTTTTCCGAACCTTTCATTATTACTTAATGTTGGTGCGCAGTCCCATTGGAGTTTCAAATGCCAGTTTTCAGCCAATTCAGAGTTAACAATGTTTAGGCTTAGGGTTCATTATTTTGGCATCAGGCCCTCCTGTGCAAGTAAAGCTGGCTGTAGGCCATACACCTGGATCAGTTCTTCTGTCTATCAATTTAATCACGGAACTTTTCAATCTATTTTTTGTATCGAGCGTATGAGATTTTCTATGGTCAATTTTATTCTTGAAGGCGTCTTTTGATGTTATGTTTTCATTTGATGAAAGCAATGAAATAGTGGGTGCAAAAATGAGTAAGATGTGTTGATGATGAGAGTAAGGACAGACAAAAGATATGTATCAGAAAATAAGAATAATATCAGAACAACCTTCAAAAGCTTGACAACACTTCGCAGATATCTCTCCCATGTAAGAACCCCCATAGAGGAGAACATGACTAAAGACTGTGTGCACGCTATCCCGTGCAGCTGCAGAAAGAAATATAAACGGGAGACAGGCCGCTCCCTTAAGGTAAGGCTTCAAGAATACCAGAAAGCTGTAAACGAGGGGAAGTGGAAAAATCAGGCGTGGCTGACAATATATGGTATGAGAAGGGAGATCAGCGCCCTCTGTAGGATCAAGTTGAGATCATAGACATGGAACACCATTGCAAAATTCGTAAACTTAAGGAATCAGCACATATGCCAAGCCTCAAAAATCTCCTTAGCCGACCAAGCATAGAAATGAATACATTATGGGAACCAGTAATAAAGAGTGCCAGAGAAAAGCGATAATAACAACAAAGGTTGCAATATGAGCTCTGGTAAAAACCCTCAAGGACGCATGGCACAGTGGATAAAGGCGGTTAGATCCAGCGACAGGACCCAGAAGAGTGTGAGTTCAATACCCGGTTAAGTCAGTGGAGAACTTTCAGAGGGAAATTAACAGGAGATTAAACGTGGAACGTTGAACTAGAACAGTCTATCCCAGCGAAATAAAGGGTTAAGTTCGACATTCCAACCATCTGAAGAAGACCGGAGCGTACTAAGGCCGGAGCATACAAAGGCCGAAACGTTGTAATAAATATGGCGACAATGATGAGGACAATAGTCCGAATAATGTAAATAATGTAGAAAAAAAGAAATCCGTCGGAGATTGTATTCCATTTCG
Source organism: Acanthosepion pharaonis (assembly GCA_903632075.3). Taxonomy (NCBI): domain Eukaryota; kingdom Metazoa; phylum Mollusca; class Cephalopoda; order Sepiida; family Sepiidae; genus Acanthosepion; species Acanthosepion pharaonis. The sequence goes on along the minus strand of CAHIKZ030000164.1, from coordinate 125,798 downwards.
CTAAGTGCAACGATAGATGAATTTAAAGCAATTTTCTTCGGAAAAGTATTTTTAATCAATGAAAAATTGGTCTTTCTTGTAGAATTCATTAAGAATCGATTTTTTTGAAAGGTAGGTAATTTTTTTATCAATTTTTGTGAAGGGTGGATAACTGAAAATGTGAATTTGATTATGCTAACGACAGTTATATTCGCTAGATGTGTAAATCTTTTGGTAAAAGATATCTGGACGTATCGTTTCAGCCTGGCCTAATTCGGTTTGAACTTGAATATTATCTGACCCTCGTTAAAGAAAGAAATTTAATATTTGTTAGATTCCTTACTATAAAAAAAAAATGTGGCCACCTTTAGAATAAAAACCAGTTCGGAAACTTTTCATAGCCGCGTCTATTTCATAGATTTGAATGTTGTCCGATACGGGAGATGTGACACAAGGTCAGTTTTTAAAGTGGGGCGGGAGTTTTACACTATAATAAAAAAGATGTATTTCTGTTAACTTCTTGTTCAATTTATATATTCTGTTCACTATTACTTATTACTATTTATCTATGCATCTAAACTTGACAGACCCAAGTTATCTCTAACGAAAATAAGTATTTACCCACATTTAAAAATTTCCATTTAATCCCCAAAATAAATGTAATTTTCTTCGCTCTTTTCTGCCTTCTTTCTCTCTTCAGAAAGAAAAGCTGATTAGTGTCTTCCACAGCTTCCTACACCTTTCGTTGCTTTCACCAATACTTGCCCCCATTACGACCTTTCTTTGCCTTTATGCGTACTCATCCTTATGCCTAAACTTGTCAAATATGTTTCTCACTGCTTTTCTCTGGTTATCTTACTTTGATATGCGCTGTTAGTTTTAAATTCTCCAAGTCTTCTTTCCTAATGATGTTTTTAAAAATTCAGATGTCTATCTCTGATTATTAGTGACAATTTCTTTTTAGTTCCCATTCATTTTAACGCTTCTTTGTCACTCACATAATCTGATCAGTATTTATTTTGACTCCTCGCTTTTATATATTTTCGCTTTCGTTTATAAGATTTATTTACAATTTTTGATTGTAATATAGACGTTTAAGTGGTATAGTTCAGTGACGAGGATGCCAGACATAAGAACTCGATGATCAACAATGCCAACTTAAATCTTTTTCCTTTCTTTGTTGTTAAAAATCTCTAGACACTAATTTCTGATCTTATAAACAACTAACAAAGTATTCACTCAATTTCACCTTAAAGCCATGATTATCTAATTGTCAGCAAATAACGGTAAAGACAAAACGACAACCAATAGTCGTAACAGGTATCAATCAACCAAGAAAAACTAAGATTCCAAGTGGGTTCGATACAATAACATTGTTTAGATTGCTAAGTCCTGCTGAATAAAAAAAGTTTGCTTTTATGACAGACGTCAATCAACTCAGTAAAACAACAGTATGTTTAGCATAATCGAAATGAATATTATTCTCTGTCAAACACGAAGTAAACGTAACATTATGAACGTTTATAACGTACAGTAGCAAAAACCTTAATCTTGTCACGAATTGACAAGTCTCAAGAATTCTTAAGTAATATTTGTTTACAAAAATGAAAAATAAAGTAAAAGGAACATTTAAACAAACAGAAAACTGGTTATAAGAATAGGATACCACTATTAACTTTCAATTTCCAAACTCTAACCACAAACATATAATGAGGAAAGAAGGCTTAGAAAATTTGACACTGATAGGACCCAAAGAGTGTGAGTTCAATACCCGGCTAAGGCAGTGGAGAAATTTCACAGGGAAATTAACAGGAGATAACTGATAATTGACATCCATTAAACATGGCAAGTGGAACTAGAACAGTCTACCCCAGCGAGCGAAATAAGGGATTCAGTTCGACATTCCAACCACCAGAAGAAGTCTGGAGCGTACAACGGCCGAAACGTTGTAATAAATATGGCGACAAAGATGGGGACAATAGTCCGAATAATGTAAATAATTTCAGTTGTGTTTCGATGCGTATCACTGCATCTCTTAAGGCGATTGCGAATTACTTGCGAGTGAACCGATTTATTCAGATGTGAAAGCAAAATACGCTTCTTTTTACGAAAAAAGAAAAAAAAAGGAAAGAGCAGGATGGCTATAAGTTTCGTGGGCTTTTCTCAGATCAACCAGTCGAATATGACCTACATTAAATTGAATGAAGAAACAAAAATTAAGTTATTAATTTTCATAAATGTGCCATGATCCGTAGATTTGAAATCAATTTGAAATCAATCGCAGCAACAGACGTTAAACAGGAGCGGGTGTAAATTGATATATATTGTACATTAGACAATGTCATTTCCTAAGAAAAATTAAGTGGTACTCTAAGAAAATCCTAGATATGTTATATGCTTTGTGAGTTACCTACATAAAAAATATTTTTATAATTGAAAAATAAATAGTTTCTTTAAGAAACCAGTAAATAATTTAAACGTATAGTAAATTAATACGCAACTGCTGACTAAATATTCTTTATATAAAGGTTTTAATAACAATAACCAATCAATGCAAAATGTCAAAATACCAATACATCCATACAAGATATATTTAGGTAGCAATTTTTCATTAATGCATGTTTCATTAAATAATATAGACAAGTTTTGTCTATTTATTTTAAGTAAGTTCCTTTCATATTGTCTGATAAGCTTAATAATATTATCATTGAAAGACGAAAGGAAATCACCATATTGATACATGTTTAAATCCAATCTAAGCTTTCAGCTTACATAAGCCATTATCAAAGATGACAATTACATTTCACTATATCAAACAACACACGGACGAAACAATAATGGTCGTCTGTTTTTTTGCATGAAAAATTTCAACGCAACGCCAATTTCGTGTATACGAGACACGGAAGCTAAAATCGCGTCACAGCTCGTGACGTCACACATGACCACGCGCGAGTGAAATCGAGAAGTATTAAGTATGGGAAGCTGTTGGTATAAACGAATAGCTTCTGTTATCAATTATAGGCATTTAAGAATATTTGTGGGGATTTCATAGTTTATTTTGTTCAGGTTTGGCTTCAATTATTTTATGTATATAGCTTCAAGAATTTTTAGTTTTTGTTTATTTTTTTCATGTTTAAGTATAGTTGTGTTTTCAACAAGGATTTTCCGAAATGGTGTAAGCGGCCAGGCATTTTGTTTTAAATGTCTAAAAATGTTAAAGTTATCATTCAAATGTAGAGTCAAGCGTCGTGAAAGCGAGTTTGTGGTGTGACCATCATAAATATTATTTAATCCATTGGAGATACAATCTCTCAATTTATATAGATATACAGTGTGTATCAAAAATACTTTAACAATAATCGGGAGGACTGATTCCTCACACTAAAACTAGGGCAAAAATCCATATAAACATATGTCCGCGAATCCCTCGTTTTTGATGTAAGTGTCCCCCAGGGCTCCATCCTTAATCCAAGTGTCTCCCAGAGCTCCATCCTTGGTCCTTTGGTTTTAATTTTCGATAATGGCTTTTTCTGATGACACCAGCTCTCAGTTTGATATCTATGTATATCACAGGATATCTTGTTAGTTTTAACGCTTCCAAAACTAAAATGCTCTCTATTAATAATCTGAGAGACTCTTCTCTCCTTTCCATCAGCTTGGTTGAGGCTAACCTCCAGGAGAGTTGCTCGTTGCACCTTCCCTGGCTAACAGTCTTGTGGCGTGTCTCAAACGAATGAAAGGTTCGCCAATGAAATGTGGCGGCCATTCACCACATTTATTTAATTTGTTTAGAAACTCAAACTGATGTGAAGAAAGGGACAAGGCAAAGGTATCAATATATACAAATTGTATTCAGCAAAACACACAATAAAGAATGTATACGAAAAAGCAAGTAAAGAGTAAGACGAGAGTTGTCTCTCTTTGACTAACAAAGTCCATCAAAGTTCCCTGAAAGAAAATGAAAGAGTCATTAGTCTGTTATAAAGGTTTTAAATATTTCTGCCGTGCAGGAGGAAAATATGTAAGTGTGAAAGAATATGCAGTTTGAGAGATGAGTGAGAAGATATGGGCGCATAGCTTCAACTGTCGTGGATTTCTGTGGCAGCTGCATCTCACTAGTGCGGCTCCTCATTTCTTATGATTATATAGGTGGTCATTGAATCGGGAGCGCCGCGCGGGAGGAATCATTCTCCACATGCAGAGAATATGATTGGTCGATACTGACCAATCAGTGCATGAGTTTCGGGTAAACTTCTGGGAGCCGGTTCTCCCAAAAGTGCACAAAATTTACTATATGAAAATATAGTGATTTTAAAATTGTCGATTCAGATGGCAGATGGCAGCGTTGCTTCCTGACCAATGAATTAATGCTGTTGGAGATTTTGAATTTGTATGTGTGTGTGATGATGATCGCTATAGTCTCAGCTGACATGAAGTGGAAAGACTAAATTGAATTCATTGCTATGTCAGAAAGTTGGTTCAATGTATCGTGTTGGACATTTTTTCTCTCCAATCTCTTTATCTCTCTCTATAAGCCATGCTGTACTTAGAATATTGCTGCCACATATGGTCCGGTGTTCCCGCTATTTATCTAGGTCTCCTTGATAAGAATCCAAATCAGCAATGTTACTGGCCCGGATCAGGCGTCTCGGGTTCAGTCATTTTCCACCACTGTAATGTTGCTATCTGCAATAGCTTCATGTCACGCACCTCCCGTCTGTTGAATTCCCTTCCTACTACTTGTTTCTCTGATAGCTATAATCTCCAGCTGTTCAAATGTAATCTCAATCGACATCTCCAGATGCTTCTCTTCATCCTTTCCTTCATCACGCCTCCTTACCCTCACTCCCACTCTGTAACCCCCTGCGTACTAGTGGCATCCCGCCTAGTTTGGGGTTAATTGCTTAAAAATATATAATTAGGACAACGCTTCTTGCAAATATTTATGTCTACCACTCACCCATGTTTAGAATATTGCTGCCACATATGATCCAATGCCTCTGCTATATACCTTGAGCTCCTTGATAAAATCCAAAGAAAAATCAACAATGGTACTGGCCCGGATCAGGCATCTCGGTTTCAGTCACTTTCCCACCCTCTCTGTAATTTTTCTATAAATACTTACATGGTAATTATTCGGATGAATTCTTCGCTATGGTGCCTAGACGTTTTAATTTAAGCATAGACCTAGACTGGCGACGAGGTCTCCTAAATTTACAGTTTCAGCATTTCCTTGATTAGTGGAATTTCAGTTAAGAGTTTAATTTTATATTTCGGGTGGATCTTCTTGCATTTGGGCGTTGAGATATTTGGGTTTCTAGTGAGCTCATCTAAGATAGAAAGCTCACATCTGATTTCCTTTATTTCTCGCATCAGCTTTGCCTTCCAAGCTGCTTTTCTATGTCTGTTAATTTTTTTCATTGTGTTAACCCCAAGCTTCCCAGTAGCAGCTAAAGCTGTTAGGGTTAGGGTTTCTCTGTTAACAGCGTTTCCAGAGCAGCGTTGTATATTTGCACAATGTGCTTATTGGACTTCGTCATATGAATTTTTGGGAGCTGGGCTCTGTCTGACAATTGTGTGAGTTATTATTATTATTATTATTATTATTATTATTTGTAGGCAGGTGGTAGACCGACTGTGGAATTATACTGAGAGCCTGAACATCTTGAACAAAGACCACTGGAAGCAGAGCGTCAACGACAAGTTAAAGGATTTCCAATTGGCACTGTTCAAGGCGGTCAAGGAAGGAGGCTGGGATGGCAGTGATGTCACGACTACAGGCGAACTGCAGTGGTCTTTTACGGGAGCCCTGCTCTACTCTGTCACCGTTATAACCACCATCGGTTAGTAACAATTGCTTTTTTTCAGAAATCTTTATACATAGAATATACACTGCGTGCCAAATTATTATCGAGATAAATATTTTTCTAATATTTCAAAAACCGTCCAATCAATTCACACAAAGTTTTCACACAATGTTGGCAACACCGGCCTGCGCAATCACTGAAATTTTCGTACAGATCTGCGCAATGTAAACGAACTGGCGCCATATTTGTTATTAGCGCAGTGATTTGAGCGTGCCAAATTATTAGAAAGGTTTAGTAAAATTCCCAGAAATGAGCAAACAAAACGTTTATTAATGTTGCACGTGAATGTTTATGATCCAAAGAAGCTAATAAATAAGATAATCAAACAAATAATAACAGATACAAACAAAGGCACATTTTTAAACAAATTAATAGGGAAAGTGCTTTCCCTGTTTTGAAATTACTTGAAGTTGACAATCCATAGAATTTGTTAATTGTAGGATGTCATCTGCTGTAATACCACGAGATATGTCAAGAATTGCTTCCCACAACTCAGCGTTGCTTCTGAATTTTCGTCCGTTGGCGTACAGTCTTCGCTTCATGATGCTCCAAAGGTTTCCGATTGGGTTCAAATCCGGAGAATTTGCTGGTCACTTCACTGTTCGAGGTCCATCGAAGCCTAACTGTTTCAAATATTCAGTAATCTTGTGAGCAGCATGTGAGGGAGCATTATCTTGCATAAAAACAATGGCCCTTCTGAAGACAACTCTTTGCCTTTTCATCCATGGTTCAAGATGCTCATTCATAAACGCTATGTATGCATCAGCAGTCATTTTGACGCCATCTGGTACTCTCCATGGGACCACTAACGTTTTTCCAATAATACCACCCCAGATCATTATACCTCTACCGCCTTGTTGGCGTCTTAAACGCTGATGGCGATTCTGTCCGTTCATTACCTAGCTTTTGCACCATCTATCTGGCTCATAAAGTGTTGCTCGAGTTTCTTCTGTGAACAAAACTTTAGAGAAGTCAATTTTCATATTGTCCTCGGTCCATTTCAATCGATTTTGAATGTGATTTCTCGTCAACGGAGGCTTCGATACAGGTTGGACTGTTGTTGCTATTTCCCTCAGATACCGACACCGAGTACTTTTAGACACAGTAGGATCCCCAATGCGACGGAAAAAGCTCTTGACTGGTAAGTCCAGGGTTCTTCGTGGCCTCTCGTTTAATCGTGACATGAGACGACGTGAAATAACCCTTGGCTTGCCTTTATCTGCCCTTTTGCGTAGCTGTGTAGGGTCGGCGGTGAACCTTTTTACTGTTTGATGACACCTGCCTATCATTTTAGAAATTTCTAGGGTAGATTTACCTATTGAGAGTTCTGAGGTGATAGTTTTCTTTGCAGCATCACTTAAACTGCTTTTACGGGCCATATTTTCACTAAATTCTTACACTTTTCTAATGATTGGGCACGCTCAAATCACTGTACTAACAAATATGGTGCACAGATCAGTACGAAAATTTCAGTGATTGTGCAGGTCAGTGTGCCCAACATTGTGTGAAAATTTTGTGTGAATTGATTGGACGGTTTTAGGAAATATTAGAAAAAAAGTTATCTCGATAATAATTTGGCACGCAGTATATATATATAAAGATAAAAATAATGAACCAGGCAAACCTACCTAGGTTTCACCTAAACGGATGCTGACCCTGACGATCCGTTTAGGTAGGTTTGCCTGGCTCCTTAGGATTATCTAAGGTTTGCTCGACTTCGTCTATTGAGCATTTTATGTAGTTGCCTTTACTCGTTTTAGAGGGGTTCTTTTTGGAATTTGAGCTTGAACTCTGGACGATTGTTTTCGCCTCAGTTTCATGTTCTCAGTTCTTTCTTTTTTTATTCACCATTTTTCCTTGGGTACTGTTTTTTTTTCTAATACAAGTCGAAATATCATGGTTTTACAAGGGTACCACCATATATATATATATATATATATAATATCTAACTATATATATATATATATATATATATATATATATATATATATATATATATATAAATATAATATCTAACTATATATATATATATATATATAAATATAATATCTAATATATATATATATATATATATATATATAATATTCAACTATTTATACATATATATATATATATATATATATATATATATGTATGTATGTATGTATGTATGTATATTGTTAAATATAATAGGCAACGAATGTCTATTATGTTTTATCACGAGTCTTTCCAAGCGCCGTATAATAGCTTCAGTTTCAAGAGAAAAATAAAAACAAGAAATGTTCAACATTTGGATATTTCTTTATTTTTGGAATTTTCGTTTTTTATATATTAGATGGTGTTATTTTTATACGTATATATCTGTTTTAATGTCCTTTCTTTCCCTATTGTTTGTTTCTCTGTTCTATTAGACCATTTTTATCTATGTATATTTGCCCGTATAAGTTATATTTTAATAAGTGCTTAGAATTCGTTTAATAACACCTTCAATCTTGAATATTTCTTGGGTGTTGTATCGGAGTGTCTATGTCAATGTATGCGGGTATATGTACGTGTCTTTATATAGTAACTTGCATGCACATTTCATTTTGTATGTGTGTGGTTTTAATTTTTTTTTTTTTTTAAAAAGTCGTGCAAATATTTCCTGTCTCGTCACTTTTTTGTGTGAGTATATATCTAAATATGTCTGCGTCCTTATGTATTATAATTTGATTGTGTATGTATTGTCTTTCGCAAGATGTCATAATCCCATGCCTACACTTGTACCCATGTTGTCATTAAGTTAAGAGCAGTCGATCTTAACGTTTATTCCAACGTAATTTTAATAGAAACAAAATAAATAAAACAACATATGTATTTTTATTTTTTCCTCAATAATTTAAAAATTTTAAACTTAATACAGATTAAATTTACATTTTAAAATGGGTAGTTTTTAATTTTAATTTCAAATTTTATCATACAAATTAGTTAGAATAAATTCTATTTTAGTATAACCCCAACTTTAAAGCATTATAATAGTTATTATAACCTTAATTCGTTGTCAAGTTTTTTGAATTCTCGTATACTTGTATTTTGATTGGTCATTTCAGCTCATGTAACAGCGTTTCCCCTTACGGGGGGGGGAAATAATTTGAACCTTTTAAAACATTTATTCTACAATCTACATTCAACATCATCACTTGATAAGACACCAGAATATATATATTCCTTCTCCATACATATATATGCCATGAGCAGATATGAATGTACATGAGAGAATCATAGAAGATTGTAGTTTGAAGACAGTAAAATCGACCTTGCTAACCGAACGCTCCTCTGTGGCCAAATCGATTAAAGGCACGTTAGGCTATATGACGGAGGACGAATATTTTCTATGAAACTTTCTCGGACATTCAGGCCGGTATATATATATATATATATATATATATATATATATATATATATATATATATATATATATATATTCCTTCTCCATAAATATATATTGTTTTATTACAAGGAAATAGCACACACACACACACATATCTATATACTAGCAAAAACACAAACAATACACAATAATGGAGAAAAGTTTCAAATGATACAGATGACATAAAAAGTTAAGATCAAAGGCCTCATTCCTTCCCCTTTCTCTGACCAATCCTAATTGTTTTATTAACTCTTCAGGAAAGGAAGAGTTTTTTTTTCCACTAGTTCAAGAAGAATTTTGATTACTACCACACACAAAAAACTATGGTTAAACTTAAATAACATATAAAACATAGGAAAAAAAATATAATTCCTTCAAAGGTTATAAGACCCGAAATTATATTAAGACATTTTTATGTTTATACATTCTTTTTATAGATAGAAATATTTAAGTAAATGCACTGTTTATAATAAACAGTAGTATACAACATTTACCGGTCTGAGAAATTTTCATAAAAAAATATGAGCAGATATGAATCTACATGAGAGAATTGTCGGACTTTGTCCATTTCATAATGTCTGACGTCATTTGTTTACATTTGGATACACCATGAGCAGATATGAATGTACGTGAGAAAATCATAGAAGATTGTAGTTTAAAGACAGTAAAATCGACCTTGCTAACCGAACGCTCCTCTGTGGCCAAATCGATTAAAGGCACGTCAGGCTATATGACGGAGGACAAATATTTGTAAATGTTGTTTAATACGGTTTATTATAAACAGAGCATTTACTTAAATATTTGTGTCTATAAAAAGAATATATAAACGTAAAAATTTCTTTATATATATATATATATATATATATATATATATATATATATATATATATATATATATATATATTAAATTCCTATCTGTTCAATCATTTTCATACAACAGAAATGGGTGCAGTAAAGGAGAGGCCTAGAACAGATCAAAACGGAGCAAAAACGGATGAATGTGAGGAAGCGATAAGACGAAAAACAGACGGAAATATGATTGTTGTTTTCAGTTTTAATACTTCTTTACACCTTTGATCTTTTAAAGTGGATGAAATTTGATTTTATATTTTTAATGTGACGCATTACTTACATAGTGAGTCAGATGCTAGGATATTAATAGTCTGTCTCTATTTCTGAGATGAGGTATTATGTACATTATTTACATTATTCGGACTATTCAGGTGGTTGGAATGTCGAACTGAACCCTTTATTTCACTCACTGGGGTAAACTGTTCTAGTTCTACGTGCCATGTTTAATGGATGTCAGTTATCAGTTATTTTCTGTTAATTTCCCTCTGAAAGTTCTGCACTGCCTTAAACGGGTATTGAACTCACACTCTTTTGGGTCCTGACAATAGTTCGAATAATGTAAATAATGTTAATAATCTGTTAGTCTTTTAGTTCAATGTAGGAATCACCAAATTAGATAAATTCACGCGTATTTGTAAGCTATTTATTTGGGCGTTTTTATTTTTTTTAATCGAAATCATCTCATGCAAGGTAGTAAATCCACTAAGACACAGGGGGCTACTTTTAACTTAATAACCTACTTCTAAGTTTCTCTTCTAATTTCTCTGTCTGTCTGTTTTCCTCTCTTTCTTCATCTATCTAATGCCATTCCATTTTTCTCTTTTTTATTTCAGGTTATGGACACATCGCACCCAAAACGGTAGCTGGTCGTCTCGTAACCATCGCCTACGCCGTGGTTGGTATCCCACTTATGCTTCTGTGCCTGGCAAACCTAGGCAACTTTTTGGCCGGTTGCTTCCGTGGTTTCTACACCCAGGTGCTATGCTGCATGTGTTGGGATAAGAAGAAGACCACGGGAGAGCCATCGGTGACGGCGGTACGTTCAGAAGTGGCGCCGACATTTATACACCCGAGAACCCCCGGTATGGATAACGGAGAGTCAATGCACGGTAATTTCATCGATGGAAGTGCTATACCTCAGAGTGCAGTGATCTGTACTCTAGAGGACGATAGAGACGAACCACCTGTCACTATTCCTGTCATTGTTACGTTGATATTTATGGCAGGTTATATTTTTTGTGGAACTCTTTTGTTTGCCATGTGGGAAAAAAACTGGGATTATGTCGAAGGGTCCTACTTCTGTTTCATAACGCTGAGTACGATCGGGTTCGGAGACTTCGTTCCCGGTCCGTCTGTCGATTCGTGGCACAATGAGGGAAAACAAGTGATGTGCACTCTGTACTTACTGTTTGGACTCGCCACCGTTGCTATGTGCTTCGAACTGATGCAAGCTCAGGTTAGAGAAACTTGTCGATCGATCGGAGAGAAGATCGGAATTTTGTAATCCGAAATTTTAATTAAATTATTTCGTTCGTTTTTTTTTTCTTTTTTTTTAATTAATTATATTTTTTGGATGCGTCTGATTTATAAGATGCTTTTATTTTTTCTACGAAGTGAATTTATTCGACAATTCAATGGAAAATATTCGCATGAATAGTATCTGTCAAACTGCTTTCAAATAAATCGTCACACAGATAGTAAATAGGAGACTTTATGCTCTAATAAAACCGAATTAATATTCACTTTCAATATTGGCACAAGATCTTAAGATGCATAATCAATGAAACAGTATCTTTTTGAACCAAGCAATTATATATGTATCTAAAACAAGATGGAACGGGAATCAATAATTTTGCAGATAAGAAATACGCATTAATAAATCTGTCCTTAATAAAGTAGATAAGGTCCCTATCTACGCACACATAAAGCTGGAAAATGAGTGTTTTGATGCAAGTAAAATATAAATATAGTGTCTTAAGAAATCCTAAGTCGTAATTTTCAGACTTGACGAAACCAGACTTCTGCTATTAAAAGCTCAGAAAGTTTTTGTATAAAAAATAATAAATCACACAATCAAAACATTTACAGCCCTATTCCAATAATATACTCTTACAAAATGTATAATAACAGTTTTAAATTGAATTAGGAAAAAACAGCCGTATTGTAGTTGAGTGCAATCAGTCAATGTTTTCAATAATGTGTTTTTTTCTAATTCAAATCGCGATTTTAATAATCGGGTTGAACAAGCTGAAAACATTGAGATCGATTGTGCATGTATGCATAAAAATTCTTATGGGATATTTTAAAATGTTATTTTATTCTGTCTGAATTCCGGCTGGAACGGATTACCAAGACATGTTTTAGATATTTTCAAATTGATTTCTTTTATTATAACATTAAAAATGCTGTCTTATTAAGCAATTAGTTTTAACATATGGACCCAAATATATTTTTATTCATTTTGTTGCGTTTTGCGAGAAAATCCGACACTTGACAAAAAGAAAACGAATTAGGCAATAAAAACAAAAGTTGTATATGCAAAGACCCGACAGTTTATTTAGCAACAGTTAGAGGTATATACTATATTATTTTTCAATGTAACCTCCGTTGGCGGCGACGACCATTTCAAGGCGGGCGCGAAATGAGTCACGCGCTTTGGCGACCATGTCCATAGCAGCGTGTTGTGTGCGTGCTTGTTGGTCTTGACCTCGATCACGCCCCAGAAGAAATAGTCAAAGATGTTGCAGTCAGTTTTTTGAGGGCGGCTACAAGTCTGGCGACCAGTGGCGAGGAACATTGTTGAGCTGCCACGCCTGGGTCGTCTTGGCCTTGTATGCAGCGAGGAGGAGGGTGGCGTTATGCCTCCATTCTTCTTTCAAAAGGGCCTGAGAGTCACAACTGAGATCTACCAGGAGGTGCTAAGGAGCGTTGTGAAGCTCTGGATGGACAAGATCGCTGCCGGACGCCCCTACGTCTTCCAGCGGAACTCCGCTCCTGCACACAAGGCCAAGACGACACATATCTTTTGCGGCGTGATTGAGGCTAAGACCAGCAAGCACATCCACAACACGGTCGACTCTCTGAAGTCTGCCATCGTCGAAGCGTTCGACACTATGGACAAGGACATGGTCGCCAAAGCGTGTGACTCATTTCGCGCCCGTCTTTAGATGGTCGTCGCCAAATGTTGCTAAATAAATATATATCAATTAAATCATTTTTTTAATATGACGGGAAATGAATGTATGTTGGCTTAGACAGTGACAAAAAGAAAAAAAAAGACAATTCTTCTTGTCGGGAGATAATTTTCTTTAGTAATACTAATGTTGCTAACTTCAACTTTTATAGAGGAAATTATAAAATAAGAAACATACAGGAAAAATCTTTAAAAAAAAAGTTTAATAAACCGCCCAAAACCTAATAATCAAAATAAGAAAGATTCAAGATAACTCGCAACGATTATTTAAAAACGAAAAATATGATAGACTAATAAATTTCATTGTTTACCCAAATTTATTACGCTTTTTACTCCTGATTTTTTTTCTTTAATAAAAGAAGAATATATCGACACAGAATGTAAGGGTAAAAAATAACAACCACAATGATAAGACGTAGTTAAGCTAGTAATAAAATAAAAAAAAATCATACTAACTTCATCTAAAACTTTCAAAATAATTAAATATATTCTTACTTTGAATGTAAGACAAGCAAAAAAAAAGGCAGTTTGAAAAAATTGGCGACAAAGTGATGACAGAATAATAATAATAATTTACTTAATTATTAACGCTTCCATAACCACAACTGTCAGGGCAACATCTCGGAAACAGGCTCACAAGTTATAAATAGTAATTCCAGTCAAAAGCTAATTTATCGACCTAGAATGTTAATAATATAAAAAATAGTTGAGATAGTAGGAGTAGAAGTAGTAGCAGCTGTAGCAGTAGTAATTAGTAGTAGCAGCATTGTAGCAGTAGTAGCAGCAGTAGTAGTAGTAGTAATAGCAGTAGTAGTAGCAGTAGTAATAGTAGTAGTATCAGTAGTAGTAGTAGTAGTAGTAGTAGTAATGCCTCAGCTATAATTTCAAAATAATTACTCTGATTTATATTAAATGCAAATATAATGATTCAAATTCGACGGCAGTATAAAGTTATAATAGCTTGTTGCGTGTGATGATCTATTTGAAATAAAGTCTGAATTTGTCAGCATATCGAGACATTGTCGTCTGCATTGTTGAATCAGTTCCTTTCATTGGAAGATAAAAAGAAAATTAAATAAATAAATATCCATAACGCGACTCGGAGGCTGATGAAGTCAAGTGGAAATTAATCCTTTGGTAATCCAACATAAGGGGAAATATTTGAAAGAAAAAATAAGTAAATTCTAACATATGAAACCCAAAAATTACATGTAAAAATTATAAACGAAAGATACCGTCATGAAATGGAATTTTTATCTACGTCCATTGATTTTTAAAAACTTCAAAGAAAGCAAGTACATAATTTTAAACAAGAAAACAACAAAAAGCCAACTAAGATTTTAATACTATGTGTATTGAAGAGTGCAAAATGTGAATTATAACATCGCACGTTCCATATATATATATATATATATATATATATATATATATATATATATATATATATATATATATATATATATACAGTTGGTCGGCCAATCTGTATTGGTTATAAATACAATTTTTATTATATCAAATGTCACAAACACAACAACAAGAGAAATAATCAAGTAGAAGAATTTGTTCAACAATAAATATTTTTTTATAAAACACAACAAATACAAAATATATGATGCTAAAGTTGTTAAAACACTTTAGAGTTCTCGATTGTGTATTATATTGAAGGAACTTAAGTTGCTGTACTGCATGTATGAAAATGAGAAGGTGTGCTTAAGTATATTTGTCGTTGTAGCAAAAT
Source organism: Acanthosepion pharaonis (assembly GCA_903632075.3). NCBI lineage: Eukaryota > Metazoa > Mollusca > Cephalopoda > Sepiida > Sepiidae > Acanthosepion > Acanthosepion pharaonis. The sequence goes on along the minus strand of CAHIKZ030000164.1, from coordinate 110,781 downwards.
GAAACAGTTGTTTTTTGCATTAAATTTTTAAAAAAGTGTTGCTTTTGACTCACTGTGCTTTAAACAGAGTTGTCGATTTTTTACCGATGTTTGTTGTGGAATAAAATATTTTGTTGGAGTGAACGTTCTTTCGCAAGCTGTGTTTATGTTAATTTAAGAAAATAACGTTAAGCCTGGAATTAGTGACAAGTTTCGTTGTCGCGTTGAAGAATTTGGTTCGTCTCCGTTGTTATTGCGTCGATTTCCAATGAAGTTAAGTGAATGAGTTGAATATTTTAAGGGCCCACTGACAAAATTGCGTTGAAGTTTCGTTTTTATTAGTTCTCTTAGTCACGCGGGGGGATCGAGAACATATTTACATTTTGTGGCGTCAGCTCGAGGTCAAAATTTGGGTCGGTACCTTCTGACATAGTTGACGACACCTAATTGATATTTTTCAACCAATTAGAATGCATCAGTTGTTATACTTGGTTGGGAGCCTCTGTGTGTTTAACTTGTACAAATTTGAGATTTAAAACAATAAATGTGCTTTATTGTACAATTTTACTATAAACTATTATTCCTTATTCACGACACTCATAACATTACATTACATTACATACTCAGCAACTTACACATAAATACAATCCAGAAATATATGTGTGTGTGTAATATTATACAATATTATTATGAATAATAATTATAGACGAATACAGAAATATATGCATACTAATATTTTAAGACATTTTTATGTTTATACATTCTTTTTATCGATACAAATATTTCAGTAAATGCTATGTTTTATAATAAAACAGAGCATTTACTTAAATATTTTTATCTATAAATATTTGTATCTATAAAAAGAATGTATAAACATAAAAATGTCTTAAAATAATTGTCGGGCTTTGTGCATTTCATGTGTGACGTCATTTGTTTACACTTGGATACGCTTTAAGCAGATATGAATGTACATGAGAGATTCATGGAAGATTGCTTAAAATTTAACTCCTTTCCACCGAGCTGCGCTTCGTGTCGTCTCTGATTCCAATTTCAAACCCCACTGCTATGTCAATGACTAAATCAACGACGGATAATGTTCTTTCTACTCGCTTTATTTTATGAGGAACATTAGTCGTAGTATCGTTCCTAGGATAAAAGCGAAGAGTCGGAGAAGACGGGTTGACTGACTATCACCACGTGCTTGCTTTTCTCACTGGGTGCGGCGATACGCTTTGACTGTTTCTACTCTTGCAGCCGTCTGAATATTTTACACGTATTTTGCACAGTACTTTTTATATAGTACTTTTTACACTGTTTCAACTGTGCTATTATTTTAACCGCCATGTTACAAAATGTCCAGATTTTACAAGATCCTGATATATTTCAAGATGTTTGCTTTTAACTCTGATCCAAGTATTCATTATTGGGGTTATTATGAAAGACCTAAGTTAAGGTAGTAAATATAGCCATTCTGTTTGCACAAATTTTGATGTGAAATTATGATTATTATTATTATTATTATTATTAAAAAATATTTTTGTCCTGCATTTGTTTTATAATCACATGCCGGGTCATCACCAATGATCTATGTTAAGCGAAGTATGGGATTTTTTTTTTATGTTTCCACTTAATTAAACAAAAGACAATTATTATCAAAAACGTAAATGGGCAAAACTCTTATCAGTATATACAGGGTGTTGCAGCAAAATCCAACACTTAACAAAAAGAAAACGAAAGAAAAAAGGGAATAAAAACAAAAGTTTTATATGCAGAGACCCGACAGTTTATTTAGCAACATTTAGAGTTCCATAATACATTATTTTTCAATGTAATCGCCGCTGGCGGTGACGACCATCTCAAGGCGGGCGCGAAATGAGTCACGCGCTTTGGCGACCATGTCCATAGCGGTGTGTTGTGTGCGTGCTTGTTGGTCTTGACCTCGATCACGCCCCAGAAGAAATAGTCAAAGGTGTTGCCGTCCGGTGAGGAAGGCGGCCACAAGTCCGGCGACCAATGGTGAGGATCTTTGTTGAGCAACCATGCCTGGGTCGTCTTGGCCTTGTGTGCAGCGAGGGGGACATCATGCCTCCGTTCTTCTTTCAAAAGGGCCTGAGAGTCACAACTGAAATCTACCAGGAGGTGCTAAGGAGCGTTATGAAGCTCTGTACGGACAAGAACGCCGTCGGACGCCCCTACGTCTTCCAGGAGGACTCCGCTCCTGCACACAAGGCAAAGACGACCCATGCGTGGCTGCTCAACAATGTTCCTCACCACTGGTCGCTGGATCGCACGCCTACAACACGGTCGACTCTCTGAAAGCTGGTATCGTGGAAGCGTTCGCCGCTTTGGACAAGGACATGGTCGCCAAAGCATATGACTCATTTCGCGCCCGCCTTGAGATGGTCGTCGCCGCCAGCGGCGGTTACATTGAAAAATGATTAGTATGTAACTTCTTTTTGTCAAGTGCCGGATTTTGCTGCAACACACTGGAGGCTGTTCTTTTTAGAACCATTTTGTTGTATTTTCTGGAGAGGTGGTTCTTCTTCTTCTTCTTCTTCTTCTTATTATTATTATTATTATTATTATTATCATCATCATTCGATTTCGTTATGGACACACTACCACCAAGTCTGCGGAAAGACCTAAGGCAGGTCGTGGTGTGTTGTTATGGCCACATTTCATGTTAATTTTTTTTTTTTTTTTTTTTTTATCTCCGATGAAGTTGCTAGCGTTACATAGACAAAGTTCTCCTTAGTGTGTGTGCTGTACTTAATAAGACAATTTTCTGTATGTCTCTTTAAGCTGGGGTTTCAGGGATTCTTTCAATGTGTTGTTTTGTTCCATTTTTATAATTCCAAGTGCACCTATTACCACTGGTATTATTCTTGTTTTCAATTTCCACATTTTTCTATTTCAATTTCCAGGTCTTTGTATTTTGATAGTTTTTCAAATTCCTTGGTTGCTATGTTACAATCCGCTGGACAAGCCATATCAATTAGTAGGCAAGTTTTTTCTTTCTGGTTTTTGACAATAATGTCCGGCCTATTTGCTTCAATTTTTCTGTCTGTGTGGATGGTATAATCCCATAGAATGGTGACATCTTCTATTTCTGTAACCGGCGCTGGCCGATGTTCATACCAGTGTTTGCTTACACATTTTCCAAAGTGTTTGCACATTGTCCAGTGTAAGTATTGCCCCACTCTATCGTGACGATTTTTATATTCATTTGGGGCAAGTATAGAACATCCTGAGATTAGATGGTCTATTGTTTCTTGGTATTTGTCACAGAACCTGCATTTTGGATCCACATTATTATGTATGATATTATTATTATTATTATTATTATTATTATTATTATTGTTATTATTCACGCTAAATTCCATATACTCGTGGGTATTACTTAAGGTAAATAGTGCCCAAACTTGACGTTTTCAACATTCTTTTCTGTAATTCTTACTAAAATAATCCTGCTTCTTTTTTTGCTAAGGATTTATGGAATTGTATGTAATAACCGACGATATGAAATAGTTTAAGTGTGCATTCCTATTCTGGTCTAGTCTATTACGTAAACCTTCATACAAATACAATTATAAAATATATGCATTCATCATCCTTACCTCATCTGTGGTCTAAATAGCGGGGTAGACTGAGTAGTCTATGCTTAAGTGGCAATCAGTTTCAGAGCACAATTCTGAATTTCAAACGTTGGAGAAGGCAACAGGAAACAACTCTACTATTTTTTTCAAAAAATCATGGCAATTCACATATAATAAAGAAAAAGAAATCTGTCGAGTGACATGATTGCCTACGTTCTGCAAGAACATGGCTTTAATTTATTAAAGCTATTATCGAAATGACAATTAATTTCCAAATACATTTAATTATTTTCAGAATATTTTCCTTTTAATATCGTTAATTAGTTTAATTATATATTTATATCTGCAAGCAGGCATAACTTTTCTTTTATTTATTTTTTTTAATTTCATGTTTTTACTTCTTAATTAGATTTTTCTATCATGAAAATCTCGTTATTTTTTCCAGAATAAAACAATATCTGAATTTTTATGCTAAAAGGGATAACGGTTTTATAAAAATGAATTATCTATTAGACAAACTTACAATAATAACGGATACAAATACATATTAGATGGTAATTTTGCTAAATATTTCGAAAATTATGTCTTGAATATTACAAGTCCTCGCAATTATGTCTTGAATATTACAAGTCCTCGCAAAATCATTCACACTTTATTGTTTATTGTCTAGATCTTCTATATTAAAGTTACTTATTACTTTTCTGTTAAACTTGTTTAATGCAAGCAAATTATGCTATGCTATGACTGGAAAATATTTATTAGATAGACAGGTGATCATGGCTCTCCACAGCCACTTTTTAATATTTAAACTTTGTATTGAAAGGACTATTCTTGGGAAAGATTATGAAACGTCTTCCCGTTACCGTCTTCACGTTTTTGAATACAACATTTCAATTCTCCTATAATGGTTTCCAGACAAGTCTAGAAAGTTCGATCGGTGCTGCTATATTATTAATAGGTAGAGAAGAGTTTCCCTTCTCTAAGGCATATTCATGTCTTAGAGAAGAAAAACTTTTAATTCAAAACACTCGAGAGATTAACGGTAAAGAACTCAAACATCTTTCTCAAGATAATTCCCTTGAAGAAGAATCTATAACGAGTCATGTCCTGGTGCAACATTGCATTTAAGAAATACGTATAGTAATTTATATGATACTCACATTATTCATACATAATTATATATACACCCTATGCATATTTACACACACACACACATATATATATATATATATATATATATATATATATATATATATATATATAAGTATATAATTGGTGTATACGGAATGAATTCCAATAACCAACAATTACTATTCTTAACAGAGTAGAGCAGATACAATTATTTATTTTAAATAATTATAACATAAATATGTTATAAAATCACTCCCAAAATAGCCATTTTGTGTCAACACCTCCGGTGTCTTATCAAGTGATGATGTTAAATGTAAAATAAATGGTTTTAAAAGTTTCAAATTAATTAACGATCCTTCGCAAGGGGGAAACGTCGTTACAAACGCTAGAATGACCAATTAAAATACAAGTATAGGACAATTCAAAAGGCTTGACAACGAAGTCATGTTATAATAGCTATTCAGATCTTTAAAATAGGGGTAATATTAAAAAAATAATATATTCTAACCAATAATTATTAAATTATATGATAAAATTTGATATTAAAATTAAAAGTAAAAATTACCAATTTTAAAATCCAAATTTAATCACTATTAAGTTTAAAATTATAAAATTACTAAGGAGAAAAGAAGAAATACATATGTTATTCAATTTATTTCTTCATTGAAATTACGATAGAATAGACACTAATATGTCATCCGGTCCTCCGACAATATGTATACATTTTAATCCCAAGTGTGTGAATGGGGTCCTAACCTCACGCGTAAAACAACACAAACAAACTCAGATTATAATACATAAGCACCCAGACATATTTAGATATATATACACACAAAAAGTGACGAGACAGGGAACATCTCCACGGCCCTTTATAAAAAAGAAAAAAAAGGGAAACCAACACATACATACATACACAATTAAAAGTAAATGCACTTTCCATACACATAGGCACCGATAAATACATGTACACACATCCACATACATTGACCTAGACAATCAGATACCACAACCAAGAAATATTTAAGACTGAAAGTGTCATTAAACAGATGCTAACCACTTATTAAAATATAACTTAAGCGAGCAAATATACAAAGATATACAAAGATAAAAATGGTTAAAAATAATATTATCTAATATATTAAAAAACGAAAATTCCAAACACACAAATATCTATAAAAACATATATTTTAATCATATAAGTTGATATATGTTTTATTATATATTAGGTGAAAGAAAATAAGATAAAAAGAACTACATACAGAAATAAGTGTACAGTCACACGTATATACATATATACACATATACAGAAATATGTCTACACACACATATATACATATATACATATACACACACATATATACATATATACATATACACAGAAATATGTCTACACACACACACACACACACACACACACACACACACACACACATATATATATATATATATATATATATATATATATATATATATATATACGCATACACATATGCACATATACACATACAGAAGCACGTATCAACCTGCACAGCGTCGTAAAAAAAAACAAAAAAAACGCCAGATATAAATATAGATACATACATGCACATAAATACAAATACACATATACACACAAATACATACATAAATACATACATACATACATACATACATACACATATATTCATATTTAAACATACATAGTGTATATGTGTATTTGTATTTATGTACATGTATGTATATATATTTATATGTGGCGTTTTTTTTGTTTTTTTTGGACAATGTTTTTCAACTGTTTTTTTATCATGCTGAACACCTAAACCTTAAACTTTCACAGCAAACTTAAATTGTTATGATCAAAAGAGAGTATATTTTTTGTCATTTATTTATTAACACAACAGTTTATTATAATTTATAATAACTGCATAATAAATAAAATTCTAAAAGAAAAACATTTATTTATTTTTCTGTCTATTATAATATGACATTTAATGAAATATCTTTATATATTATTCATACGTTTATTTATTATAACAAGATATAATCGTATAATCATTCTAAAGGGGTCTTAATTTTCATCTGTAGACTTACTGCGCTTTGGTCTTCGTTCGAAAATAATGTAATGAAAGACCTTTTTTGCGACATACCTATGAACCAGTTGAAATCACTACTTTTGGAGATAGTTATAATTATTGCTCTGGTTTCTAAGTCTTTGTCCATAGGGCCTCGGTACCGTTCTAATCAATCTCATATTACGGTGACATCGTCATCTTCATATTTCACAACACAAAGCGGGTGAAACCTTTAAGTTTTAAAGAAGACAATCCCTCCTCAGATCTTATAGACTGACGCAGCAGAATCACAAAGAGTTTTATCAAATACCAAAATGGGTATCATATGTAACTAGAATGGAAAATAATGATATAATTAAGAATTTGACTTTCCACACTACTTCAAACAAAAGGTTAGGAAGGAAACTCACATCAATACTAGAAAGAGCGATAACAGTGAACTTGAAAAGTTTGTTTTCTTGAAATAAAGATTTGATAATTTTCAATCAAGAATAACACTAACGTCTCAGTCAAAGAATGTCGATTTTTTCTTGTGTGGAAACGGCTCTACATCGTTAACATTACCATTTGGATCTTTAATAAGTTCTGATATCTAGACAGTTTTTTCATCATCTTTGATGTTATTTTTAACTTTCTATTAGTTTTTATGAGGCACACATTAGTTGTAACTTTTTTTTTTAAATATGTCCATAAAGGCTATCCCACTGTTTGTGTCTACCGTATACAAGTATACATGTTTTATCTGTCTATATTTCTGAGATGAGGTATTATGTACATTATTTACATTATTCGGATTATTGTCCACATCTTTGTCCCCATATTTATTACAACGTTTAGGCCGTTGCACGCTCCGGCTTTCTTCCGACAAAGATGAGGAAAATAGTCCGAATAATGTAAATAATGAATCCGCTTGTATGGCAGTGAATTTTGGAAAATGTCACTACTGATGGAGATAAAAGGCACATAATAAAGAAAGAGGATTTGAAGTAAAGTAAGGGAACGCAATGAGAAGCTTGTGTGAATTAAGAACGGAACGCGAAGCGAAAGGAAGAAAGCTGCCACAAGGGATAACGAATTGTGAAAAGCCATGATCCTGAAGTAATATACTAATCCTACTAGTAGAAATAGACCAGTAAAATGATTGTACGGGGATCGAAAAAAAGGACTATAGCTATGTGACTTACGTGACAACTAGTAGGGGAAATCCTGAACAAAGCAGTAATGATGCTATCAAATTACTATAGACACCTAGGGATATAGCCTGCGAATTCAGATCACGCCGGAGTTCGATTATCTCTTGATTGGGCTCTATAACCTTGAGTAACAGTCAGTCTAGGAGAAGAATTACTCTGAATTTAAAAACCTGGAAAAGTCAACGGGAAACAACTCCGTTATAGTCATGTTAATAAAGAAAAATAATATCAGTGGTCTTATACGGCAGCGAATTCTGGGCAATCTCTTCACAGATGAATAATAGAGCAACGACAAAGTTTTAGAGAAAATGGAAGCAAAAAGGTCATATATAACATAAAAAAAAATCATTTGAAATTTCTAGGACATATTATGGAGAAAAGGGACTCGTAAAAATTTGATATTCACAGGCCAGATTAAAGGCAAGAGGTTCATAGTAAAACAATACATTTTCTACTTAGCGAGCTTGAGTAAATGGATGGCAGAACAGGGTTTAGGAGAGATAAAAATGATATTAAGAGCTAGAAAGGACAGAAAATTGTGGAGACCCATGGCTGCCAACCTCCTGAAGTGACACGGCACATAGAAGAAGAATCTGTGATGTGACATGATCATAACATACTCAATTGATATGACATTCAAAAAACCAATGCTTACTTAACGATTGTAGAATAGGGATCTAAGGGTTTTGAAAAATTAGTCAATAGTCTTTAGTGCTTTATTTATTTAAGAAATTCAGAGACTATTATTATTAGTATTATTATTATTAGTAGTAGTAGTAGTAGTAGTAGTATTCAGCAGAATTGTGTATAAGTCACCTGAGTTTGATTGAGCTACGATACATTCTTCATCTTCGAACTCTGTATTTTTCTTAATATTTATTTCGGATAACATCCCTAGTGTTCAAAGACAATTTATGACCAAAAGTTAATATTTATTTTTAGCATCAAACACGAATATTATAACCAGTGTTATGTTAATAACCTTCCACAATCAACTTAGAGCCATGTTTCAGCATTAAAACAACTTTCGCCCAAAACTAAGAAAATAAACATCCTCCATTTAACGCATAAATTTTCTTTTATCTGTTAAAAAACAGAACTGACACTTTGACTTTTGACAATTCCAGGTACTTTACTGCTCTATACACAAATTTAAGCATGTAAATATTTTCATAACAAAATTAAATACAAACTTTATTCAGTTATTAGGTATAATGATATTGTGATGGACTTCTACCACATTTATTTATAAACTGGTGTGAAGAAAGGACAAGGCAAAGGTATCATTACATATATAAATTGGATTCAACAATGCATACAATAAAGAATGTGTAAGAAAAAGCATGCAGTGAGTAAGACGAGAGTTGTCTCTCTTTAACTATCAAAGTTCTCTGAAAAGGAAAGACTCAATAGTTTGTTATAAATGTTTTTAACAGTTTTGCTGTGCAAGAGGAAAAATATGTAAGCGTAAAGGAATATGCAGTTTGTGAGTTGAGTGAGAAGATCGGCGCATAGATTCAACTGTCGTGGATTTCTGTGGCAGCTGAAGTCTCAAATGGTGTGTCTACACTTTTTCTTGCTTTTATAGGTGATCATTGGATCAGGAGTGCTGCGTGGGAAAAATCACTCTTCACGTGCAGAGAATCCGATTGGTCGACACTGACCAATCAGTGAATGAGCTTTGGGGAGATTTCTGGGAGCCGATTCTCTGAAAAGTGCACAAAATCTACTATACAAAAATATAGCGATTTCAAAATTGTCGCATAAGACAGTAGCGTTGATTTCTATCCAATGAATGATTATTATTGAAATTTGAATTTGTGTAGGTATGTACGTGTATATGATGATGGTCACTATAGTATAATTATCATCATCATCATCATTACGATCAGTATTCTTATTATTGAACCAAATATTGATAAGACTCCGTGTTAGACTTGTCACGTTCTGTACGCTTTTCTCATTCAAACGCCGAAAATATTGCCGCTTTTAGCCGACTGCTGAAAATTAATGTCATATGAGAAAAGAAGCATTCGTTATTCAGCCACAAAAGGAATTGAAAGATATTAACAACTCAGAATTCGAGTAAAAACCCATTAATTCACTGTTTCTTCTTCTATTTTTTAACCGAGTATTTATGAGAAAAACAGATATAATGAAAAACCGCCAATTTCAGACAAATGAATTCTTGGGAATGGTGGCGATATTCCTATAAAAAACATGGCGGCGTGATTGTGAAAGAGACAAAACATTCACAAAACAAAGTCAAACGAAAATGAAACACATTTATTTGTTCCTTTATTTTTATATTTATGTTTTACTACTTTTGTAGTGCATACATTTGACTGAAAGGAAACAAGTGGCTCCTTGAGAGAACAAATCAGATGTTTACAAAATTTCAAACAGGGATATGGCTTTTTCTACAGATAAATAGCTTTCAACAACAAGCTAAAATAATAAATTAATGACAAACCATTAATCAATCAATTCGTTGACTAAATAAAAATCATTGAAAAAGAATAAAAGAACTTATTCCAGGTTGAAATACAGATTGGAAGAAAGAAATTGCATTAAATAAAAAATGCATAGCGTACCCACTCGTAGTAGATAAGAATTTGATGATCTATAAGAAATAGATATTTGAAAAATGTATAGATTAAGAAAATGTCAACCGAGCTGTGTTCGTAGTAATCATAATAAAAAAATATATTTTTCCACCATAATATCAGGCAAGGAAAGTTTTTTGCAATTTTTTGTCCACTTTTCAATCAGAATTTCATAAAATTTCCAGAGGTTTAAAGTAACGTAATTAAGACTGCTGAAATTTATTATAAGGTCCTGGTGTTCGTGTCTCTAAAAAGTTGCTATTGAAAAAGCATTTAAAAATGATTAGAAACTAGTATTCTTCACAGAACACGTTATTGATTTTTTTTTCCTATAGGCATGTCCCTGAAATTGTTCCTTTCTTTAAATTCATATTTGCTCTCGGGATTTTGATATTGCAACCTGGGATCATAGTAGCAACACTCACCTTGATTAGAGTTGCATTTGTACATGAAACAGACAAAAAGAGAAAAGCTTGTAAATAAACCCCATCGATATGCTTATTATGTAACTGAAAACTGAAAATGTGGTTGTAAAAGTAGCAGAAGTAGTAGTGGTAATAGTTCTGTAAAACCGCCATTATCATTATTATTATTATTATTATTATTATTATTATTATTATTATTATTGACTATTTCTTTATTATAATCATCATTATTCTCATTATTATTGATATATTCACACCAGCGAAATTTGGTATTGATAGCGAGGAATTAATGATAGATATTTCACGTCCCTTGAAATATTCAGAGCTTTTCTCAACTTCAATAATGCCTTGATCATTTCCACTCGCCGAAAGGTTTGAGCAGCAATTTCCAGTGTTCCCATGATTATGAAAACTACAATTACATTATTATTATAAAAATGTACACATATCATTAATATATCACTAGATATAACAAGCAGCATAAGTGCGTTTGATATATAGTTCATGTAGACAATCACGTATCTTTGAAAAAAAATACTTACCAGATACAAAAGCCAGAACACTGAAACGAAACAGATCGGGGGTATAATTCTGTTCACACTAAAACCACAAACACGAAAAATAGAATTAGTTTTGAAGTTCCAGTAATATACTGAATAGCAACATAGAGCATGCATTGCTCTCGGAGTCGGGGTCTATTAAAAAAACTATATGTAGAAAACATATTCAAGCCGTGAAAAAGGCACTGTTTACATTATTCGGACTATTTTCCTCATCTTTGTCGCTATATTTTATTATATTTATTATTATATTTCCTTTGATTTCTGGCGTGTACACATTTATTACTGGGTCCCGCCCAGAGACATTAGGTTAGAAATGGCATCATGAGACTTTCCATTGAAAAACAAAAAAAAATTCCTTCGTAAGGTGTGAGCTGTACTTGTCAGAACAATTTTTTGTATTTCTTTGAGGCGTGGACTTCCAGGGATCCCTTCAATTAGTCTACTAGAATCTAGCCAACCAACACTAGGGCTCCAACTAAAACAGGGATTGTTGATGTCCCCAAGAGCCACCTTTTTGAGTTTTCTATTTCAAGGTCTTTGTGTTTTGAAAGCTTTTTGAATATTTTCAAAGATACATTGCAGTCTTCAGGGACTGCCATATCAATAAGGAGACACTTTTTTTGTTTATGGACTTTAATAACAATGTCTGGGCGGTTGGCTTTGATTGTTCTGTCAGTCTGTATTGTGTAGTCCCATAGAATTGTAACAGGTCCTATCCCTGTAACCGTGTCTGTGTGATGTTCTTACCGTTTTGAATTTGTTGGCTTCCTTCATTACGGAGTAAAGACGCTTACTACTTTCACGTTCTTTGACGCATACCATCATCCAGTCTTCTGTAGTTTCCAAGTATTATTATTATTATTATTATTGTTGTTATTCATGCTATTTATTCATAATACTATTGCTACAATAAAAACGATATAGGTAAAGATAATAATTATATTTGTACAGGAAGGGTTAGAATGTCTGACGCTCAACTTCTCGAGAGCTCCTCTTTGCGACTACTCGGCTTCACATTGACTGCTGACCTGAGATGGAACAAATACATTGAGTCAATAGCTTCGGCCATCGCAAGGAAAGTCGACTCCCTGTGCCGTGCCTGGAAAATTTTTCTCGCCAGAGTCGATCCTTCAAATCTACAAATCAACCATTCGCCCTTGCATGGAGTATTGCTGCCATATATGGTCTGGTGTCCCTTATGTTTGTCTCAAGGTTCTTGATAAGATCCAGAGACGGATATGCAATGTAATTGGCTCTGATCTGGAATCTCGTCTGCAGTCGCTCTCTCACAGACGTGCCGTCGCCTACCTCTGTCTTTTTTACAAATACATTATGGGAACTGCTCCGAGGAGCTGCTTTCGCTGGTTCCCAAACTTCATGAATTTAAGCGTTCTACTAGGCTGGCATCTCGCTTACACCCTTTCACTGTCGAAACTGTTAAATGTCGCCTTCTCTTCTACTCCAACAGCTTTATGCCTCGCACCGCTCGCCTGTGGAACTCCCTCCCGTTTTCCTGTTTCCCTGATAGGTATAATCTCCGACTATTCAAATGTAATGTCAATCGACGTCTCCAGGTGTCTTGATCTATCCTTCTCTTCATCCTTTCCTCTATCACTCCTATTTGCTCTCACTCCAACTCTTTGTAACCCCTTACGTGCTAGTACCTTCCCGCCTTGCTTGGGGTGAAACGCTTGAAAAAAAAGATGTGAACTTTTATCGGAAACAATAAATCTGTTTTACTGAGATACGTTGTGTTCCTTAGTGAACAGAAATGGTATTGTCGAAGAATAGACTTCGCCTTGCGATACCGTGTTAATTTAGAAGAAAAATAATGACTGAAAAAAAAAGAAAGTGAGGGAAACATAAATGTGTAAGTTATTCTAATAACTTTATGGATAATGGGAACGAATCCAATTTTTTCAAGATCATAATATATTTGATGAGTTGAAAGGGCGAGTCAGAAATAATAAGATCTTGGCCTTAACAGAAATCTAGTTGGAATCAAGCCAATTCTGCTTTAATATTACTCACAAAATTAGCCGTTCAGAAAAGGTCTTTTTTTTTATTTATTCATATGAATTTTCGCTCGTAGTTTGCAACACCGAAAGTAAGATTTCACAAAATGATCACCAAAATGCTTACAACAATGACAGACATTATTGATAATTGTGATAATTGCGTGAAGTAATGATCGTAACTAAATATTACGAATATTATCGTGATTTGGCTGGTAATAGAAATGAAAACAACGTTATTTATAACGCTTCTTCTAAGAACTTCTCTTGACTTTTCAATAACACTTCACAATAATTTCCGTAAAGATACGCACACACGTACGTGTACGGAGGTTCGATATCTCTTAATTACTTTTTTTCGGTATACTTATATCATCTTCTAAATAATTTTATAAATATGAGTAAAATATAATGGGGTAATTTAGGAAACATTTAAATCAGAAAATATATTCTAAAGATTACAGGCGTGTTTGAAAAAACTATTTTCTTATATTAACAGAAAGAGTGGCGTAATTTTTTCGAATGAATGCGGCGATGAGTAATTTGATAAAGGTATCTTCAATATTCGCGTCTTTTACTAAACTTGAAATTTAGCAACATCCTTATAATTGATTTTGAATTTAGCTGAAATATTGCACCTTTAAATTCAAAGTTTTCGCTTTTATTATGTTTTTAATACGAATTTTTCTTTATTATTTGTCTGCGTGTAAGCGTGCATAATATACATACATACATTTTTATGTTTATACATTCTTTTTATAGATACAAATATTTAAGTAAATGCTCTGTTTTATAATAAACAGTATTAATAACATTTACCAGCCTGAATGTCCGAGAAATTTTCATAGAAAATATTCGACCTCCGTCAGGAATCGAACTTGTATCCTCTACAGAACCGTCATATAGCCTGACGTGCCTTTAACCGATTTGGCCACAGAGGATCGTTTAGTTAGCAAGGTCGATTTCACTGCTTTTAAACTCCAATCTTCCATGATTCTATCACGTACATTCATATCTGCTCACTGCGTATCCAAATGTAAACAAATGACGTCACACATTATGAAATGGACAAAGTCCGATAATTATTTTAAGACATTTTTATGTTTATACATTCTTTTTATAGATACAAATATTTAAGTAAATGCTATGTTTTATAATAAACAGTATTAATAACATTTACCGGCCTGAATGTCCGAGAAATTTTCATAGAAAATATTTGTCCTCCAGCAGGAATCGAACCTGTATCCTATACGGACTTTTATATATATGTATGTATGTATATGGGCACGTGGCCGAGTGGTTAGCACGTATGTTTTCCGAATATGACAACGGTTGATTTGTCAGGAAGGAGATTCGCTGATGTTATCTGTCTGTAGGGGGGGGTGCTCAGCGTGCGGCACCTTTGGAAAGTGTTTGAAAACTATACCACGGATTGAACCAAGTCTTGTCAGTGAAATTGTATCACTTGGGGTTGTCGATAGATGTGCGAGCACGAAGTCACAAGTCATTAAATGCGCTGGCCTTGTTCAGATTTTTGATCATGCTAGATAACATACACTTTCCGAGAAACTGTAACTAAGGTCTGCTCAGCACAGTTGTAGTATAACCCACAGGCGGGCTCTATGGGTGTTGAACAAACACAAATGTTCCTGAGCGAGTGTCTGCAAAGGGACTGGCTAGCCGCCCTAATAGACGGGTGTCCTCGTATACGAGTGGCCACCTATTATATATATATATATATATATATATATATATATATATATATATATATATATATGTGTGTGTGTGTGTGTGTGTGTGTGTGTGTGCAGATATGTAGAAAAATAGGAAAGAACACGTTAGATAATTAATTATATTGAAGTTTTCGGCTCTCGTTTTTAAAACATGAGAACTTATGTATCGAAGGAATCATTTTTTTTAAAATAATTATAATATATGTATATATATATATATATATATGAAAACACATGCATATATATATGTGTGTGTGTGTGTCTGCATGTGTGTTTATATATATATATATATATATATATATATATATATATATATATATATATATATGTGTGTGTGTGTGTGTGTGTACTAATACAAAGGGCCATATTTTTTCAAAATTAATTTATTTTGTAGACAATGTTAGTCATTTCTTTGCCAATAAAAACAAAATTTGATATAATTCTGAATGAAAATTTTATAAATTATTATTATTTTTATTATTATTATTAATAATAATAATAAAAATAATAACGATAATAATTATAATCATCATGATAATTATATTAACAATAATAATAAGACAGCATATAACTGAGACAATAAATGTATAAACGTGTTAGTTTTGATATCACCACTAAAACGTGGGTTAAGTGCTTCATTCTTGTATTTAAATGAAATTTTTTGTTCATTAAAGTTTTGATTTTGGGGACTTTTTTGTCTTTGTGATGTTTTTTTTTTTCCAAAAGGTTTATTCCAATGTTATCCATTATTCTATTTTGTATCTTTGCTTTATATTATTTGTCAATGGTACAAAAACGAAATAAAAATTGACATGTATATACGTGTATTGCAATGTATGAATGCGTGTGTGCGTGATTTGTATTACTTCATTCTTATTTGATGAATTTAAAGAACTGAGGCTTCACGATCAATCTGCCTTGGATTTTTTTTTTTCTTTCGCACAAAGCTATCTAAACCTGATGTGCGTAAAGATCACTGTTGTAGTCAATGTACGTGTACAAGTGTTTGTGTACGTATGAAATTAATCAAACATTCCTAGAAAAGGTTCAACGAACAAGAAAAATAAATTCAAAGAACATTTTAATTGAGAATAATCGATCCTAATAATAAATAGAATCGAACAAAATGCCGATGTGATTCGTTTAATATTGCGAAATAAAAATGTGACTATCTGTATTCAGTCTTTTGTCTTTATTTATATCTATATTTTTTCTTCTATTTCACGCTTAGCTTTCATCTTTGTTCAATTATTTTAATAATGTTTCATTAAATACATATACTTGATTTCCTACTGAAATACAGAACTTTTCGATTCAAATTTTTTAATAAAGTTCACACAATGCAAAACTCAAGAGCTAGTCATTGTAGAGAGTTACTAAATGAGGTTTGTGATGTGAATATAAAAAGAAGATAAAATGAGGTGAATATTACGAGGATTAAGAAAATAGTGAGCGATCCCTAACTTGAAGAGGTTATGACTGTTGTCATCTCTCACAAGGCTGCGTAAAAGATTTTGAACTGTGTCACGACTGTAAAGAATAAGTTGAGAAGCTCCAGTCCAGATAAGGCGGCAATACTTCATTTTTGGTCTTTACTTTTGTAAAGCTAATGTATGGTTTGGTTTAGTTTGTTTTACGGCATATCAACCTCAATGTGTTATTTAATGTCGACAAAATTTTTATTGCTGGTAATATGTTTTTCTTCAAACATCTATTTCTGGGAATATTTTTCTTTGAAGAAATCTATAGCTGGTAATATTTTTTCAAAGAATGTATAGCTGTTTGTATTGTTGGTACTTTTTTTAAGTATTGCTGATAATAATTTTTCCTTCAAAAAATATTGCTGGTAATATTTTTTTACAAAGTATTTCTGGTATTAAAAACTAATTTTTACTCAAGTTTGGATGTTAACTATTTGCCCATTGCTGGGACCCTAACAGGTGCTACACCCTGGGTTAGGGTGGACCTTGGAACGCCAGCAATTAAGAGGTGGTTCCACGATACTCAAAACCTCCTGATCAGTGGCCTTACTGTTGGACGTAATTTACCGTCTTATCCAGGACGCGGATGTAGTTTGTCGTTATACCCAGGATGGACTAATGTATGGCAGAAGTCAGATACTTCATGGAGCAGTAGAACGAGCCGTCCATTTTTCAGCTTGTTTAGGAAAGGATCGTATATATGGGTTTCACTTGGGGTCTGGAGGGAACTGAGTCCTATTAGACGTTCAAATCATTGTACTTCGTTGAGAGTGTGCCACTGTACATTGTAATGGGAGTAGGCTCCGGGTCTGATTAGTGTTCATGAAATAATACTCGCTTGGTATTAGAGGTACTGAAAGTTACAAGCTATTTATTTAGTTTTTTTTATTTTTATTTTATTTTATTTTGGCTATTGAGCTGTTAGAACGAAGTCAACGGAGAGATCATTTGTACGGCTTTCAGCGTCTTGATTTTTGAGGGTGCTTCCATAAACTTGAAAAGATTTGTGTATACTAACGCCATATTTACAAAGTAAACATTGGCACACGGACACGATAAAGGAGCACAAATTTAGGATCTAAATTATTCATAACGACTTAGATATTACCTTGCTTAACAACGACCTATTCAATGATTAAATTTGCCCCAGATAAGATCAATTTGCGAAATTCATTAATGTCGATATCTAGTAAGCAAACATTTTTCTGACACATGGGCTTATCATTATTATTATTATTATTATTATTATTATCATTATTATTATTTTTATTTTCTTTGATTTCTGACGTTTACACATTTCTTTCCGGGTCCCGCCCAGTGACTTAAGGTTAGAAATGGCATTATGACACTTTTCAGACAACAAAAAAAAAAGAAATTACATAGATAAAGCCCTTCGTAAAGTGTGGGCTGTACTTGTCAGAACATTTTTTTATCTCCTTGAGGCATGGACTTCCAGGAATCTCGTCAATTAGTCTACTGCAATCTTTTCCAACCAGTCCTAGGGCTCCAACTACAACAGGGATTGTTAATGTACCCATATGCCACATTTTCGAGATTTCTATTTCAAGGTCCTTATATTTTGAAAGCTTTTTGAATAACTTCAAAGATACATTGCAGTCAGCAGGGACTGCCATATCAATAAGGAGGCACCGTTTTTGTTTGTGGTCTTTAATAACAATATCTGGGCGGTTGGCCTTGATTGTTCTGTCAGTGTGTATTGTGTAGTCCCATAGAATTGTAACAGGTCCTATCTCCGTAACCGGGTCTGGGTGGTGTTCATACCAGTTTCTTTCAGTTTCCTTCCCGTAGAAGTTGCAGATTTTCCAGTGCAGATATTGGCCCACTTGGTGATGCCGGGTTTTATATTCAGTGGGTGCCAATATCGTGCAACCTGATACAAGATGACCAATCGTTTCTGGATATTTATCACAGAATCTGCATTTTGGGCTGACACAATATTTTAGTACATGTGCTTGATTATTCCTAGTTAGCAAGCATTGGTCCTGTGCAGCAAGGAGAAAACCTTCAGTTTCAGCTTTCAACCCTGCACTACGTAGCCACTGATGAGTACGGGTTTTGTCTACGTCAGCTTGTTTGGTACGGGCAGGGTATTGGCCATGAAGCGGTTTATCTTGCCATTGCTTCTGTATCTGATCGGTTGCATTCGTCTTTGCTGTCTTTTTTAAGTATTTTGCAGTTTCAGCCGGTGTATTGCGCTGTACACCCATTTGAAACTTCATTTTGAATTTGTTGGCTTCTTTTATTACAGAGTAAAGATGCTTACTACTTTCATGTTCCTTGACGCATACCATCATCCAGTCTTCTGTAGTTTCCAAGTATTATTATTATTATTATTATTATTATTATTAGTTTCCAAGTATCTTTGGAGGTCAATTGTTGTAGTTTTGTAGGACAGTTCTAGTTGAACTAATCCTCTGCCTCCTTCGGATCTGGGCACATACAGACGATCAACATCAGCTTTGGGATTATGCATGCGATAGCAAGTGAATAGCTTTCTCGTTTTGGCGTCCATTCGCTTAATTTCAGCTATGATCCAGTTAAGGACATTAAAGCTGTATTGCACCACAGGGACAGCCAATGCGTTTATGGCCAATATTCTGTTTTTTTAGTTTAGCTCAGTATTTAGTACCAGACGTACACGCCTGTAGTACTCTTTTTTTATTTTTTCCTTCATTTGGGGGTGTTGTATGCCATCTCCTTCGCTAATTCCTAGGTACTTATAAGCTTCATCATGCTCCAGTTCACTAATCTTTGTGACAAAATCTAAATCTATTAAGGGTGTTTCTGTAATTCTACCTTTCTTGAATGTTACTTTTGCACATTTATTTAATCAAAAGTCCATACCTATGTCGCCACTGAAGTATTTTACAATATTGAGGAGTCCTTTCAACTCATTGTCGTCTTTGGCAAAGATTTTGAGATCATCCATGTAGAGTAGGTGAGTGAATATTTTCTTATTTATTTTGTAACCATAGCTACTGTTGTTCAGTTCATGTGTAAGAGGGATTAAGGATAAACAAAACAGAAGGGGTGACAGAGAGTCTCCTTAAAAGATTCCACGTCGGATATTCAGACGGTTGGATATGGCAGTGCCCCCGCTGTGACTAAGGTATAGTTTGGTGTTCCACATTCCCATGCTGTGCTTAAGGAAATTTAATACCACAGGGGAGACTTTGTACATTTCCAAAGTCTTAAGGATCCAAGAATGTGGAACACTATCAAAGGCTTTACGATAATCAATCCACGCTGCACTGAGATTTCTACGTTGTCTCCTGCCATTTTCAAGGATCATTTTATTTATCAGCAGTTGATCTTTGCAGCCATATGAACCTCTTCTGCATCCCTTCTGTTCCATGGTAAGAATGCTGTTTGTTTCGAAAAAGAAATAAGTACGGTTCGTCAGTACAGACGTGATCAACTTATACGGAGACATGTTAGACATGGAGAGACATGTTATCGGTCTATAATTTTTCGGGTCGTCTGTTTCAGTTGTTTTTGGTATGAGGCATGTAATACCTTCAGTAATCCATTCCGGGATTGTATTGGGATTACTTACAAGCGTTGATAAGGTTTTTGCAAAAATTTCATGGGTCGATGAGAGATGATAAAGTCAGAAATTGGGCAACTTGTCATTTCCTGGGGATTTCCATTTTTGGGATTTCGTTAGAGCTTGCCTAACATCATCTGTGGATATATTTTCCAATTCTTGCAGAGGTGTATCCAGCATTCGTTCTTCTTCACGCCGGATCCATTCTGCATTTGGGTTATATTCCTTTGGGTTGCTCCAAATATTTTCCCAAAATGTCTGTACATTATCAATCGATGGTGGCCTTCCGACATGTATAGGTGTTTTTCCAATTTCCCTGTAAAATTTCTTAAGATCAGTTCGGAATATTTTATTTTGGCGATAGAACCTACAACGTTTTTCGTATCGTCTTGTTCTCTATGCCTTTAGCTGAAGTTTCTGCTTCAGCATTTCCTTGATTGATGGAATGTCAATTAGGGATTTAATGTTATATTTCCGCTTGATCTTTTTGCACTTACGCGTGGAAATATTAGGGTTTCTGGTGAGCTCAACTAATATAGAATGTTCACATCTGATTTGTTCTATTTCTCGTATCAGTTCTGTTTTCCAAGCTTGTTCTCTGTGTCTGTTAATTTTATTTATTGTCTTGACCCTTGGCGATCAAGGTTAAAACGCATCTCTACCAATTTCAGTGAATACGAATAATATTTCATACCGGATCGGCCGTCACCCGGGAAAACGCGTCCCTCAGAGAGGAATCAATCTGAGGACGACAAATCTGTCACTGGAACAAACTCTTCCACACACGAAGAGACACTAGATCACCAAACCCGGGTTATTGCCAACCTTGGACCAAGTGACTCAATACCAAATTGACTAATAAAAAGTAAACGAACGAAATGGAGCCGCGAAGAGTATCGACAAGTCATGAGATATTTATTTTTATTTTTTATTTTTATTTTTTTTATTTTATTTTTTTATTTTTTTATGGCTACAGGTGTAATTTTCCTACAATACTCTGCCATTTGACTATCGTCTCTTTGAGTGAAAATTTAAAAATATATCTTTTAGCGGCTAGTAGGTTGAGAGATGTCCGGAAATGTATAACTTTTATTCCCTTGCTTCTACCCCTTTGTTTAATGAATTCTTTGATATTCCCCCCTACCAATCTGTAGTATAAGTCCAGCCTACCCCATAAAATTTGATAATTATCTGCGACGGAAAATTGAACATTCGTGGAAAGTCACTTGTGCCATGCTCCGGACATGTAAGAAATGGTAAAGAGATTCCACTGGCTCGGAGATCCCACGTTAAACCGGCCTTGAGACACATGTTGCCCTTGTGGGAGGGTGGTGACTAAATACTGTTCAATCTGAAGTGGGACGACCGGCTGACCGGCTGATCGGTTGAACTCTCTGCCTTCGGACAGGGAGGAACCCGAAGGAGGCTACGCCGAAAGGCGGAGTCTCTTTCGGGAATGTAAATCGACCCTGAACCCGTTTATACGGGTTCAAAGGGCATATTTTTGGCCGAACCCACGGGCTCGGAGATCCCATGATAAACCGGCCTTGTGCCACATGATTCCCTCGTGGGGAGGTGACTAAATCCAGACACCCCTATTCGTCATCGCGCGCAGGAATTGACCTTCTCTACAACAACATTATATCGAATTTTGAAAAAAGAATTGTCTCTACACACAGAATTCAATTGACACAAGAAATGAAAACTGCTGACCATCTGGCGCGCCGTACATTCGTCAGTTGGGTGCACGAGCAAAGACAAGTCGATGAAGATTTTTCGCAAAAATTCGTCTTTAGTGATGAAGCCCATTTTCATCTTGGTGGATTCGTTAATAAGCAGAATTGTCGCATTTGGGCTGATGAAAATCAAAGGAAGATTGTTGAAAGCCACTGCATCCACAAAAGGTCACTGTTTGGTGTGCATTTTTTTGCTAGCAGAATCATTGGGCTGTATAATTATAAATTCCAATATCCATTTTCGTAATAGGCTTCGATAACTTTAACACGTTGTTTGATTGTTAATCTTTCCAGGGTTGAAATTGCCAAAGACTTAAATTGTTAAATCTGAAAGAAAAAGAAAAAAATCATTGGACGCTTGACTTAATTCACATTTAAAATTGGTCTAAGTTATTGGAACACTCTATATTAGCTAGAAATGTTGATCTATAATTGTTATTTCACGAGCTGTATATATTTATTTAGGTGTGCTTGAGTTTAATCCTTTTAAATTTTTTATTTCTTTATTTTTTTACGTGGATTATCTAATAAAGAGCGAATTATATCATTTTTTTTAAAATGATCGTTTTAACTTATCTTAGTCTATATTACAGAGAGTATCCTGGACGAATTAGGGTCTCATTCAGTGCAGTGCTCTTCAAGACAAGCTGAGTATATATATCAGTCCACAACTGCCTGAATTTGTGCTTATGGGTGCAAGTGCTATAAAGTAATCGTTAGTATGCATAAACACTGAGTGATCAATGAGCCTTTTACCATACTAGCTATGTGAAATAAATAACTATGCCTACATGCACCCGATTATATATTAATAATATATTATGTTCATTAAAAAGGGGCAGACAGAAATGAGAACTTCTGCTTTGCTGATATTTATTGACTAACACAATACGCTTCCAAAAGATAATTTCCACATAAACTTGTAAAAGTAAAAATGTTTGGCTTAATTGATTTAAATGAATACCTACATTCACTGTCATTATTAGATACGGCTGACTGATTTAACCTCAGAAGAAAAATTTGAATTATCATTCTCAGTTTGGAGCCGATGTGATTTCGTATATAAAAGAAGGTAATCTACAAAACAAAGTATCTGTGATTAGTATGTTGGCTGTACTAGTCACAGCTGCATAGTGTCACATTTTATTATGCAAGTTAACGTTTTCACAATAAAATTAGTATTCACCAACGAATGTTGGTAAGACTTTTAGAATATAATTATATTCATAAAAAGAGAAGGCAATATTTAAACAAATATTTCTGCGAAACAAAAAAAAACCGCTGCAAATAATTGAAACAGTGTAAATAAATAGATAAAAGGCTGAAGGTTATAGAAAGCCGAGGAGACCAAATTAACGTATAAAATAATTTATTCCTGTATATAGGATATTGTGTTAATTAAAAATATGTTTCTTTGTCTTGTATCTTTTGTATTTATTCATAAATAATACTCGTAATATAAGATTATGTTGTATTACGTTTGTCTACGTGGTAAAACTCTCCAAAATAAGTTATCGACTAAAACTCATACGACATATTGTTCCTGTTAATATACTGAACATTTTACCAACATCGATCGGTAATTACCAATGTTATTTGTGAAAACATTGATTGACATAATAAAATCTAACAAAGTTTACTGCTATTCGTCCAATTTTACCAACAGCTCAACAGAAATTTCTACTAAATAAATATTC
The DNA here is from genome assembly GCA_903632075.3 of Acanthosepion pharaonis. Taxonomy (NCBI): domain Eukaryota; kingdom Metazoa; phylum Mollusca; class Cephalopoda; order Sepiida; family Sepiidae; genus Acanthosepion; species Acanthosepion pharaonis. Next base: position 87,007 of record CAHIKZ030000164.1, on the reverse strand, counting down.
ATTTTTTTTGTGCAAGCATATTTGCGATCCAGTAATATAAAGCAGGGAATGAAATGCCGACTGTGGGAGTGACCACCTTCCAGTCATATATGACCTCAGAATAAAACTACATAAATTAAAGTAAGCTAAAACATCACCGAAATTACAGCACGACAGACCGTATGACCCGTATTGCTAAGAGATGTATATTGACAGTCTTAAAATCAAATAAAAGAATTAGATGAGAATGGAAGGTGACATACATAAGACAAGCTTTAGTGGTATCAGCAAATGAGTTCATTTCAAGGAAAAGTAAACGAAGGAAAAAGGAGTGAATACCAGATAAAATTCTCCGTATGATGGAAAGTAAACAGCAAACAATACAAAGGTATGGTACAGAATATAGTACATTACACAAAGAAATTAGAAACAAATGCAGGCAGGAAAAAAGAATGGCTGAATGAAAAGTATTCAGAAATAGAAAGAATTGGCATCATATATAAGGCAGATATTCAAATATTAAAATTGAAAGTAAACTCGACAAGATGAGTTCAAATTCCGGCTTAATCTGATGGTTTTACTTTCGTAATAATATGCCTCCATATGGGGGTGATGGTTACCGAGCTAGTCTGCTTAACCATTATTACTACGTGATGATTTTGATCCTCACTGTGTGCTCCATATTATGGCCTTGTACCAAACCGAAGATTGGTATTTTATTCGCTTCTCGATCTTCTGGCCGAGATAAATGCGTGGTATCTATTCTCCTTTTGATCAATGGAAAAGGTGCCCGGTCTCCTTCAACGCCAACTCTGCGGCAGCACCTTCCCCATTAAGCTAAAAAAAGTGAACGCTGGTGTAATACTGGCACTATGGAGCTAAGCAAATTTTGAGATTTGCCGATGGTAAGCCCACATTAAAAACGACCTTGTGTCACATCTTGCCACTGCGAGTAGATAACTTCGCATTAATGCCCTTAGCATGAATCCATCTCTTCTCCTTCACTCCCTTTCTACACTGAGCTCTGTATCCGTCAATTGGTTCTAGTAAAAGGGATTATTCTGAATTTAAATCCGTGGAGAAAACAACGGCAAACCATTCCACTATTTTTTGCTATGAACTCATGAAAATGAAAGAAAAAATAATCAGTGGAGAAGCATTGTAGCCTACATCGTAGAGACATGAAATTAAGCCTAGAACACTAACCATCAATTAAAGTTACACCACTACTAACCATAGGTATATCATACCCGATTTTGAAAATATCAAAAAAAAATATTAAATATAAATCTTTATTTGAAATATTTTACATGCAGGCACTTCAAACTTTGTACTTTGAGTTAACATTAATAGGAACTGAAAAACATTATTTAGGTAAGAAAATCAGGTACTGAAAATTGTAATTAAAAATAGAAAAATTTGCGCTGGGTACTATATAACCATAGTTAGTGTTCTAGGGTTAATATAATTTAACTAAAATATCCTTCTCCTTAATTCAAATTCACATTCTCATTCCAATTATTTCGAATAAAGCGAGAAATCAACGAAAATGAAGTCCTATTTGAATTTTTTAATCAAACTACAATACTGCAACAGCATTTTAAAGTTTACTAACCTATGCTCAGTACGTCTAGTCAAATTCTACTTGGAAGATGTGTACACGAATCAGACAAATTTTGTCTAGCCTAATATGACGATGATAATGTGGAACTTAATAAAGACGAATTCACTTGCATTAGAGAATTGTTCTTGCATGACATTTGCTCGATAGTAAGTACTGAATATTTACGAAAATAAACCAATAATTCCTTACGACACGTAACTATTAACCGATTTTTGTTATCTGATATTTTCATTGTATAATTTTCCATCTGTCTTATCAATATTGATCATATTCACGTGAATGAAGAAAAATAGATATGTGTTGTGGAAAATAAATGTTATTTTCACCCTTGAGCTACAGAATTGTGATTTATCTACGTTTATAGATCAAATTAACTGAATCATTTATTTTTCTCTTGTTAGTTTCAGCTTCGTAACTGCTTAAATATTCAAGACATTTTCCCTGGAAAAGAAAAAGATAAACTATCGTCTTGTGTATTTTCTACTTTGCATTAGACACACTGCAAATGATTATATTAAATTTTATACCGTATTTTTTCTGCTATAAAATACACATTTTCCTGAAACAAATAATGAACATATTGTGGTACTTTCAATGTACTGATATTTGAGAAAAAATGATTAAACGCCAAAGGTTCAAGCTATAGAGTTAAAAGATCAGATCGACATGCAATTAATTACCAGTAAGAAAAAATAGAGATGCCCTAGTAAAATATGCATCTCATCCGACGGCAAATAAAGTAAAAATATTCTTTAATCAAATGACTAGCTGGATTATAGGATTTATACCCTGACGAGCCAATGGTGGAGCTATGTTCACATTCAAGCATTATTTAGCATAATGTATTTCACTTTAAGAACAATGAATTTGTTTGAGACGTGCTGGTGTATTGATTCTGAGCGAGTGAAACTGAATTAAAATGAGAAATTTTCGCAGAGCAAAAAAAATCTTAATTAATTTTCTTTTTTCCCCTTCCAGAATTAAATTTGGCAGGTCGTGCGAGTTTTGTAGCATTTAAAACTCCCGATTGAATTTGAATATGAATGAGGTATGAAGCTGGTTTTCGCAATCCTTGCTGGCAGGAAATAAATGCTGTTTCTCGCCCGAATTGAGAATTTCTTTATATCTTTATATCTTAATATCTTTATTTTATTTATTGCAGTTTCACTTTTCTTGCTTCCTGTTTAATCTCTCTGCTGTTTTAATTTTTCAGTTGATTTTTTTCCCTAACAATTTTATTTTCCTGTTATCTTCTCCTTAAAATATCATCTTTTCATCTTCTTTTTTTCATGTTTCTCAGTCCATTCAATTCTTTATTCCTTCTTTATTTCTGCTTTTTTCTTTCTTTTCTTCTTAACTTCCGTTGTCCTTACTCCCGTTGTTCTTTCTGTTTTTCTATTCTGTAGTTCCGTAGGTCTGCTTGCTGGTTATAATGATTGCATAATTCCCACAGGCGATAGTGATTTGCATTCGGTTACAAATTAAAATCAGGTTATTGAATACACAGGCCTTTCCTTTTCAGAAAATTAATGCCGCAACATTTTGTACTTCACCACGTAGACCTATTCGATACTGAATTTAGCTTGATAAATACGGATGTTAGATATTTCCTTTTACTTTTTGTATTTTTTTATATTTTAATCGCCCCAAAAAGCAGTCTAACATTATGTATTCCCACTTCCACGTGAAAAAAATGCTGTACATTAGATCAAACATTTCCAGGACTGAAACCATGAACTAGAATTAAAAGTATGTAGTCATACCCTAAATCACAAACGAAAAGCTTTACCAAATAAAAGAAAAAAGAACATCACTTGTAGAATTCCAATAATAGCAACAAAAAAAGAAGAGCACTTGTAACTAAAAGAGAAAAATAATTATCTAAACAAGTTGTTAACTTTCTGCATAACCAAAAGCAAAAAGGTTGTAAGGAAACTTATGTCGATACTAGAACAAGAGATAACATTTAGTGAACTTGAGAAGACTAATTTCCCGAAAAAATTGCCTTCTAGTCAGTGGATCTTGAATGTATCCTGTATGAAAATGGGTAATTTTACCACTGCCATCACCATTTAGTCAATACAGTAGATTTGACAATTTAATTCCCGGAATGGCCTCAGTGCATCACTGGTATACGCAACAAGGAAAATATTTGTGCATGAGCACATCCAGACATGTTCCAACTTCTGCTTTCCTGAGGCACAGACTAGATAAGACAATTACATCCGAACAGGAAGTTGTATGTGTTCATGTTCATGTTGGCGGAAAATGAGTGAAACGAATCTCGAGCTGTGAATTAACATTAATATTTGTGTGAAGATTAGTAAAAAGTGCCAGTGAAAAGTTGACGCTATTAAAAATGACTTGTGATGAACATGCTATGAAGCAATCAAGTGATTTTAGTGGCACAAATCGGTTGAAAGAAGAGTAGAAATATGTGTACGTTGACGTAAGAAGTGTGTATATAAAAGCACAAAGAACAGAGTCAAAAGTGAACAAAGTAAGAACCTTAGTGTGCTGAAATTGATCAGAAAATGTGCGAGTAATAGCAGAATTGAACTAACATAGAGAAATAATGAATCTAACAGAGGCTTTCGGAATTAAAAAAGTTTTCTCAAAGTTGTTGCCTCGAATCTTGACTGATTTGTAGAAGCAACGTCAGCTTCATCTTTCCTCTGATCTTTTCAATAATGCAGATATGTTTAACAGTTTCGTCACTGGCGATGAATCGAAGTTTTCAAAACGACCAGGTAATAAAAAAAGACCCTGCTTGAGTGTTTCTTTGATAATAAAAGAATACTTTACTAGAAAACGCTTAGCAAAAGGACAAAATGTCAATCAGTGTGTTTGTTTGGAAGTGATGAAGATTTACGACAATTTTCTCGGAGGAAAAAACATTAAATCTGTCCTGGCAATTGTATTCTCCACAATAGTAATGCTCCTGACGTATTCCCTAGTTCCTAGCTAAGAAAAAAGGGTCATCTACCATGTTCATAAAACTTAAACACCTACGATTCTGGACTATTTTCAAAATTGATAATGACTTGTAAGGACAAATCTTTGCTGTTAATCAGCAACATATTAGTACATTACTGAAAGGTAAGCCAGACAATGTGTTATAAGATGACACTAGCATCCCACAAAGCACAGAGCTTCACAAGGGAAGTACTTTGAAGGGAAAAGCCACCAGTAAAGTACAAGTAAGAAAAATCTCTTTCAGGTAGTCATTCCAGTAAGTAAATTAACACAGTATAAATATTTATATAACACTTGTTATGTTGATTATATATCTAAATAAAATTAGTCGACATAACACTTATTGTGACCTGGATTCGAAGTGATAATGTTTATCATCATCCAAACGAAAAAAATTTCAAACTCGACTTGACAAAATTCCTATGGATATAAAACAGAAGAAAAAGAAGTCCACCGTTTCAACACCGGCAAACTACTATATAATAATATTTTTGTATTTTCATGAATTTATTACCAATTAATGTTCGTCCACATTGGTGAGCACTCGACACTAGCTACCAACATATCGCTTATGTATAAATAGATTATACATTTATGAATAGTAAGACTAGAAGACCCGAAGCCAGAACTCTTGCGCGATAACAGACATCTACTAAAGTGTCATGTCTATTCAGGAATCAAGCGATCATAGCACCTTACTGGATCCATAGTTTCATGAAAAAATGAACGCAGCGTCCACACACAAGCCCAAACGTCTGCATTAAAGAGCTAGTCTGAACAGTATTTTGGTGGCCTAATAGTGATGTTTTATTGTTCAATAACACATATTGTGGTGTAAATACGAGGATGGGCTGAAACGTTCATAGGCTGAGTATAAAGGAGTGATGCTCTTCTTATTAATAGGTTTATTTGGTTTGGTTTATTTTGTTTTACGGCATATCAGCCTCAGTGGATTATTTATTACCAACAACTTTTTAGGATAGATTCGTATGAATAGAATATGCATACTTTGGTTTAGATTGGATTGGTTTATTTTCTTTTACGGCATTGAGATGCATCATAGCGTTAAAAGACACATAGCGTTAAAAGGGAATATCGCTTTACTGTAAAGCGTACTTGATATTTTGTAAGCCTTAATAAATCAAACCCAGAGTCAAATGGCGAGGCATCGTGATAGAACTGAAATACAAATGACGATCGAAATCACTACTCAGTGGTAATGTTCTGCGAGAACAGCATACTCACAGGGTTTTTTTTTAATGCAGACATTATGGTATATCAACCTCAATGGGTTGTTTAATGCCGACAACATTTTTAGGATAGATTCGTATGAATAGAGTATGTATTATTTGGTTTAGATTGGTTTGGTTTATTTTGTTTTACGGCATATCAACCTCAATAGGTTATTTAATGCCGATATAATTTTTTATTGCTGGTAATATTTTGTTTTGTTAAAAATCTGTTTCTGGTAATATATTTCCTTCAAAATTGTATTGCTGGTAATAATTATTTTTCAAAAAAAGTTTTGCTGGTAATAATTAACTATTTGCCCATAGCTGGAACCCCAACAGGTTCTACCACCCCGAGTCAGGAAGGACATGGGAATACCAGCAATTAAGAGGTAGTTCTACGCTCCTCAAAACCTCCTGATCGGAGGCCTTGCTGCTGGACGTAGTTTAACGTCTTACCGAGGACGCGGATGTAGTTTAACGTCTTACCAAGGACGGGTTACTGATAGTGTTTTGACACTTCAGTTCATTTTTGGTAAGCCTCGCTTACTAAACTGAAAATAGTTGGTGGGGAATTAGTTTTACATTTAGTGACGAGAAATTCCTTTTGGTGTAATATATTTTCTATGTTGTTATTTCAATTTAATGACTCATTACAGTAAAAAGAAATAAATAATTCTAGTCGGCTCCAAGGCAATAAAAATGCCACAGACCATGTCGAAGGTTCAGCATAAGATTGTCAATCCTCTTGTCAATTGTATTTTTCAAAATATGTTATTCATTTTTTTTGTTCCGGATGGACAGTGCCTGAAATTAAAAATTTTAATAATCGTGATCAATTTTATTAGTCTTTTTCAATGGCTTTCCAAATTCTATCGTTAATGGAACGACATATTAATTTCGTTGAAAAGATTTACACTGAGATTTTATAATTTTATTTCCGTACATTAGTATGAAGGTAACTTTAATTCACAATTTGATCAAATGATTCTATTTATACTTTAAGAAATCGAAATTTAAATGCTTTTATTATGATTAAACTGTATTAATGATTTCAGATTAAATTTGCGGTCTTTTAAATTTTTTACATTAATGTTTACTATATTTACATTATTCGGACTATTGTCCTCATCATCGTCAGAATAATGCAAATAGTGTACATAATACCTCATCTCAGAAATATAGACAGATACTAATGTTTACCCTGTACTATAACCAACAGCCATTCAAGGTAGAGTGTTATAGTTTAAGTGCTAAGGGACACAGTTTATGTTGTTTGTTTGTGTTTTACGGCATATCAACCTCGTTGGGTTATTTAATGCCAATAATAGATATCCGGACCTTGATAAATAGATAGATAGCTTGTCATTTATACTTCGATATAAAGATATATATGTTGTTATTTACACCATGGCAAACAGATGGCTTGATAATCAAACTTCGACATATAGATATATATTCTGATATTCTGGTCTTAGAGGCTCTTGCAAGTACTTTAGCAGAGATTAATTGAGGCATTGGGTTAATTTATAAAAAGGAAAAAACATGTTTTTTTTTAATTTTTCATGGATACCGATTTCTGAAAGGAAACTGTATATCTTGTTGGTGTCTGTCTCTTCAAAAACTCTTTTGAGGCTCTGATCTTTATAATATTTTCGTCTTATTTTATGAGGATATGTATTGGAAGACAGCGGTTAACATTAGACTTGGATCGTTCGATTAACAAGAATTTACTGTTTTTAATGGAAGATTGTAGTTTAAAAACAGCAAAATCGACCTTGCTCATCGATCGATCATCCGTGGCTCGATCGATTAAGGAACGTCAGGCTATATGACGGTTCCGTATAGGACACAGGTTCGATTCCTGTCGGAGAACGAATATTTTCTATGAAAATTTCTCGGGCATTCAAGCCGGTAAATGTTATTAATACTGTTTATTATAAATCAGAGCATTTGCTTAAATATTTGTATCTATAAAAAAATGTACAGACATAAAAATGTCTTAGAATAATTGTCGAACCTTGTTCATTTCATAATGTGTGACGTCATTTGTTTACATTTGAATACGCTTTGAGCAGATATGAATGTACGTGAGAGATTCATGGAAGATTGTAGTTTAAAAACAGTAAATTCGACCTTGCTAATCGAAAGATCTTCCGTGGCTCGATCGGTTAAGGCATGTCAGGCTATATGACGGTTCCGTATAGGATACAGGTTCGATTCCTGTCGGAGAACGAATACTTTCTATGAAAATTTCTCGGACATTCAGGCCGGTAAATGTTATTAATGCTGTTTATTACAAATCAGAGCATTTACTTAAATATTTGTATCTATTAAAAGAATGTATAAACATAAAAAATGTCTTAAAATAATTATATATATAACTTGATCAAATGGAACACGTTCAGAGAATTACTTGTGAGATCGGCGAATGAAATCATCCCAAAGAAACCAAAACAAGAGAAAAAAGGAGTGAATGACTGATGAAAATTTTGACACAGAAATTAGAAACAAATGAAAGATAATACCTTACTCAAATTTCAGCTTCTAATTACCCCCTCAATTGGCAAAGTTTAACTCGTACTTTCATATATACTGCAGAGATTTAATTTACAGGACTTCTCACTATGACATATTTGTTCCGAGGAATGCGAATTTAAACAGGGTTATTGCAACCGCACGATACATTTGATGCCGCGTTATTATCGCAATAGCTCCGTTTTGTTTAAATACGTTCGGAAAATTTTAAAAAAGAAAGATATCAGCCCAACTACAAAGTCTTCAAATTATGATGTTTCTGTTATTTGGCAGAGTTCGTTGTGATTCTGTAGCGCCAATATACAAGGTCATTATGAAAAACTGTTCAATTCAAGACCCACAGGGTTCATTTGCTTGAAGCCATTTTTAACGATTGATCTGAGAGAACGGTTGTATGTCAATGACAGTTTTGACAGTTCTAAACAAATTGGACACCTGGCATGACCTGCAAATGTGAATCTAGATTCGCTAAGGCTATTTAAGAACACGACTTGATTTCTTAGATTAAAAAAGAAAAGATTACACAGTATGTACATTTTCAGAACGTGCAAAGAGATAGTGACAATATTGTTGTTTCCAAGCCGCAACCAAATATTAAATAAAAGATTAGATATATTTCCTTGGTGCGCACGTGATGAAAAATATGTATTAGCTATATATTGCAAGTTCATAAATCATTCTTTTCTATTTGTATTTAAACAGGAAATTTTCTGGCGCCATTTAAAATATAAATATACGGGATGTCCATAAAGTTCGTGTGCACTTTAAAAAATTTATAACTTTATTTGTATTTGCGATAGAAATAATTTGTAAAAAGGATTAGAAAGAAGTAAATCTATATTTTTTAAGGCTTTATTGAAATTTTATCTAAGTTTCCACATGTCCTCCATCATTAGCAATACAAAGGGTAATACGATTTTGCAGTTCACGGAAAACATTTGCCAACTGATTTACAGTAATGCCTGAAATCACATTAGTTATTTTATCTATACTTAAAACTAGGTACATTAAACTTCATAACATTTTTTACAGATTATTTATATCGCAAATACAAATAAAGTTATAATTTTTTTAAAGTACACACAAACTTTATGGACACCCTGTATTAACCTGACCTGAAAACAAATTCGTATTTTGAAGTACAAATAAAAACAATTACGGATCTCTGTTTTATCGGTGTTTTTCAACCTTTTTTTCTTCCTTGTGCCCCATTTTTGGTGTCAGAAATTTCAGGCACACGTAAACACAAATAGAAATTCCATGTCGCAGGAAAAAAAAAAACAATTTATTTACAAAAGCAAAATGTAATAGAAAATATAAACCCTGACTAATGATTATGTGTCTATCAGCTTATCAAGTTGTACTTCCAGACATTGGTTCAGCTTCTGACGTAATTTTTTTCTCTTTTCAATGGGCACTTCTGGACAATTTAAATATTTATCAGGTCCACTGATCCTACCATTATTATTATTATTATTATTATTATTATTATTATTTTCATCTTTTATTCCAGATACTTAGGCGAACATCGATTTTTAACGATTCAGCTGAGTAAACGGTTGTATGCAAAAGACAGTTTACATATTTTTGAACGCCTAGCGTGACATGAAATCGTGAGTCTAGATCTGAGGCCGTTCAATAATGTGACTCGAGTTCTGAGATTAATGTTTTAATTTTGTAAGGTTTTATGGTGTTATACAAAATTATCTCTAGCTTAGACCACCGTGTGTTGAATTTCCATTTCTTCCATACTAAATTTTTTATAACTGATCCATATACCGAAGTATTTGAAGTGTTTAGTATTTACTAATTCCACACTCGTTAAAGAATGTTGATTTTTGGTTCAAGTTCATTTCATCACATGTATGAATACGTATCATCAGCAACTTTGTCATCAGCAACTATGAATACCTATATCATCAGCGTATTTCTCCTCATCATCAATACACTGGACTAGATAGATAGATAGATAGATAGATAGATAGATAGATAGATAGATAGATAGATCAAATTGAAATTGGTGAACATACATCATATTCTAAGCAAGTCATTGTTTAGATACTTTTTCAGCGTTATTGTGACAACTTTTCATTGAAAAATGAATACTCTGTGAAACTGGCACGGTTCTCTCCTAATAGGAATAAATTAGATAAAGATTTGGAGAGAAAAAACAATTTTTATTGTCATCTTGCCAACATTATTGTTAGCGACCATAATTAATTATTTAATCCAACCTCAAATCAACAAATATTTCATAATGCAGATTAAAATTTCATGGATGAATTTATTGTTTTATATTAATATTTATTTTTCCAAGCATCCGCTTTATCAATTCTGCTCTCTTCTCGAGAGACTGACTTAACCATGAGATCTGCTAATAAATTTTAAGTGATTTTTAAAAAAAAAACTACCATTCTTTTTCTTGCAAAAATAGACAGCGGTTCAGGATAGATACGTGTATATATATATATATATATATATATATATATATATATATATATATATATATATATATATATATGTGTGTGTGTGTGTGTGTGTGTGTGTGTGTGTGTGTGTGTGTGTGTATTAAAATACACAAATATACTGTTTAGGGGCAGAAGCATTGTAATGCGTTAATCTCCTATATGAGTGAAGTGCGTGTAATGTAGTGGTCATCGGTGCGGAAATGGATGCAGAATTCTGAGTTTAGATTCCCACCGGATTCGTTGCACTCACTTTCGCATAAATGCCCTTCGGAAAAGTTATCTCATCTCCGCCCAGCTATGGGTCAAATACCAGAGAAGACGTCTCTCTAGCCATATGTCTACGAACCTACTGGTAAAATCTATTTGCTACAGATGCCACAGTAGCGATATATTTGGTGGTGAGGATGTGAACCTGAAGTCCACACTGGGGTTTCTAATATCATTAAAGAGGAGGAGGAGGAATATACTATATCGAAAAGCCTGAATTCCTTGAAAATCAGCTTTCCAAATCCAGATACGATAGAGACCTGAAAAAGGCCAGAAGGTAAAACAGCCGAAATGTTGTAAGTATATGATAAGGAAAATAATCTGAATAGGGTAATATATGAGTTAAAATTATTCTATCAACAAATCATTTAAATCGTTAGTCTAGCTTATTCATTAAGGTATATCTTCTTCTTTAGATCATGAATATATAGTTTGCAGAAAGGACAAGCATAAAATCTAGAATAAGCATATGCACACTCACCTACACCCCACATACACTCGCACACGCACACATATATATACATACATATATATATATATATATATATATATATATATATATATATTCATACAGGTTTCATTAAATAATATATATATAATTTTCCGATTTCTTTTTGAATTTGTAGGTCTGATGAATTGGATCGGGATTACGATTCCAGTGTAATAAATTATAACCATGGAATATTAGTGTCTGAGCCTTTTATATCATATTCTTACTCTGTCCTTAACATTGAGTTCTACCTGTATTCTATCCTCTTGGAAATTTATGTGTATATATACACACATATATATATATATATATATATATATATATATATATATATATATATATATATATATATATATATATATATATTAGTGGTCAATATATAGATAGACAGATATAATTTTGTTTTATCATGAATTTATAGATTGCAGAAAAAACAAGCATAAAATCGAATATAAGCATATGCACACCCAGCTACACCCCACACACACGCGCGAGCGCACACACACACACACACATACACATAGAGAGCGGGGAGAGAGATGCATGTATAAAATTGTACAAACTTGTAGATATCTATGTATTCCTGCGTGTATCTGTGTTCCAACGTTTGTATAAGAAATGGTATGGAGGACTACTCTTTTCTTTTTTCTTTTTTTTTTCAATTCCCATCGTTTTCACAAAAAGGACAGTTATTCGATCGATCGCATTAGTAATGATCAGAGGGAATATACAGAAATGTGAACGAGTGATAAGCGCAAATAACATTCTCCTGCCTCGGTTTGGTTCGCTAATAAAACATCATCAATCGACATGCCAGCCTTTATACCTCGTTTTGATAGACGCGTCATATTTTTCTCTCGCTCTAGGCAGGAAACAAAAGACCCAACGATGTATGCAAAAACCTGTACTCGCTCTGAGCCCTGTGTTTCATCATATGACCTTGTTCTGCTTAGAAATGTGGAGAGCTAGGAAGTAACTTTCAGTGCATCTTCACTAAATACCATCACAAAGTAAATAACTTTTAGTTATTCCCCTGTACTATGTTTTTCAACGATTTTGTGTTGTTTTTCTTTTGCTTCTGGCTTTAAAAACGAAACAAAGATTAAACGTATTGGAACACAAGAAAAAGTATAAAAGCCGGTTTATAAAGGGAATTAACTCTACATGTACAAAGATGAAAGAGTTATAATGATGTCCCTGCAATGTAATATGTGATAATTACAAATACGCGAGTGCGAGTGTGTCTGTGCGTGCATATAACTATGAATGCTTTTATTCTATCGGAATGGCCATTTGTGCACGTGGAACACTAGTAAATGATCGTTAAGTTGCGAATATAAAAATGTTCATACGTTTATGCAATCTGTAATCTGTAATTTGTAAATGCGTATGAATGCAAATGAATATATTATAAGTTAGTAAATATTTGCAATATATATATTATTGTATATAACTGTATGCGTATGTATATACAATCTACGTGTATGAAGGTAAATTTTAATTTAAATTTCAAGTTTAAATGGATGTGGAAACTGTTTTACTATCTGCGTGACTTGTGAAGTGTATTTCCTCAATATATATAAAGTTTTTGTGCATATCAAATTTATTTTCAATTTTTAGTGCTTTATTCTAAACTTATTTCATGTAAACATCTAAAAATTATCTATGACTATTATACTATTTATTATTATTATTATTATTATTATTATTATTTATTTATTTATTTATTTCCTTTGATTTCTGGCGTTTACACATTTCGATCCGGGTTCCGCCCAGGGACCTAAGGTTATAAATGGCATCATGACACTTTCCACTCACAAAACAAAAAAAATCCATAGATAAAGCCCTTCGTAAAGTTCGGGCTGTACTTGTGAGAACAATTTTTTGGATCTCTTTGAGGCATGGACTTCCAGGAATCCCTTCAATTAGTCTACTGGAATCTTTTCCAACCAATCCTAGGGTTCCAACTATAACAGGTGTGACACCATTTGGGGATGCAAGGAAAAGGAAGAAAAGAATGGAAAGAAATGAAATTTTGATAATGAAAAATGGTGAAGAGTTTCATTGCCATTGTCGAGAATTCTAAATAGATAAAAATTAACTGTGTCGTGGTGGCGGACTTATATTATCGGGAATAGATAACAGCCACTTGGTGCTGGCGAAAATCTAATTGACAAGTTCCAGATCGGCTAGCTAAACACACGAGTTTTGAATAGATAAAAAAATTAACTGGGTCATTGTGGCGAACTTATATTATCGGGAAATAATTTTCTGTGACCGAGAAATAGAAATGCCCTGACCACACATGAGCTGAAAAAAAAAAAGAAAACAAGGAAAATAGGTTAAGTCTTTGTCGATGGAAACATATCGCTAGACAAGGTCTGGGTTGTGTTAGAATCTGGCGATGACAGTGAAACTATTTTATCGGAAAAGTTGGCTGTGTTTCGCTAGATGACACCCACCTGAAAATCTGATTGACGAAGTCCAGATGAAAGTGACTTTGGGGTAGGAATTGAGGTTATCACACTACGGGTCGCATTGTTCTGTTGGCGGCCAGAGAAGAAGAGAGAATAGAAAAGAAAAGAAAGAAAGGAAATAGAAAAAAAGAAAAATAGGAGATAATTCTTTTTTTCTTTGAGCAAGATATTTTTTTTAAGAAACAAGGCTAGTCTGGTCACACCCACACTGTAGATCGGCCATTGGATGAATGTTAACGAGAGCCAGGCGGAGGTGATCATGTGATGCAGGGGGGGCTGCTACTACTCCTTAAAGTGGATAGGTATGAGATGTTACTGCGAAGAAGTAGGAAAATCGTTGACGCCCTCTGAGAGTATGGTAAGAGAAGACTTCCAAAAATGGAAATAATAATTTTTTCCTGACTGAAAACAAAAAAAAGGGGATTGTGGATTTGAGATTGTCGGGGAACCTCAAACCCCGGCAAAGCCCACCCCAATTTTGGTCGGCGTCCATATAAGCAAAGTCGCAGCGAGCAAAATGAGTTGGAGTTCCAGTTTTCCAGAGTTTCCAGTGCGCAGTTGAAGTAGGTCCCGCAGAGCTGACTTGAAAGATTCGCGCAACTTCCGAACTCATCTTCAATCCAAGAACAATTTATTTTTGAAGAGCGACTTACATTCATACCACCAAAACAAGTTTTACGACTATCGCCTGAAGACACACCAAGAACCAGTTTCTTAAAAAACAGACAACTCAAGATGTTAAAACTCACCTAACAAAAACAACGTGTCACGAATCCATATAGCGGGTCGGGAGATAGACGCAGTCCTATGTATCCAGCAACCAGATATAAAGTATTGTTATCCTTTTTTTGATACCTTTGAACTTTTGAGTTATTATTTTCTTTTCTTTTACACATATTTGTGCGATACCACCCGTATTCGAACTCAACTTGCATTACGGCCCCGACGACTGATTGATTTTGTCTGCCTAAGATCAATTCACAACGTGGGTAGGCAGACTGAGGATCAAAGCAGTTACTTCGGTAAAAAGACATTGGAAGCGAGTTGGGAACGACGAGGCTGATATCGAATCTAACCAGATTCCCATCCGAATCACCAAAAGGTTAGAACTTCACACAGGGATTGTTGATATTCCCATGTGCCACATTTTTGAGATTTCTATTTCAAGGTCCTTGTATTTTGAGAGCTTTTTGAATATCTTCAAAGATACATTGCAGTCTGCAGGGACTGCCGCGTCAATAAGGAGGCACTGTTTTTGTTTGTGGTCTCTAATAACAATGTCTGGGCGGCTGGCTTTGATTGTTCTGTCAGTGTGTATTGTGTAGACCCATAGAATTGTAACAGGTCCTATCTCTGTAACCGGGTCTGGGTGGTGTTCATACCACTTCCTTTTAGTTTCTTTCCCGTAGAAGTT
The DNA here is from genome assembly GCA_903632075.3 of Acanthosepion pharaonis. NCBI lineage: Eukaryota > Metazoa > Mollusca > Cephalopoda > Sepiida > Sepiidae > Acanthosepion > Acanthosepion pharaonis. Next base: position 71,545 of record CAHIKZ030000164.1, on the reverse strand, counting down.
GCATATTTTCAATGCAGATATTGGCCCACTCTGTCATGCCGGGTTTTATATTCAGTGGGTGCCAATATCGTGCAACGTGATACAAGATGATCAATTGTTTCTGGATATTTATCAGAGAATCTGCATTTTGGACTAACACAATATTTTAGTATATGTGCTTGATAATTTCTATTTAACAATCTTTGGTCCGGTGCAGCAAGGATAAAACCTTCAGTTTCAGCTTTCAACCCTGCACTACGTAGCCACTGATGAGTACGGGTTTTGTCTACGTCAGCTTGTTTGGTACGGGGAAAATATTGGCCATGAAGCGGTTTATCTTGCCATTGTTTCTGTATCTGGTAGGTTGCATTTATCTTTGCTTTCTTTTTTTAGTATTTTATTATTATTATTATTTAGTGAGAAGCAGTACACCAACAAAGGTTAAATCCAGAATACATGAAACCCTATATACCCATCATGACAAGCAGGGTGATAAGGATGTACCAGGAACAGGCATTTCAGCCAAATGTGTGCAACATGGTGACATCTGTCTATATTTCTGAGATGAGGTATTATGTACACTAGTTACATTATTCGGACTACTGTCCTCATCTTTGTCGCCATATTTATTACTACGTTTCGGCCGTTGTACGCTCCGGCCTTCTTCAGGTGATTATAGAAAACCGGTGAGCAACCCCCAGGCCACATTATTTTACAGGCTGTGCCAGCTCCTTTCTGCCCATGTTCCATACGATGACCGTTCAGCTACTTTAGGCTCTCTCACTTTTACTAACCACATTACCTACCATGACTACAAACAGTCAAAGAAATAAACCTAAACCAGCTTTTAAAAAAATCACCTAAACCCTTTAACATTTCCTTTTCTAACATCCGTGGAAATCGGACCAACTTCTGCACTGTCGAAGCGTTCATCGTTGAGAAGTCTCCTGATATACTAGCTCTCTGCGAGACCAACCTTAATCCATCAAGCCTCTCCTCTGACTTCTCGATTCCCTGTTACCTTCCTCTCCTTTGAAAGGACTCTATTACCCACATGCAAGGCCTGGCAATTTACGCACGAGTCCATCTGCGACTGGAGAATCTCCAGGCCATTCATACATGTGTCTCCGTCTATCTCTCCTCAAATCTATAAGCCATCTCTTCTTTCTCTATCACTCTCCATCCTCCCAAGACTGTGGTGTACTCGATTGAATTTCCGATAATATAAACAAGGCTATCTCTCTACATCCATCTGCAAACATATTTGTGTTTGGTGGCCACCATACCAAATGGCTTAAACACTGTGTAACTGACTTTCCTGGCATAAAACTCTTAACTTTTCAATCTCTCAATTTCTCACACAAGTGGTTAAATTTCCTACGCGTTTCCCCAGTAAACAAGATGGTAAGGCTTCCCTTCTCAATCTCTGTTTTAACTCCATCCCCGAGTCTTGTCGTGCCATGCACCTCTGCCCTCTTGGAAATTCTGATTATGCCGTCGCGTCTGTTGACATCTCCTTCTACTCCTCCCCCAGGAAAAAATCTTCTACCAACAGAACATCTTTCTATTATCAACGATCAGATTGGCTCTTGTTCCGAGATTTCCTTCGTGATGTCCCCTGGAATACTGTCTTTAACCCCCCCAATCCAAAAATGTGCGTTTGAGGTCTCATCCTGTATAAAAGCTGGAATCGAGGCTTTCATCCCTACAAGAATATATAAAGTGCAATCGCACTCATCCTCTTGGTTCTCAGCTACTTGTTCAGCAGCTAATGCCCACATGAATCACTACTTCCGTGTATCCCATAGGGACATGTCTGATTACAATAGACGTCTCTTTGTCACTGTTCGTAACGAGTGCAAGCATATCCTCAAAGAAGCAAAGTTACTCTTTGCCGAAAGAACGAATCAACGTATTGCGTCTTGCAAGTTTGTTTCAAAAGATTATTGGCTGCTCTGCAAAAGTGTGCTGAAACCTCAGTACCCTCTTTATTCAACTAATTTGAGGTCCTGGCCTCCTCAGTTGATAAGGATGAATGCTTTGCTCGTAAGTTCTCATCCAATTCAACTCTAAACTCATCTGGTGTGCCCACACAGGACTTTCACCCTAGAACTGAGGCTCTACTGAGTGAGATGCACATAATCCCAACGATGGTATTAGACATCATCTCTAAATTAAACTCTCATAAGGCTAGTGGTAGGGACGGGATACCGGCCATTGTCCTGAAGAAATGTGCTCCTGAATTGGTCCCTGTCCACTCTAAACTTTACAAATATTGCCTCACCGACTCTTGCTTTCCAGCCTCATCTGTTGTGCCTGTCTTTAAGAACTCTGGTGACCATTCTGACCCGTCTAACAACCGTCCTATCAATATCCTACCAGTAATCAGTAAAGTCTTCGAGACTTTAATCAACGCCGAAGTGGTTAAGCACCTTACTTCACATAATCTGCTATCTGACAAGCAAATGGTTTCTGCTTTGCCATAAATGAATTTATATACCAAGCACTCAACAATAATGGAGAAGCTCAAGCCGTGGCTCTAATCATCTCTAAAGCGTTTGATAAGGTTTGGCATTCTGGCCTTCTACGTATGCTTCAGGGATACGGTATTACAAGACGATTATTTGACTACAATCATTCTTGTCAAACCGTGAAATGAAGGTCGTCTTAAACGAAAATAAAATTTTATCGTCAAAATGCTTATGTTATTATTAAGATGAAAGACCAAAGTATTTTTTAATTATTTTTGGAAATTTTTTAATATTTTCTAACACGTTCGAAATTTTGGTTAAAGTCTTCTTTTGTTTACGTCATCGCGGTACTGTTAAAATAACATTGTTTTTTTTGCGCTTTTTTTTTCCGTTGAAAACATTGATTTGGAAATTCTTGTAAAAATCAAGTAATTGTCCGATTTTAATGAAATTTTCAGAACTTATTCACAAATGAATGAAATTATTTTTTAAATATTTCTTTCTAGAAAATTTTAGTAAAAAATATTTTTTTAAATATGTTGCACCCCACTTATTGTCATGAAATTTCGTTCAAAACCTTTTTATTTCCTGAAAAAAAATTTTTTGTTTAAAGTAAGAGTCATTAGAGATGGTAAATCACCTACTTTTTTTCTCAAATTTACACTAACTAAAAATCTGCTCTGAATTGAAAAATAATGAATCCAATAAATCTATGATATTACTTAATTAGAAAAGCCTTTAATTGCTTTTGTAAATAAGTAATATTAAGGTCATTATTGCCTGAAGAAATAAATTTTTTCTGATGAATAATTAAATTTTACAAGAATTTTTTCATTTGTTTTAAATTTTAATTATAATAATTTATAATAGTTTAAAAATCGTGCAAAATTCTATATTAGGCTATTTCCTTGTGGTAATAATAATTAAGTAGAAACAAAATATACGAGTTCAAAATTGCAAAGTTTAATAAACTTAGTTGTGCTAATTTTTTTTCAAATAATTTTTTATGTTGTATTTTTTTACTTAATACGTTCCTTATTTCCATGTACAGTAGACTGAAATTGACATTATTATAAAAAGAGTTTTGTCACTTTATTCTAATAAACATAACAGTAAAACTAAAAAAAAGCGTTCACTCAGATTTCTAATAATTTTATGGTCATCCGTAGTAGCTGTCATCACTCGTCAATCAACACGTAGATCAAATATTGGATAAAAATAACAGTACCATTCGTTAATAATTGGTTGTATATTACTTTTTTTATGCTAGAAGTAAGTAATATTTCTTTTAAATCAGATTAATTTAACATTACATTTTCTAATTTTACTAAAATAACGTGTCAGAAACATTTTTAAATATTTTTAAAATCGATAAATTTGTGTTTGTTTACAAATTTCGTAAAATTAAGAAAATGGCGGGATTTAAGAAAATTTAAAATTCCAAAATTAAATTTGACATTCCAATGTATATAGTTTCTATCTGAAATACACCAGAATTGTTTCCTTAATGGAAATAATAAATTTAATGATTAAACTTTCAATTAAAGCTAAAATGAAATCTTCTAGCATGTTTTTTCATTTTTAAAAATTTATTTTAAAGTTAGGTATCGAAAATTTTGCCAAAAAAGTGGAGGTCTCTAAATTAAAGTAATTTTTGATATTTACACTAACTACAGAATGATAATCAAGTAAAAGGTTTTAAAAATATGATTAACAGAAAGGATAAGGGAAGATTTTCTTCAGAAATTCATAATGTATCCAAGTAACCAAATCCCAATATTTTTTCATTAATCAATATATTTGTTTTTGCACAAACAACAAGTTAATTCCGAATCAAAAATTCGCGGATTACCTAAAAAAAATGTTTTTTAAATGACATTTTGAACTTAAATTTCGATTTTATTTGACAGGATAAAAGCCTCCTAATTCTATATATAAATAAAGATTATTTTAGGCATTTTTTTTTTATTTGAACGTTCTCTCGTCATTTAAAAACTGATATTTATAGACAAAAAAAAGTGTAACTAAAAACCTATGAATTGGTTTCAACTTCATTTAGTAAATTTATAAATAATGTTTACTTTTTAGATTTTACTAAAAAAAAAAAATAATGAATGAAAATAATTAATATTTTGCATACTGTAGCCTATATGGCGGTCGAAAGATTTTCTTCACAAATTCATAATGTATCCAAGTAACCAAATCCCAATATTTTTCATTAATCAATATATTTGTTTTTGCACAAACAACAAGTTAATTCCGAATCAAAAATTGCGGATTACCTAAAAAAAAAATGTTTTTTAAATGACATTTTGAACTTAAATTTCGATTTTATTTGACAGGATAAAAGCCTCCTAATTCTATATATAAATAAAGATTATTTTAGGCATTTTTTTTTATTTGAACGTTCTCTCGTCATTTAAAAACTGATATTTATAGACAAAAAAAGTTTTAACTAAAAACCTATGAATTGGTTTCAACTTCATTTAGTAAATTTATAAATAATGTTTACTTTTTAGATTTTACTAAAAAAAAAAAATAATGAATGAAAATAATTAATATTTTGCGTACTGTAGCCTATATGGCGGTCGAAAGACAAAAAAAAATGTTAATCGCACCGACTGAAAAAGTGCGCGAAAATAAATGATCTTTAACCTTAAGAATATAATTTATTCTATACGATTTTTTGAAACTTAAATGAATAATTTTATTTTTTAATACATTGTACCTCCAAAGATTATAAGCGCACATGATGAAAAATGCCCAAAACTTAATAAAAACAAAGTTTTATCATCAAAAGATGATTAAGAAGAAGAAAGACCAAAGGATTTTTTATTATTATTAGATGATTTCTTTTTTAAGAAAATCTTGGTAAAAATGTTTTTTACATGTTGTTACCCACCACTTATTTAATTCTACGAAATTTCGAGAAATTAAATTTTGAGTCACTTGGGCTTAAAAAAAAACAAAAAAAAAACAGAACTCTTTGGAGTTAAACCATCAATATCCTTTTGTAAACGTAAAAAAAAAACAGTTACCAAAAATTAGCTCTACATCGTAAAATATGGTAGCTTTAAGCGCAGTACTAGATAAGCGGCAAGTTCTCATCATTTTACATCTTTAATGGCTAGATGTAATCGTGTAAGTTTCTTTTCTCGCACTTTTCGATTGTGAACTCTTTTCTGGCTTCTTGCTTCCCTGTCAACTTTGACTTTCAAAAATAAAATAATGAATGCAATTTCAATCGAAATCTTTTTCTTTTATTCTGTTGTCTTTTCTCCTTAAGTATGTTTTTTTTCTCATATTCTTTAGCAATCTATAACCCCCCTTGCGTTTTATTGTCTCTGTATGAAATAATTAAAAAGAAAATATGTACCTCTGCTGATTCGTTAAAAAATTAGCATACCGTGATGTAGGTATATTCAATACTTCGCTAAAAAAGAGCATACCCTGATGAAAAAAGGCCCCAAACTTGATTAAACAATTTTTTATCATCTAAATGTTTGTTATTATTAAGAGGAACGAGATTTTTAATTCTTTCTAGCATGTCTGAAATGTTAGTTAAAATCTTGTTTTTTGGGTTTTTTTTTCTTTTTTGAGTCAGCCAAATTTAGATAAAACCGATCATGTTAGCCATTTTTGACAGTTTTGTGAACAAAAGTGAAATTCTCCGTTTAAAAAATCTTGTAACATTTAATTATACTTTTCTGAAAACAAATTTATCGCATTTAGCATTTAAATTTTTTTTTAAAAGAAAACAATTCTAGTAAAAATACATTTTTCATCTAAAAAGTATTTTGGTTTCAAATTAATATCCTTAATATGTATTATTCAGAAAAGCCATTAAAAACTTATTTAATTAAATAATGTCTTAGTTTTATTGGTTTTTGTATTTTACAATTCAAGGCTAAAGTTTGGGTAGAATTGTTCATCGATGGTTTATATTCTTCAAAGTTTTCTGCATTTAATAAAAACAAATACAGAGAGTTACAGTTTAGGATTTTCAAGTTTTCATAAAATTAAGTGTTGGGGCGGGGTAACAGATGTAAAAAAAAATTACCATGAATTTTCTAAAAGACAAAAATTTCTAAAATAAATTCATTCATTTTTCAAGTTCTGAAATTTTCATTAAAATCCGCCAATAATTTGATTTTTGCAAAAATTTCCAAATCAATATTTTTCAACGAAAAAAAAAAATGCACAAAAATACACTTAATTGTAAAAATTACTTATGTCGCTGACGTAAAAAAAAAAAAAAAAAAAAAACAGGATTTTTAACGAAAATGTTGGACATTCCTCATTAATAATAACAAAAATTTTGACGATAAAACATAGATTTATTAAGTTTGGGGCATGTTTTTATCGTGCTTAATGAAAACTATTATTAATTTTATATGCACTCAATGCATGAAGTGTCATTGTTGGGCTGAAGGCCCAAACAAGAGCCCTTTCGCAAAAGCTAGTTTGAATGCCACCCGAAAATAGAAGTTTTTAATAATTCGCCATTTTGTGCGAATTCTGGCACAGATATAAGATTTTTACGATAAAAAAAAGAAAGAAAAATACTACTGTGGCACCATGCATCCAGGTGATTTGAAAGATATATTTATAGATATATGATTTGCTTTTTTACGGTTTATCAATCATTTGAGGATTATTTAAGGCCGAAATGTATTTTAGGTTTTAAGAATAATTCTTTCTTTTTTTTTTTGCAAGAGGATTGAACCGCCATGCATTCAGGCGATTTGGAGGAAAGAAAGAGAAAACGAAGAAAAGGAAAAGGAAAAAGTAATACGAGACGGGCCATAGGCGAACACACACACACACACGGCTTAAGAGACGGGAATAAGAAAGAAAAGGGTTATTTTTGATAGGTATCAAATGTCGAAGAGAGTTTCATTTCAATGACAATGAGATTGAGTGGGCGAGGAGGTGTTATCAATACTAGGCCACCTGCGAACAAGCGTTGACCGATTTCCGCTTATCCGCGAAAAATGGAATTGTGTTATCAAGAGATGTCACCAAAGAAGAAGTCCACTTTTAGAACGTTAGATTTTGATAATTGACAAAACGCAGGTGTAGCTTGCAGCCTTGGCTGGGTATGGAAAATTAAAATCCCACACAGGTAGTTTCACTGGCTAAGTTTTTCTTTTGACAAAATAGACTTTTGCCCTGCGATAATAAAATTTTATTATCAAACACATGAACCGAAGGAAACTGGCATATTTTTATTTCTGCTTTGGAAGACGCCAAATTGGCGAAAAACTTGGAGAAAATTCCTTTCTTAGACCATGTCAGATAATCCAGCTGTCCAGTGCATTAGCGATAAACGGCTTGACGAACGCCACGTGTTGAACAGAGAGTTGTCACATCAACCGCCCATGATAACGGCGATTTGAAAGAAAAAAAAAAAAAAAAGAGAAGAGATCATTAATTTTTTTTAGTTAAGCAAGGTATATTTCTTTTCCAAAACAAATCCACGGGTTGTTCACGCCCGACTAAGACGTCATTGGCCAAGTGGTGATCACATGACGCACGAAGGGGGAGGAAAGATACCCGACCAGGACCTCATTGGCCGAGAGTGGTCACGTGACGCCCGAAGAAAACAGTCGACGCCATATCCAGAGTATAAGTATGAGAAGCCGCTACGAAGAAGTGGGGAGGGCAGTTCACGCCCCTCAGAAGCATGGTGAGAAAGTGGGAGTGAGAAAAGAGTTACCAAAAATGGAAAAATCCCTAACCAGAAATAAGAAGGGTGGATATGTATTTAGAATTATCGAGGAACGCCGGGCAGATACAGGCTGGTCTGCTGGACCTGTGGGCACGAGGACCACAGGGCGGTGGAATGTCCGACGAAGTGGGGGTTGCCCCCAGACTTCGAACAGGACAGGTGCACCAGGTGTGGTAAGAAAGGACACCTGGCCAAGTGGTGCGGGCTGAGGAAATGTGCCCCACCGATATTAACAAAGAAGGCTGAGCCCAAGAGACCAGACCAGGGAAAAGCCAGCGGGCCACCCCGGAATTAAGAGGGAGGGTGGCCCAGTTAAAAAGAAGAGAAATAAAAGCTTGGACCAGTGGTCGGGCGAACCGCTTGAGTAGAGGACAGGTCCCCCCGGGAGTAGACGGGATGTTAGCCCAGTTGAAGAAAAAAAAGATTAAAATGTTGGACATGTGGTCAGGCGGGCCACTTTGCGGCGAACTGTCCGGCAAGAAGGTGCTGGTTTTGTAGGAGGCCAGGACACCTGAAGAGAGGCTGTATCCTTAGAAACAGCCGCGAGAGACTGGGAGAGGTCCGGTCGGGACCGGCCAGGCGCGGGGAGAAAGTGAGTATGGATGTATCAGGACCATATGGGGAAACTGCACAAGGAAACAACTATATAGTGAGTTTTGTCGATTGGCTAACAAATTGGCCTGAGGCATTTTCAGTACCAGACAAGAAGGCTAGAACTGTGGCCGGGTTGATAATAAGTGAAATCTTCCCTAGGTATGGCGCCCCTGTGCAATTGGTAACAGATAATGGCACGGAGAATGTAAACAGCATAATGAGAGAAGTTCTGACAGGTTTGAATATAGAGCACGTAAAAACATCTCCATATCACCCACAAGGAAATGCTAAAGTGGAAAGGTTTCATAGAACCTTGGGAGATGTATTGGCCAAGCTGGTCAGAGAGAACACTGGAAATTGGGACTTGTATTTGACGCAGGCTCTGGCGGCCGTGAGGTTTACGATAAACGAAACCTCCAGATTTTCTCCTTACTTTATGTTGTTTGGCAGAGACGTGGTCCTGCCTGTGGATAACCTATTGAGGCCCCGAAGAAAGTATATGGGAGAAGATCATCATCAGCTATTGCTGGAACAACAACATAAAATATTTGTACAGGCCAGAAGAAGAATAAAGAGGGCCCAGAAGAAAAGAAATGAGAGAGTAAATGCTGAAAGAAAGGTAGTAGAATTGAAGGTTGGAGACCCTGTCTACTATAAAATCCACCAGAGAGAAGGAAAGCTGGACCAAAGATGGGAACCGTACTACCGGATAGTAGAGCAGACGGGTCCAGTATCATATGTAATATGGGATCAAGTGGCAGGACGAGCAAGGAGGGTTCATGCCAATGATCTGAAGAAGGCTGAAATAGCTAACCTGGAAATGAGCGAGCCGAGGCCTAAGAAGACAAGGACAAGGAAGGTAACTCTGGTTGAGCCAGAAGAAATGGAGACGGAGGAAGATTCCGAAGAAGATGAGGAGATAGATCGACTTGGCCAGATAGACGAAGCGATCCGAGTGACGGAGTTGGAACCCTCGGCGGGGATCAGCGATGTTCAGTCGTCGACTGAATCGGTGCAGAGAAGACCCTGTGAGGTCGCCATCGCACCCCCATGTCCAAAGAAAAGGAAGAGAAAAACGAGGAGATCCAATCAAGCAGTCGAAGTCTCTAAAAAGAGGCACCCTGAACAGGACCAAGGGCCCAGCGAGTGGGAGGAAGAGGATCAAATACCCCTTTCCCAGCTCAAGGAAAGGCTAAGGAACAGGAGAGATCTAGACATAGAGTCGAGAGGTATTAAAGACGTCCAGGGCGAGGACTCTAAACAGAAGGAAGAATCAGGAGATGAAGAAGAGGACAAAACACCTCCTGGACGGGAGTTAAACACAGAGGGAAGGTTAGAGGTTGAGCAGGGACCACCTCGGAAGATGAGATCAAGAAGGGTGAAGAACCCCAAATCTCAGTAGAACAAGAAGGCTGTGCAGAATAGAAGCATTCAGTGTCGACAAGATAACGACACTGGCTCATCCAAAAACCTGCTGGCTGACTGTGGTGGATGTGGATGGAGGAGATGGAGTCGCGAGCTGCACCTCACGAAGGACGGAAGAAGATTATTGGCATTGCTGACTGGACATCAGTGGTGTCATGAAGTACGACCTTTGGAGTGAGCGCCACGCACACCTGACCGGACCATTCTGTCTGCTAGGAGTTAGTTAGGGGAGGGAAGAGCTGAACTTAGTAAGAAATTATGGAATAATTGAGTGATGAATCGAGCAAGACTGAATGGTTGTGAAGAATAACAACAAGAGAATTTTGTTACCTTTCAGGAATTATCAAGATGAAAGGGTTGATGATGACGATGATGATGGTAGCCACGCTGATGGTGACGATGGCGGAAGCTGGGAAGCACAGCCGAAACACCATTTTTTAAAAAGACGAGTGAATTAATAATAACCAGGTCTAAATGGTTGATCTCATTCGTGATAGATTTGAACCCATACGAGTCGCTACTAAATAATTTAGGAAACGAGCTAACGCAGCTGGATGCAGCCCGGTTGAAAGTAGGACAAGATTATCCCAAGGAAAAAGGGTATCTTAGTTTATTGCACTCCCTAGAATCAGAGGCCACTATGATAGAGACTCAATGGAGGGACATGCAAAACTACCTGAAGGGAATAGAGTTACTGCAGACGCGGGAAAAGAGATCAGTAGTTCCGATTGTGGGAAAAGCGTTGAGTGTCCTGTTTGGAACAGTGACTGAAGATGACGTTAAATTCATAAGAAGGAAACTGGGAGAAGTGGAAGTAAACCAGAGGACGCTTGCTCAGGTGGCAAGGGAGAGTGTGACAATATTAAATGTGACAAGGTTAGAAGTGGCCAAAAATAGAGCCAGAATCAATCGGTTAATAGATAACCTGGCAAGGTTGAGAAGAGGTAATTAATGATACATAAACTGTAATGATCGAATTACAGGAAATGATCTGATTCATGCAAAAATATTTCCAACTGATGACAATTACGAATAAGGTACGACAAACTAGTCAGTCGTTGACGACCTTGCTGGAACATGTGAGAGCGCAATTAGACATCCTGTCATTGGGACACCTCTCCCCAAGCATAGTAAACCCGGGTCACCTCAGGGAAGCGCTACTCGGAATACAGACCGAGTTACCCAACCATTTAAGGCTGCCAGTGGATCCCACCAAAGAATTGTGGAAGTATTATAATGCACTAGGATGTGTGACCTTGTTAAAAAATAGGCGACTATTGGTTGTGATATCTGTTTCGTTGTTAGATAGAGAGAGTATATTCGAGATATACCAGGTTATAAATTTACCCATTCCCTACCCCAAAAGAGATCAAGGTTTGGGAATGATAGCAAGGTACAAGGTGGAAACAGAATACATAGCTTTAAATTCGGGGAGAACTAAATTTATGTTGCTAGCAGCTGAAGAAGCTGGAAGGTGTAGAGATGATGCTCTAGGGACTTGTACCTCGTTAAGCCCTATCTATAAAACTGGTAACCGCAAAATGTGCATACTGGAATTGTTTGAAGGGAAGAGGGAAGGAATCAAGAGAACCTGCCAAGTGGAGGTATTAGCAAACACGGCATTACCACAAGCTATCAGTGTTTCAGACGGGGTATGGGCAGTAGCCACACAGAAACCAATCAGCTTGTCTAGGGTATGTGGGGGAGTCCACAAGGACATTAAGAGTAAGGCCACCATTATCCCTGTTAAAGTTACCCATGGAATGTTCGGCGGTTGGGATATCTATTTCCTTACCCACCTATTACCAGAAAGAAGAAAGACATGAAGAGAAAGATTCAATCATAGAGATGATTGGCAGATGCTTAGTCAATTGTACAGAATTGTGGGAGCCAACAGTGAAGGGATTCTCTAATGTTACCTTAAATAAAATGCCAGTACTAATGAAGCCGATAGAAAAGATCGATATGGATCAATTGAGGGACAAGTTAAGTGCGTTGGGAAACGAAGGTGTTGCTTGGGAAGACGATGAGCAGATCGCGATAAGTTGGTCAATAGTGATGGGCACATTCATAGTTATAGCCATCGGGGGTGTATTAATATGGAAGGTTAAGAGTAAGGGGAGATTAGCGAACGACAATCTAATGAGCATGCAACAACTCGAGAGGGAGATGCCGAGCAGTGTTCCTTACTCAGACGAGATTGGCGAAGAAATTGCAGGAAGACCAGCGGAGGAGGCTGGCGTGAGACCGCCACGTGCGGCGGAAAAACCTCCCACAGCGGAGAGGAAAACATTGACCAAGAAGAACAGGCCATAGTAACCACATCTGCACCCACAGACACACGCACACATTACATTTGCATGTAGAACAGAAGAAGATGAAAAGAACATTACATTTGCATGTAGAACAGAAGAAGGTGAAAAAGAAAATTACATTTGCATGTAGAACAGAAGAAGATGAAAAAGAACATTACATTTGCATGTAGAACTAAAGAAGATGAAAAGAACATTACTTTTGCATGTAGAACAGAAGAAGATGAAAAAAGAAGATTACATTTGCATGAAGAACAAGAGAAGATGAAAAAGAACATTACATTTGCATGTAGAACAAAAGAAGATGAAAAGAACATTACATTGCATGTAGAACAAAAGAAGTTAAAAGAGAACATTACACTGCATGTAAGAAAGTAGTATAGAATTGCATGGGACAAATGCATGGTGCATGTTAAACGATGTATTTGGGTTTAGGTGTCATTTACGGGGAAATGACAAATCGGTTAGGGGAGGATTGTGGCACCATGCATCCAGGCGATTTGAAAGATATATTTATAGATATATGATTTGCTTTTTTACGGTTTATCAATCATTTGAGGATTATTTAAGGCCGAAATGTATTTTAGGTTTTAAGAATAATTCTTTCTTTTTTTTTTTTTTGTAAGAGGATTGAACCGCCATGCATTCAGGCGATTTGGAGGAAAGAAAGAGAAAACGAAGAAAAGGAAAAGGAAAAATTAATACGAGACGGGCCATAGGCAAACACACACACACACACGGCTTAAGAGACGGGAATAAGAAAGAAAAGGGTTATTTTTGATAGGTATCAAATGTCGAAGAGAGTTTCATTTCAATGACAATGAGATTGAGTGGGCGAGGAGGTGTTATCAATATCTAGGCCACCTGCGAACAAGCGTTGACCGATTTCCGCTTATCCGCGAAAAATGGAATTGTGTTATCAAGAGATGTCACCAAAGAAGAAGTCCACTTTTAGAACGTTAGATTTTGATAATTGACAAAACGCAGGTGTAGCTTGCAGCCTTGGCTGGGTATGGAAAATTAAAATCCCACACAGGTAGTTTCACTGGCTAAGTTTTTCTTTTGACAGAATAGACTTTTGCCCTGCGATAATAAAATTTTGTTATCAAACACATGAACCGAAGGAAACTGACATACTTTTATTTCTGCTTTGGAAGACGCCAAATTGGCGAAAAACTTGGAGAAAATTCCTTTCTTAGACCATGTCAGATAATCCAGCTGTCCAGTGCATTAGCGATAAACGGCTTGACGAACGCCACGTGTTGAACAGAGAGTTGTCACATCAACCGCCCATGATAACGGCGATTTGAAAGAAAAAAAAAAAGAAAGAGAAGAGATCATTAATTTTTTTTAGTTAAGCAAGGTATATTTCTTTTCCAAAACAAATCCACGGGTTGTTCACGCCCGACTAAGACGTCATTGGCCAAGTGGTGATCACATGACGCACGAAGGGGGAGGAAAGATACCCGACCAGGACCTCATTGGCCGAGAGTGGTCACGTGACGCCCGAAGAAAACAGTCAACGCCATATCCAGAGTATAAGTATGAGAAGCCGCTACGAAGAAGTGGGGAGGGCAGTTCACGCCCCTCAGAAGCATGGTGAGAAAGTGGGAGTGAGAAAAGAGTTACCAAAAATGGAAAAATCCCTAACCAGAAATAAGAAGGGTGGATATGTATTTAGAATTATCGAGGAACCTCCGACGCCAAGCAGACCCACCCCGGTTTTGACGGCGTCAATAAAAACGAAGCCCCACCAGACAGAAATCAGTTCGCGCACCGACGGCAGAGATGAGTGCCCAGTAGTTCGTTCGCCCCTAGCGGGCAGAAGAGGCGAGTTCGTCGGACTCTGGCAGGCAGAGTTAGTTCGCGCACCGACGGAAGAGATGAGTGCCCAATAGTTCGTTCGCCCCTAGCGGGCAGGGTTAGGGTTAGAGGCGAGTTCGTCGGACTCTGGCAGGCAGAGTTAGTTCAGCCCCGGACGGCAGAGATGAGTGCCCAGTGTTGAAACCGCCTCAAGATAGCTGACCAAGATCCACGCAAAATTTTGGACTCTTCTTCAACCAAGAACAATTAGTTTGAAGAGCGACTTAGAACCAGACCACAGAAATAAGTTTTTCGACTTTCGTCCAAAGACACACCGAAACACAAATTTCTTAGAGAGCAGACAACTTGAAGCGTTAAAACTTGCCTAGTGAAAGCGACGTGCCACAATCCACAGAACGGGTCGGGAGGTAGATGCAGTCCTATGTACCGAACAACTAGACATAAAAAGTTTGTTACCTTTTTCTTTGATACTTTGAACTTTTTGAGTTTTCATTTTATTTTCTTTTATGCATAATTGTGTGTTATCACCCCCGTTGAATTCAGTTTGCATTACGGCCCGAACCCCTGTTTGATCTCATCTGTCTAAGATCAATTCACAACGTGGGTATGCAGACTGGAGATCAGTGCAGTTACCCTGGTAACCAGGCGTTGGAAGCAGGTTGGGAACGCTTGGAGCAGCGACACCCAGACGGAGCAGCGAGGAGCGAACAGCTGGCGCCGCGGCGAAGACGTCACAATTGGTGCTGTTTAGGGACGTCACATCTGGTGTCGTGACCGGGATAGGACCCTGGAACGACCACGTCCCAACTGGCGCCGTGGTAGATCAGGATAGAACGTCACAGTTGAAGCTGCGACCGGGGGACGACGTCACACTACAAAAAATAGTTCAAATGTTTGAGGGATTATTTATTTAGATGGACACACAATAAAGACGGACGATACGAATCGAGTTTTAAGAAGTACGAAAAATTTATTCTTAACACACAAAAAATAAATTACACAAATTAAATGCTTTCAAAACAAAATGATGGCCGGTTAATTTGCAGTATAAGCACCAAAAGCTCCGGTAATAAGAATGTAGCATTCTGGTGTGAAATTGCGTGAATATTTTGTAAATGACACTAAAATATTGCTCAATTAACGTTTAGAAGTTATAGACAATATGTCGCGTAGACAGAACGACCGTCATTAATGGTTTTGTTTACATACGTTTGTCTCGAGTAGTGATGCGGCGCGGAAGCTTCACTTGTGTTGATTACTGCGCAATGCGCGAAGTTTAAAATGAATGAGTGAAAATTTAAAAGTAACCCAACGGAAAAAACGTCACTATTCAAAAATTAGGAAAAATAAAAAAAATGAAAAATAAAATAAAAATTACGTGTCTGAAAGTCTAAAAAAAATGAAGTTCTCCTTTTTCTTCAATGATGCTTTTTTTTCGATTTTAAAAGTAAGAAAAGCTATATTTATTTAGAAAAGCTTTCGATTGTTATATTTACAATTTAATATTTTTAAAAAATGTTTCTGTTCCACAAAGAAACAATACTTCTAATCGGGAGCTTTTGGTGCTTATACTACAAATTAACCTGATGGCCAATAAATTATCAATGAAAATGAAATATGCCTTTTTTTACAATTAAAATTATAATACTGCAGGAGACGACGATCCTCAGTAAAGAAAACTAAAAAGTGAAAAAAACGGAGTTATCGACAATAAAAGTTCGGACTCATTCGCGTTACAGCACGGCAGCCATTACTGGCATTGTTTGTATACATTAGATGCTGATTAGATTTGCGCGGAAGATTATCTTGTTAGCGGCCTTTTTACTGCTCTTATTTGTTTCTATTACTGTGCAACTAAGGACTCATTGCGCGCGCAATCATCAAGACAAGTGAATGTTAAATCCGCAGGAGGTTTAATGTAAAGTTTGTTGCGTTAGCAGTAAGAATAAGAGGTTCAGTTTATAAGGAAATGTGAGAAAGATAATGGTTAATCCTAGACTTGAACAGGTTAAGATTGTAGTGATTGAGGTAGCATTCTCTTGAGTGTCAGTTTCACAAAATAGTGATTCATGGGAAGAAGCTTTTTGAATGGAACTTACTTCTCTCACTAATGGAATGACAAAACGAATGATTCGCTTCAGTGTATGTAGCATAGCGGGTCTTAGCTGTGAAGGTTAGAATTGAGTGGAACTTAGGAATATAGTTTATTTGAATATTTTCCATGGAAAAGGCAATAGAGTATTGGGAGGCTTGCACCATTTTGTCTGTGGTAAAGGGGTTATAGGGTGGAAAATTCAAGTAGTGGTTTGTGGAAAGAGACTGATTAAAATTTACATCTCACCAATGGAATACGAAGGGAATAAATGGTGGTTTGCTACAATATGTGCATTATGGCAGGTCTTAGAAATGGTGGAACTAAGGAATTTAGGTCATCTGAACCATTTCCATGGAAATAGCAACAGAGCAAGCAAGAGGCTTGCAATGTTTATTCTGTGGGAAAAGGAGCTGTACAGTGGAAAATAATTCATCATCCACAAGTCTGTGTAGATGCTTCTGGACTCTATCAAGTCTGGAAAGTGAAGACTGGGCAAATCATTTCAGATATGGCAGCATATTTTGGCCTGATCTGCCTCTTGTACAAGTAGAAGCTAGTAGGGGGAGTCTGGACTTTACCTGAGTAATACAGGGAACTGGCCGTATTTTCAGCATCTTTATATATGAGTTCCACTTGAGGTCTGGGGTGAATTAAGTCGCAACAGGCATTCAATGAAAGGAGCCTGCTTGAGAGAATACCCGTTCATACCAATACAGGAAAATTCAGGCTCTGCTCAGGGACGATGGAATGTTATTAGTTTGGTTTTTGAGCTATTGAATGTGACAAGCTAATCCCCCCATTGCGTTGATAAATCTAGGTCAAACAAGGCAATGGTAATCTAGAATTTTGGAAATGCACCCATATACTGTTGTACCATTTGAATAGATATACACAAAAGATCGGAGTATACTCTTGGGCAGATCATTAATGTAAAGCAGAGAGTTGAACCGAGAAGTAATCCTTGGGAGATGCCTGCAGTGATCTCATGGGCCTCAGAGGACTGGTCATTAACAACTTCATGGACCTACCCATTGAGAAAGACTAGATAATTGAGAAAACCCTAACCCTGCCAGTGATTCCATAGCAACCTCCTATGCCACACACATTGTGAAAGTGTCTAATATATCTAATGTGATCATCCTTGAGATGTATTTATTGTTTAATGCCTTTTTTTCTCTCAGAGATAGAAGACAGAAATTTCAATCCATTCTTACAATTAAGACTTTCATTTCAAAACAAACGGAAAAAACAGATAATTGCAGGTTTTACTTTCTTTTTGTTGTTGACAAAAACCTTAGATTCCAAGTTTTGGTTTAACAGTTAAAATTTTAGATAATTTTTTTTCCAAATTATTGAGGTAAATAAAATATTATTAAGCAAAGGCCTTACGTATATAATGTGTATGTGTGTTATGAATGAATTATGTATTTGTGCCATTTAATTTTGACAGAAGCACACATATACACGCACAGCTTGACTGAATTTAAAAAGACAATAGAATAATAAATTCTCTTCTCATACATTTTTGACATCTGATGAACAATAAAATCATAAAGATGAAGACAAGAAGAGAAAAACTAATCAACAGCTTCATATTGCTCAAAGTGTCCCTTTTTTACATATGTGTATGGCTGGAAAATAAAATGAAAAAAATGAATAGCCATAATCAGCTTTTCTTTCTCTTACTTTCAGTGAGAGAGCTTTTTGGAAATTTTTCACTGTTTCTATCTATTGATATAATTATGTTCATGTCTACTGATATCAGTCTATTCATATGTATTTCAATCAATTCATATTTAACATATATCACAATCAACTTATTTAATCCTTTGGTGCCTGTCACATCAACCATTACCACTGGTCAACCCTAGCTGATAACCATGATGCTTGTCGTCTCACTAACGACCATGCTGTTTCCTTCTTTGAAAATACCTGTAGGGCCGCTCTTGGAAACAAGAGGCAGATGAGGAAGTACTGCAATGCTATGCCATCGATCCCAGGCTGGACCTTCAGCTGCAACTGCTGTGACCGTGTATGCGTGTCTCGCATTGGACTTATCAGTGCTTACAATTGACTCCCTCTTGATCTTTGTTTTGTGAAGCCAATCCATGATGATGATCAGCCTATTCATATTGCTACTTAGAAACTTGATGAGACACAAAGTAAAGATTCAGTTTATTACTAATGACAAAATGAATTTAGGTTAAACTATTGAAATCAATGCCTTTGGGTATATATGACCAATTCCTAAAGATGCTGGGAAAATGATCGATTCCTCATATCGCTCCAGGTACCTGATTTCTGCCATAATCTTATCTTTACAAGAGTATTGCTGTCATATTTGATCTGGAGCTGCCCAATACTCACTTTCCAGCCTTGACAAAGTTCAAAAGTGTCTGCTCGGCCTTGCGGGTGATGAATTGTTTTACACTCTACAACTCCTTTTACACAGACAAAACGTTGCTTGTCTCTCACTGTTTCAATCTTATTTCTATGATAGATGTTTGGGCAAACTACGTTCTTTAGTTCTACCAGTCCAGATCTTCACAGCCACCATGCCACATACACACAGTCAACTTATTCCCTTCGTATTCCATTAATAAGGAGGAAATTCCACTCAGACAGCTTCTAAACTAGAACTGTTACTTTGTTTAATAAACATCTGAGAAAATGCTTTTCCAATCAGTACAATTTTAACCTCTTCAAGTCAAGATGAACATCTATCCTACATATCCTTATGCACTTCTTATTTCCTCTCTTTATGTCCTTACAACCATCTCATTTAGTAACCCTCGAATTTGAGTGGTTCTTAGGCCTTCCATTAGGGGATCAATAGCATTAAATAGCTGTAAGATTTTATTGAAATTTTGGAAAATTATTCAGTATCTGGGAAGTAGGAGTAACATATGTAAAAAAATTCTAAAAAAATTTAAAAAATAATTGAATTCATTTGTGAATATGTCCTGAATATTTCATTAGAATCCAAAGATTATTTGATTTTTGCAAGAATTTCCAAAACAATGTGTTTTTCACTTGAAAAAATGCGCCAAAACACTAATCATAATTCAACTGCTAAGGTAAACAAAACAAAGTGGAGGTACCGATATTGGTACTTCCACGTTTTGCTGAAAAACAGCATAGCATGAAGAAAAAGACGTCAAACTTAATAAAAGAAAAGTTTATCATCAAAATGTTTAAGAGGAAAAAAGACCAAAGTATTTTTTATTATTTCATTAAATTTTTTTAATCCTTTCTATCACATTCAAAATTTTGGTAAAAATCTTGTGTTTTTACGTCAGCGGTCAAAGTAATTAATATTTAATTATGATTAGTGTTTTTGCGCCTTTTTTAGGTGAAAAACACATTGATTTGGAAATTCTTGCAAAAATCAAATAATTGTAAGATTTTAATGAAATTTTCAGGACTTAAAAATGAATGAAGTTATTTTTCATTTTTTTTATAACATCTTAGTAAGAAGTATTTTTTTACATTTTTACACCCACTTACTTAATTTCTTGAAATTTCGATTAATTAAATTGCAATCTCAAAATTTGTTTTATTAGTTAAAAGCAGAATTCCTTGGAGAATTTAAAATCCTCAGTTTGTTTTGTTTTTTTTCAAACAGGACTCCGAGTTACCAAAATCTGCTCTGAATCGTAAAATAAAAAAATGCAATAAATTATGATATTATTTAATTAGAAAAGATTTTAATTGTTTTTATAAAGATTTAGTAAAGACACTATTCTCCTAAGAAAATTTTTTCAATGAATAATGAATTTTTACAATAACTGTTTTCATTTTTTTTTAATTTTAATTATAATTTAAATTGTATAAAATTCTCCATAGCTTCAATCTGGTTAGTTTAAGCGAAAACTATATTTACAAATCAAAAATTGAAATGCTTAATAAAAGTTGTTTATCCCCAATATTTTAAAAATCATTTAAATTTTTTTAATGTAAAAACATACCCATTTTTGTAAGTATGGATGTCCGTTCTAAGAGTTGTCCTCCCTGAAAAATCTGGCCGTCTGCAATTTTTATTTTCATCTCTGTTTCATCCTGTTTACTCTTCGCAAATCATCCCTTCAAAATTCTAAACTTTAAAATTTAAAGTAATTCTTACTTTTTTTTTAATTCCTATTTCACTAAATATTTTATTTATTTATTTTAGTGTGGGATTTACTTTAAGTATTTTTTTTTTTTTGTTAGTAATTTTTTACTTTTGATTAAGTTTATTCTTTTTTGTGAGACTTTTTTATTAAAACGTAAGACTATAAATAAATATAAAAGTAACTAAAATTCGATAAAATATTATATAATTGCTGAAAATATGTTAACTTTTAAAAATTACTAGGTAATTTAAAATAAAAGAAAACGAAGTGTTCACTTAGGATTTGTCAATTTCTGGTCAACCATACTTAGCTTTTCAACATCTTAGGCTGACAATCAATCAATTTAACATATCAGAAAAATGAGACCCTGTGGTTAAGAAATGCTTGTATACTATGTCTTATATAATAAGTAAGTAATATTTGTTTCAAATCAGATTAATTTAATTTGAAATTTGCTAATTTTCCTCAAATAATGTGTCACCAATATATATTTTATTTTTTGGATGATTTTTAAAACTGAGAATTAACTTTTGTTTACAAATCTGTCAAAAATGGCCGATATTTATCAATTTTTTGAAAGCAAGCAAAAAGTTGAGATTCCAATCAATAATTTCTATTTGAAATACACCACCAGAGTATTTTGCTTACTGGAATTAGTAAATTTTATCATTTAAAAAAAAAAAAAGCTTCAAGAATTCTTTTTCATTTGTAAAAGTGTAGTGGTATTGACGGCATAAATCAACCCACACATTTTTTTACTTTACGAATGTGTAAGAAAATAAAAAGCAAACAAGAGAAAGAATACAAGAAAATAACTTTTCTTAACAGGTACAATATTTATAAATGACAACAGTTTTACAATAACAATAATATGAGTTACTTCCCTTTGACTGGGCTAAAGTTTTTACTAATATTCATTTTTTTATCGGAGCTCACAAAAAACTGAATTAACTTGTCGTTCAAAATGTTCACTGAAAGAGAATCTTGTAAAGCTGAAAATATGTTGATAAATTTTTTGCTTCAAAGAATTTGGAGAAGCGAATGTTCCGTTTGTTTTCGTTGCTCGTAGTTGAATGCATTGTTCGTACTTAATTTTTCGTAAGATTCAATAAAAGTAATTGAATAAGTTTTATAAGTTGTAGAAATTGGTGAGTGAGTTGTTTCGTTTAAATTGTAGTTTGAATTTCAGTGAAGTTATTTCATGTTAAAGAACTTGAGGTCTTAACTTGGTACTTCGCTGTAGTAATGATTCAAGCGTCGTGAACTGGCTTAGCAAATTCTAGTCGTCGTAAATTCTCATTATTTATTGTACTATGTACAAATGTGGCACAAGGCCGAAAAGGGGGTGGGGAAAAGGACGGTCATCACTTGTCTTAAAATAAAACTTAGCTAGCCACAACCACTGACCCTATCATACTAAACAATATTCCTATCACCAAAACAACACATTTATCCATACCTTTCTTACTACATCCACCAAAATGCCTCTTTGACAATGAAAAACCTAAATACACCCCTTATATACAAATATTGTCTGTGGGGGAGGGGGGCATAAAAACAACAATTTTTTAAAAATCCCCAATGAGTATATACAATATGTCAAAATATATTTACAAGAAACTAAACAAAATTAGTGTTAGTAATAAAAACCCCCACAAACTTTGAATGTGGTAGAAATATCAGTTAACCGGACGAAATCGATGCGGGACTATGAAAATAAGGACACATTCAATCCGTCAAGCACTCACACAAGCACTCACTCATTCATACACAACAACAAATACGAAAGCACACGCACGAAACGAAAGGCGCCCCGCATCCACCAGAGAACTGACATCACTGACCACCTAAACGAGGGAGGGGACGGGGAGTTAAACTAAAGGAAGAAAAGTGGAGACAGAAATAAAAGGGGACCAATGAGCAAACACACCCTAGCTAAGTTTATCAGAACAGGAAAGAAAAACTAAACGAAAAAATATAAAAACCTACTCTAACCTAATTTCGGGATGGGTTGCCCATGTTCAACCCAGGAAAACAATATCCTGATGCCTAACCGACATCAAAATGCCGCTCCAAGTCAGCCCCTTTTACACGGCACAAACGCGCAAGATTCACCCACCTTTTGCTGAATTCCGATGCGGTGAGTCGCCGCCTTTCCGTCCTAATCTTGACTTTAAGCTGATGCTTAAAGTACAAGATCAGTTGGGAAGAGGTGAACTTCTCGCCCTCATGGAATCCCTTCTGACGCGTTGTCCAAATCACGACTCTCATAACCCCTAGTAAGCAACAGAACACATAGTGTTCAGCCTTCGTCAATTGCGGCACCACATTGCTACAAACAGAGCTAGCTTCAAGGACAAAAAATTTCCCTGCAACATGCGAACCATGAGGCCTTCAACAAACTTGCACAACGGCACTACTGCCCCTGCACCGAAAAAAAAGCGTGACCAATGGTCTCGACTTCCCCAGTACAGCGACGACAGTTTGATATTTCTCAAGCCTGCTGCACAGAGTCTCTTGCCGACCCAGAGGGCTTCACGAATCACCAGCCATGTGAGTGATGCCTCATCGTTATTGAGGCATTTCAACCCAGGCGCCCAAGGCCATATCGAGCGAGCCTCCTGCTTCGTAAGACCGAGCTCGCCAATTAGATCATCTTGTGCGCCCCACCCCTAACTAATACTTGATACAATGCCTTACGAGACAACGCCTGGGCGTTGGAGAGGCCATCCGTAGCCCGCAAGAGGAGCTTCAGAGCGCGACGACATTCACGATAGAAGGAGCACTCGGCACGTGGTGTACGGCCGGCCTCTTCTTCGCACGAGTGCACACTTCTCAGGGACGGGAAATGTTTCTAGACGTCTTCTTTCCAAAAGGCACCCTCCTCATCCGACCCGCGACACATTCGGTCTAGAAAGGTGATGCGAAGCATATATTGACGAATCTCAATGCGAGGCATACCCAGACCGCCCTCCGAGGGATGAAGGCAACAGATCTCGCGACATACCATAGGGGCCTTGTCTCTCCACAAGAAAGAACAAGGTCCCAACTAATAAAATTAGTTTGGCATACGGGAGTGGAAGCACAGAGAGTCGGTACAGGAGAATTGGATATATATGTGTGAAACACATACTTCCGCCCATCCCTTCAGGGAAAGGCTCCTCCGAGACCACAGATTAACCGCGACCTCGGCCTTCCCTTGTACCTCCGACCAATTCATTTCCAACTGGAGATCAGTACCGAACCAGACGCCGAGAATCTTGATCGGCCCATCCGTCCAGCGGAAAGGTCCGGGAAGAGAAACTCCCTTCCACGCACCCAATCGCAAGCCAACAGACTTATCGCGGTTGATCTTGGCCCCTGTCACCATCTCATCCCCACTGATCTCCTTGCTGACTTCGTTAATCTCGGCTTTGCTCGACACAAGAACCGAAACGTCGTCAGCATAGGCTGAATACCTGGCCGAGGTGGAAGCACCAGGCAGCGTAGGACCGGATTCGCCTTTAACTTGCGAAGGAAAGGTTCCAACGCAAGAACGTAAAGCATAGGCGAGAGCGGACAACCTTGACGAATGGAGAGAGACAATACGAAAGGCTTCGATCTTACCCCATTCACTTCCACCAGCGCACCGGGGGTCGCATACAAGAGTCGGATCCAGGAGCGAAAGTCGGCTCCGAAACCGGCCGCCGAAAGGACAGCCTCCAGAAATCGATGGTCAACCCTATCGAAGGCCTTGGACTGATCCAAATTGATCAGCGCGGCTTCACTGTCGACTTGTTCTAAGATCAAGCGTACCATGTGAAGGTTATCCTGAATAGTCCTGCCCTTCACAGCACAAGTCTGTTCGGGGCCAATCAGACGAGACAGGACAAGCTGCAGACGGTTGGCTAAGATCTTCGCCAAAATCTTTAAGTCCGTATTTAACATCGTTAATGGGCGAAAGTTCCCTAACCCATCCCCACCGTCCTTGTCCTTACGCAGCAACTTGATCACACCCCTGGTGAAGCGTTGAGGTAAAGACCCTGCTTCATCCAGTGGTTGAAAATCAGCTGCAGCAAAGGAACAAAAACGGGCGACAGCCTCAAGTACACTTCGTAGGGAAGACCATCTAGTCCCGGAGACTTATCCAGGCCAACCTGCTTCAGCGCTTCCCAGATTTCCGACTCTGTTATGGGACCCTCACACCTAGCCGCTTCAGCTGCCTCAAGGCAGGGAAAGTCAGCTAAATAGGCGTCGAACTGAGCAGAGCTCAGACCGGGCTCCCTGGTGAAAAGATCCTGAAAGTAATCCCGAAATGCCTCGAATATGCCCGCGTTTGTAGTCACGGTCCGCTTATCCGGCAATGTGACGCCCGCTATATATCGCTTAGACGCGTTCCTATTCTCCTCTGCACGCAGTTCAGCGGCCATGTTCGTCGCCTCAGAAGACATTCTTTTTAGCCTAGCCCTAACTACCAGAGCTTGATCCTTCTTGATAAGCAAGGAGGCCAACTCTGCCTTAGCTACGACTATGTCCCCACTAACACGGGATTTCACGGCCCGATCAACTTTTTTCTTTCTAAAGCCGTTTGCGCCGCTAATCTATCTAGATTGAGTCGACGACTAAAATCGGCAGCAAACGTTCTAATTTTGGATTTTAAATTGCCCCACCAGGCGTTTCCCACAACCGCCCCCGTCAATTCCCTCTGAATGATTAGTAATAGCTGGTCCCGGAAACCCTGCTCACCAAATAGTGAACAGTTAAATTTCCAGTAACCAGCTAGTCTAGCCCTAGGCTTATCTAAGTTTACACGGACCCGGACAAGCCTATGATCCGTATAAACTATATAGTGGAAGCTTGGACACCCTAAGAGCCCTACATCGACTCTCCTAACTAAGATTCGGTCCAGGTAGCTCGCAATCGAGCCAGGAGCCGAGTTGCCACTATTAGTCCAAGTCCATGCTACCTCCCGAGGGTGTTCATTCCGGTACTTATCGACGAGACCAAACTCATCGATAAAGTCCCGAAATGGTTTCACATCCGGGTTGTTAGTACCTTGACTTTGCCCTATACGATCTATATCGGGGTCAAGGACGGCATTCCAATCCCCCGCTAAAACTACCCGACGAGACGTCGTCAAGTACGGCGCGATCTGCCGAAACAAAGCAGGCCGCTCGGCATGGATATTGGGCACATAAACCCCAATGAGACGTAGAGCCTTATCCTTTATGGTAACATCCAGCACGCAAAGCCTGCCCGCCGGATCCGCGAAGACAAGGGTACATGCAGCCTTCAAAGACCTGCTCACTAGCCAAGAGACACCCCTCGAACGACCACCAAAACATGCTGAATAAAGGGCGAACCCCTTAGACAGTATGTCCTCACGATCATGAGAAGAAAACCGGGTCTCTTGCACACAACACACATCCACCCCGAGGCGCTGAAGGTCACGAGAGAACCTCGCCCTGCGAGACTCGGACATCAGGCCCCGGACATTTACACTAGCTAACCAGAGAGCCATAGTGAAGCCTGATTAGGGTTGAACTACTGGTTTGAACATGGCCGGGGTAAGGATACCGACCGCCTCTCCCATAGACCCGTGGCCCATCTCAGTCTTGATGGTGCCGTCTTGGGAGATACCGCCGATATCCCAGGGGAAGGTCAGTTTAAGTGCTCTATATAGGGAGGTGTGAACTAAAACGGGGACCCTCCCTGCACAGAATTGTTTTAAATTTTTAAGCTGTTCATTTTGGGTGATTGCGATTGGCAATGTCATTTTACAAGAATTGATGGCCTCCTCAAGCATAGCCCAAATCGGTTTAGCTCCGGTTCCCGTTCTGATCACCGTGAGAACTCTTTGGGCCAGCGAAAAATTTTGGGGCACTTCAATGTCCTGGTCCGCAAATTGCCTTATTGATAGCAAATACTTCAAGTCTTTAATGCGGTTTCCGTAGTCCCTGGCTCTCTCGGCCTGGGCAGGAAAAATACGACAGACATTTTCTCCTGTATTATAAATAGGCAATTGAGTCTTCTTTTTTTTTCTTTTTCTTTTCCTTCTTGTGAGGGGCTTCTGTCGCTTGGAAGCAGGGGGTGGCATTTTAAGCGGGGAATGACTGGGAGTATGTAGAGGTGTGCTAGCGGGGTTTTGTTTAACAGGGGAAGGGGTAGGTGTGTTAAGGGGTGTGTAGAAGGATCTGTGTCTGTAAGGGCTAGGATCTCGCCTGAGGGGACGCGAATTGGATGGAGTTATCTGGGGAGAGTGTCGTTTCTTTAGAGAGGGGATGGACTGGCTGGAAGACGCGGAAGAAGTTGAATTTTGGGATTGCTGATTATCTAATTTCTTTTTTAGCTCCTTAATTTTTTCGGTTTTCAGAAATCCTGGGTCATACTTTTTTGCTTGTCCTTGAAAGACATTTCGAGGCCGGAGTATCGCCCTTAATGTTGCCAGAGGGAGGGGGCTGTTAGTGCCTTTCGTCCTTGGGGCTTCAGGGGACTGAGGACCCGCTGTCTGGCGCTTCCTCTGGCCTTACCAGCAACTAGCCATTCCCTTCCCCACAACTGCACTAGCAGTGGGCGAAGGCTCTTTGGAGAATGTGGTCTTTGACCAACCGGAGGATTTTCCTACCGGTCCCAGAAGCTGGCATGCCCATTACAGGCGAGGCGGTAGGTAAAGACTCGGTCAGAGGGGGATTCTGGTCAACGGGAGATTGAATTCCAGAGGCCTTCTTCTCTGGGCAGGAAGAGGAAAGGTGACCAGTCTTTGCACACTTCCAGCATACCGGTTTCCGGTCGGTCACAATGACCGGCAATTTCAATTTCCCTACTACCAGACAGTTGGGGATGGAGAAGAAGGCTTTTTGATCTAAACGAATGTCGAAACTCCACCCCCCGCTCAGGCTATCGCAAGATGCGGTCAGTATTTCACCGAATTGAGACAGGTAGGCCGCGAGATGTTCCCCGATAACCTGAGGAGGGACCTCGTATATTGAAACGCTGGTCCTTCTTTGGCCTAAGTACTCGGTCCGCAGGATCAGATCTTTTGTGTTCAAGTCCCTGCTCGACGCTGCCACGCAATCTTCCGGCGTGGGTAACAATACGTCCCACATGAGAAAGCCAGCTCCTTTCACAACTCTGAGGGGCTTGAACCCCAAGGACTCCAGTGATTTTATCACTGTGTCTTTTGTCGAGCGACAAATTCTGCGCGTACGCTTGTCCACGACAAAAACTGACACTATTCGTGTTTCAATTTTTCTTAGTTCCTTGGCGTCTTCTAAGAGTCCACCTTCTATGACAAGGTGAGTGTAGCTCTTAGCTCGCTCCAAGAAATCCGCTACATTGATAATACAACTCGGCGGGGACTTCCAACAAGAGGGCAATTCCCCGGCCTCAGTCTTCTCTTGAGAGCCATTCTTGGCTTTCGAGTCAATTTGGGTTTTATGGCTATTATTGGCCTCCGTACTTTTTTGACTTTTTTCATTTTTCTTATTGCCATTGCAGGCCTCCATACTTGAAGAAAGTGAATCTTTTTTACCAGCGATGTCATCCTCGCTAGGGGAAATTTGATCTAGGGCTGGGTATTCATTGATGTTGTCTTTATCTGGAGGGTCTTTCTTTGGGGGGTTAAATAAGTGTCTTCTTATAGACTTTCTGTAGTCTGCTAAGTTGTGTTTCTTTTTTATGACTAAAAAGGAAGGAGCTTTTTTTTCCTTCTTTTCCATATTTTTGTATTAACAGGGAAGGGGAGGGAGAAAAGGGGTGAAAAAAAAAAAAAAAACACACAAATCTCACCCGGAAGCGAGACAAACAATCAAAAATAAAAAAACACGTAAAATATTATACAAAAAAGGTTCGCCTAACGGCGAAACAATAAAAAAGAAAAAGAAAAACGAGAAAAAACGCTTAGACAAAAAGGAAAAATAAAGAAAATACGAAAATATGCAAAATATACAGAGCTAGCTACAATTTAACAAGATGGCCGACACCAAAACAAATAAACAACAGAAAATAAATAGAAAAACGTTAGAACAAAATAAATGGACAAATATATGTACAAATAGGCAGTAAATAAAGGTTTAAAAAATTAGACAAATATACAATACAAAATGGCAAAGAAAAAACACGAAAAACTTAAAAGGTATTAAAAAAGAAAGAAAAAGAATTATTAACGGTACGTCAACGCAACAACGAAGCACAGACAGGGGTTACAGAACAAACAAAAAAAACGGAGATATAATTAAAGGAGAAATAAGAGAAAATGAAAAAGACAGAAAGGAAATTTAAAATAAAACGAATAAACAAAAATTAACGTAGATAATTTTTTCTTTCTTTTTTTTTTTTTCTTTTTTTTTAAAAAGAGGAGGGTAAAAAAAAAGGAAAAGAATAAAAATAAAAATCTTTTCAAAAAAAATTCGTAAGAACACAAATCAAATAAAATAATAAAAGACAAACTTAACAAAAAAACGTTCAACAAGCAATCAATATGAGGAACAAACGGGAGTCAGAAAACAGTCCAACAAAGGTCGTCGTGAATTCTCACTGACTGGGTTCGCTCGTACCTTCAATTTATATGTTTTTTAACCACGTGACAGGCTCCAATAAGCATTGTTTTTTCGTCAGGTCAAAAACTAGGTTGACGTTATTCGGACGTAGTGGTGAGCAGGTAAATTGTTTTTTTAACATCTGTTAACCACTCAGAAAGCGCCTTACAAAACTCAGTCTGGAGCCTGATATGTTTTGTGTTGCTTATTGAGAACAATACACGTGAAGATATACGAGATAAATTTAATATTTATTATCCAATGAGAAGTTTAAGTTTTCAGAAAAATGTATGAAGATGTGATCCGCTTTCTGCACGAAAATCGACATTTGTGAAAAAGTGGTAGCGGACAGCTAAAAAAGTAAAAAAATTCATAATTTTTACAAACAAAAAAAAAAGAGAATTCCCTTTTGAAGAATAACAAAACAACGGTTTGCTTTTTTTTCAAGAACATTGAATAAACCTTTAACAAGAAAATATTAAATAATAAACTTTGAACAGAAAATTGTTGAATCAATAACTAAGCTAACTTTTTTTTTACTATACTTTTTAAAAAAAATTACTTACAAGATGTCACTGGAAAAATGACTGCAGGATTACTTAATTTCATTCACACTCAGCATTATGTAAAATAAATACTGAATTAAATATTTAGAATTCAATTTTAATTATATATCATCAAATTTATGTAAAAATATTCTTCTTAAATGTTTTTAATTTTACGTTAATAATGGTAGTTAAACTAAAATATTTTTAAAAATGTTTAAAATTAAAATAAAAAAAAATACTCATAAAAAATTAAATTTTATCAATGAATAATTCTTATGAATAAGAATGTCAAAGAAAAATATTAAAATTTTGTAGCCATTGACAAATAATAGCAAATTATTTTAATTTTTTTATATAAATAAATAAAATTTAGCAATAAAAACAGGCGTGCAAAAAAAAGTCTGGAAAATCTAAAAATCTCATGGAAGAAGCGAAGCATTTTTTTTTTAGGTGAACCTTAATAAAATTTAAATGAAAAATGTTAAACAAACTTAAAGAGTAAAATATTTAATAAACTTTAATAGAAAACCAAGCATTTTCTTTTTTGCGTAAATATAAAAAATGTTTGTTTGTTTGTTTCTTTTTTTTTCTTCTCACTCTCCTACCAACTCCTTGTACCAGACACAAAATTTAGTTGGCAGAAGAAACGATAGCTGCCGTTAGTAAGCGCGAGTTAAAGATACAAGACAAATCACTGCGTAAAATTTTAAAAACAGGAAAAAACATTTATTGTACAATTATTTTACAATAAGCACAAAGGTAAGAACAAGAAAGGTTGCACAAAAATTTCCTTCTGTGCGCCTAACACGGCAGGATAACAATATTTTCCTGG
The DNA here is from genome assembly GCA_903632075.3 of Acanthosepion pharaonis. Taxonomy (NCBI): domain Eukaryota; kingdom Metazoa; phylum Mollusca; class Cephalopoda; order Sepiida; family Sepiidae; genus Acanthosepion; species Acanthosepion pharaonis. The sequence goes on along the minus strand of CAHIKZ030000164.1, from coordinate 41,106 downwards.
GGTTTCTAAAAAGGAAATACCCACAGAAACAAGCTATGAAATTACTTGTTTAGTCCAACTCCGGTTTTTGAAAATTTAGACCCTTCAAAAATACAAAAACACCAAAAAAAGGGATAAAGTTTTTAGACCCTATACAAAAATACAAAAAAAGGGACAAAGTTTTAGAGCCTTTACAAAAATACAAAATAAGGGACAAAGTTTTTAGAGAGACCAACACTTAGCAGAACGCACAAAGCACCCACCTCCTTTCTTTGAAGAATTTTCGTTGATAGCAGGCCGGGTTGGTTTTGGAAAAGGTTGGTTCTTCTTTCTTTGAAGAATTTTCGTTGACAGCAGGCCGGATTGGTTTTGGTAGTTGGAGAAAGGCTGATTTATGGCCCACTTGCCGGTCAATGTAGAGAGAGGGTGTTAAGTGGTCTGCGAACTACGTGTCGTCTGAAATATCTGCCTCGGTTCCCTTTCGTTATTTTTTATTTCTCCTGATCGTTTCTTAATGTCCTCTCTTTTATTTGAAAAAGTCGGCTCCACTTGGGGCCATCCGGAATTTCTACGGGCCTCGAAAACTCAATTTTCATTGGCCAAAAGGCCCTTCTAAAAATTTCACTTTTGGCGGCTATTCCTGATCCGAAAGGGTCATAAATTTTACACAAGAAAATCAGAGTTTGGCAAACAATTTTGGCGGCAAATCTTGATCCAAAATGGTCATAAAAAACGCGCAGCTTTTTCCTTTTTACACACACCGTCCGGCTTACAAAAAAATACACCTTTCTCAAAAGACGTGTAAATAAACAAAAAAACAAAAAAAACAATAACACCTAGACGGTCTTAGATTTAAATTGACATTTTTTTTTAAATTCTTTCATTAAATAGAAATAAAATTTTTATATAGTGAATGAATTACATACGCCTAAAGATTTGTTTTTACAATCTACATAAAAAAAAAAATATAGCAACTTAAAATAAAAATAAATCTTATACTTCAATTAAATAAGGTAAATGATATTCCAAATGTCAGGACAAATTTCTTTGAATTTAAACTTTAAATTCAAAACCAATAACATTGACTTAGCTACCTTAAGTTAAACTCAAACTAAAATAATATCCAATATTAAAAAAAACGACTTCCATTTCTTTTCCGCTTTTTGTTCGTTATGACTTGGCGTCTAATAAAGGACGACGATATGGGTTTGAATTTTAAATTCTTTTTTAAAACGAAAAATATTGTAAATCAGTTACTAATATTTTAAATTTAATCTTCAATAAATTAACAGTTGGAAGTTCAACGAAAAGCAATTTTGATTTCGCAAATGTTTTCTTACTACACACCAACAATAGGTTATTATGATTTTTTTTTAATGGCTTGAAAAAATATGGGCAAACATGACATTCGTGCCTGCAAAAGACCTTTTTTTTTCATTGATACCTCTATTATTTTAATTGAGGCAAGGAATAATGGATAGCGGCTCGGATTGAGGAATCGGAGAGCCGAGTTCGAACTCGCGTCGAATCCATTACATTCACTTACGTGCTGCTAAAAAGCTAATTAATACCTTTGGGAAAGGAATGAATCCCTTTCTTCTCCCCCGAGCTATGGGTAAATAGCAGGACAGACCGAGCAACTGGTCTACCGCAGAAAGAAATGGCAACCCACTGCGGGAAAAGAAATCAGCCTCGTCAGTCATGTATCTTTCGATACATGATTGCCTAAGCGTGTATCACTTATGACACATAACTGACTGAATGTTTATCTATAAGAGTATAAAAAATCATAAAAAATTATTTACCTTTTATAAAGATTTATTTTTTACTATTTTAAAGAAATAAATGTAAAAAGAAATCTTTTTTTTTTAAATTATCATATAAACCATCTACAATGCAATAAGTTTTAAAGCATAAACAAATACCTACCTTTTTTACTCCCTCGGCAAGGTTTTTTTTTTTTCTTTTTTTTTAAGCAATTATTAGAATCGTAATAAAACCCAAACATGAAATTGACTTTACGTATTTTCATTGTTCTTTGAGAATTTACAACAAAATTATTAAACACTGTTTATTTATTAGATTGCTTATTTACGAAAATAATATTATATTTGCAACATTCTTAAAATGTGAACCAACTACAATGTATTAATACTTATCATTTATCAATTTATAAAGAAATAAATATTAATATATATATTTTTTAATTTGTGTGTATTTAAGAAGTTTGGTTTGTCAGACAAATGGGAGCTGACCTTAGAGAGGAAAAAGAAGTAAAAGAAAGCAGAAAGCTTTCAGCTTTTACAGGTGAATGACTAAGCTGCTTCTGGGAACTGAACAAAGTAAAACTCAAAGCCGCCGCCGCCGCCGCCGCCAACATTGCCGAAAAAGAAGTAACAGAAGAAAAAGATCAGGAAGAAGCATAAAGAAAGAAAAAGAATTTATGCAAGAAGTTTTTGCAAATTTAGAAAGATATACGATTATCTTTCTATAGTTTTTTGTGAAATTTTAAAAAAAAATTACAGCTGTTAACCTTGATTTTGAACGTTTTGTGAAAATACGAGATTTATTCCATTTTTGAATCTCAGTTTATAAAACTGAACAGTTGTCTAAACGAAACCTAGCAGCGCCTGTAAATCGGCAATCATCACAATTACTTTTGACATGTAGAATCGGAATTCTACACTTCTGTGCAAACACCATCTAAAAGTGGATCACTACGAGATTTTGTTAAACTTTGTGCAAAAGCCATCTAAAAGTGGATCACAGCGATATTCTTGTACAAAACCAGCCCCATACATATTTTCCAAGAATTTGCTTGCTGATTGGTTCATAAACAATCAAGTGGGCGTCGCCATCCACTGACGCACATCTATTTTTCATCTCGTGATCGAGTTAAATATTTTGGCGCTAATTCTCTGTAGCCTATCACATGTCCAACCAAGTAAATAAATTCAGCACACAAACTCATCAGTGAGTATCGTGACCACAAACTAATTGCTAAACAAATCCACGTCACTTTATCATCTGAAGTTTTTAAGGTTATCTTTTAACATAATCCAAACCTTCAGTCATCACTCACTCATCTTCATATTCAACTTCGTTTATTACAGAGCGGAGAATTGCTTATCACTTCAAGTTCTCAATCATAGAACATTATCTCTCATCTGAATTTGCTCAAACAATTCAACATTATTTTTTGACAAAAAACGGCCAAAGGAAGATAACTTCCCACAACTAAATTTATTCCAAATTACAGTGAAAATTTACATTACACAAAAGTAAAACTGTTTAAATTCCACGTAAACAGATTAATACTTTCACTGACTTTGTGAACTTTTCATCACAACAACTTCAACATACAGTCTTTCACTTAAATTCACAAACTACATTCCAAACAACTCAAAAAGAGTTTATACAAAGATTTAAACAAACACCTAGATATAAGCATAGATTTCATTTACAAATCTGAATTCACTCCAGCATAAATCATTCTATTTTTGCATGCTATATAAATGAAAATTTGTTTTGTGATATTTCTCATTTGTGTTCATTGCTCTGTAATTCATTGAAGAAGTAATTAATGTGTTGAGGATTTACGTTACTTTGAACACGCAACCAAATTCACTCTACAAATCCCAACGTACCTCTATAGATGCACTGAATAATAATCCTCTACAATCTCACTCTCAGTTATTAAATTTTTAACTGAGATAATATGTAATGATAGAAGTAACTCTGCAATTTGAAATTTTATGGTATTTAGTATTAATTTTTATTCTTTATTATTAATTGCTGTTCTTTAATGGTTATGAATGGTTAAAGTTATTTTATTTAACTCACAAAAAAGAAACTTAAAAGACTAAAAAGAAATTAAATTATTTTTCTTAAGTAAAAATAAGTAATAAATAAAACAACTTATTTGATGCATGACACACACTATGAAATGTACACACACTATATAAAGTAAGATGATTGCATAAAAAAATTTAAAATATTTAGTGAAACAGGAAATAAAAACTTTGGAAATCACCCCTTCTAGATTTAAAAAGCCTGTTGAAGCATAGGGAGGGCAGTGAAATGAAAGAATTGGCCGCAGCCAGAAACGTTTGTATGTCAAGAAGTTTTTCCTAAGGGGAACAAGCCTTGAAACACGTGTCCTTTTAACCATATCACTGACGGTGCGCCATACTAAAAAAAAAAAATAGCATTTTGACACACAAAAAAAATTATTTTTAATTATGGTAAATAGTTTTGATGTGATGATTTGTATTAAGCCTTTTAATTTTCTCTTAGTAAATATAGTCTTCAATTAATTATAAGTAATATAAAACAATTTTAATACGATTTGAAATTCTAGAAAATTTCATGAAATTAATTTACGGTGGTAGCTAACAGATTTAAAAAATATATTTTTACCAAGATTTTCTAAAAATAAAAATTTCAAAAATAGATTCATTCATCTTTGAATAAGCCCAAAATGTTTCATTAAAATTTGAAAATTATTTGATTTTTGCAAGAATTTCCAAATTAATGTGTCATTTTACCCGAAACGGCTACACAAAAATGTCCATTACCACAAATCTTACACAGTTGACAAAAAAAAAAAACAATATTTTTGGCCAAAATTTAGAACGTGTTAAAAAGGAGGAATTTTTTTAAAAAAATAAATAAAAAAATACTTTTTTCTTTTCTCTTAATGATAACATAAACATTTTGAAGATAAAACTTTGTTTTCATTAAGTTTGGGTCTTTTTATCATCATGCTATAGAGTTTTTTTTTAAGGAATTATTGGCAGTGCCAAGATTTTCTTGAAAAATTTTCAGAAATAATTTCATTCATTTTTAAATATGTCCTGAAAGTTTCGTTGAAATCCGACTATTATTTGATTTTTGAGAGAATTTCCAAATTAATGTGTGTTTCACTTCACTGAAAAAAGCGCAAAAAAAACCTTTATGATTGGTTCGGCTGCTGACTTAAACAAAACAAGATTTTTAACCAAAATTTTAAACGTGCTAGAAAGGGTTTAAAAATTTCAAAAAATAATAATAACAATACTTTGGTCTTTCCTCTTAATAATAGCATAAACATTTTGATGATAAAACTTTGTTTTATTGAGTTTGGGGCCTTTTTTCATCATTCTATGCTGTTTTTCCACGAAAAAGCGGAGTTAACCTAGAGAACGTCTATGTCACGGCAAAAGAAATTGTCACAACTCTCGCACGAGGAAAAATTAGGAGACAGCAAGCCATCGCAATTTCTACATCTTTTGCAACATTTAGCCAGAGGTGATGAGGATGACATGATACATCATATTTTTCTCCAGCATTTGCCGTCTGCGTATCACGCTGTTTTAGCTGCGGTGAGTGAAGAAGCTGCACCCGTCGAAAAGCTGGCTAAAATAGCAGATAACTTGGCAGACGTAACTTCGGGTGCACTGCTCCCGTTTCTGACGTACAGACTCAAGAACCAGATCCTAGAGGGAGGTTAGGATGGAAGACTCAGAGAAGGTTAGCATTCCCCGCTCACCAAAGTAGAGGTCGCGCGAGAGCTAGTGGGAGTGGGGCAATTGCCTTCACTAATTTATATTAGACACAATGCCACAAAATAATAACAAGAAAAAACATGAAAATTCAGACAAGAGAGATTGTACAAATAAATAGATTTTTATATAACAAATGTACAAAACAATAGTTATGAATGTTCTTTAAAATAGTGAAATAAACTTGTCTTTTTAGATTTTTGTGTGAGGTAATGTTCCAGTTTGATAGACTGTTAGTTGTAGGGTAATTTGTGTGAATTTGGAAAAATTCAGTTCAGTATAATATTGTTTGAATTTGAAATAAACAGTTGAAAGTTTGTAGAAAAAGTGTGTGTGAGTGTGAGTGTGACTTATGTTGTTTTTGACGTTTGAATATCTGTCACTTCGTTGTTGCCGACGTGAGTTTAGTTTGAATTGAATGAAGGAAATAGACTGTGGTTATGTTAAAAAGGAATTTTAACTTATAGTCTGGGCCTCAGTTGAAAGTTATGATGTCGTCACGTAGCGTGTAGATTTTTCGGCTGATTTTCCGCACCTTCTGTTTCTTAATTGTTTCTTGTTTATATAAGCAATATAAATCACGTGATAGGCCCCAGAAAATGTTTTAAAATTTTGGCGCAACTGTACCTTTGATCAGGTTAAATTAAGTTTAGACGTGCGGACGTAGTCGACGACATGCCATGGGATATTTTTGAACCAATCAAATTACATTAGTTGTGTAATTTAATTTGGAGCCTATGTTTTGTTTAATTTTTGAAGTTTTCAGAAAAATATAGGATCTGCATTCTATACTAGTAGCAAGGAACCAATGTGTTACTTACACAGGGGATAGGGCTAATTACTGTAAGACCCCCCCCCCATTTGTTCAATTCGAAACAGAGAAAAGCCTTAGCTGGCGACCGGAGGTGACTCGGTGCCCCGGCGTGTTGCTTACTATTTGTTTGGGAATGCACTACTGGTATATGTTTTCTGGTGGACAGTGGTGCACAAATATCCTTAATTCCTGCAACTAGGGAAGACATGTTAAAAGGCCCTCATAAACTTACCCTACAGGCCGTAAATAAGTCACTCATCCAGATATATGCTCAGAGGTGCCTTACATTGAATTTGGGCTTGAGACGGGATTTCACCCACTTCTTTGTCTTTGTGGATGTAGAGAAGGCCGTATTGGGGTCAGATTTCTTACGCAAATTTGCTTTTCTCACTAATGTTCACAGACGTTGTCTGTCTGACCCTAAGACAATTACTCAATCACCTGGAGCCATTCATAATGTAATTCCATTATGTCCTACTGTGGCTAACAGAGAAGATAACCCTATATTTTGTGAACTTTTAAAAAAGTTTGACAACATTACAAAACCGTCTTTTCACAAGAATACACTACCTCACACACCACATAGCTACTAACGGTCCTCCTATTCACAGCCGTCTTCGTCTTCCCTTATTTGGATTCAGTGTTAGTGTATGCTATTATTAGTACTCGGTGTACAGGAAAGCATTATTCTTCCCAGCACTAAATAGCCAACCAATTTTGATTGACTTATAAAAGATACTAAAAAGACTCTGTTTTAATATTTTTTCTTTTGCTTGTATTTTGGGAGTTTTTTTTTCCAAAAATGCTCTATGAATTTATTTTTAATAGCATTTTGTTATCATGGGAAATGAAACAAGAAAAAAAAAACTTTATTAGCTGAAATGGACTTTTGATACTTTAAACCAGATCTACAAATACTGTCAAAGTTAGATTTTATTATCGAAGTCAATGTTTTCTCTCTGAAATTCATGTTAACCAAGCAATGTTGGTAAAAGTTTCAGCATATGTTCATATAAATATGCCATATGAATTTCAGCCTATTCTTTTCATTAGAAATATTTATAAGTGGTATGAGATTTGATTATGCAACTCAAGGGTTATAAAGTATATAGTTATTGAGGGTTATGTTCTTTAGTTTAATTCAGTTAGAAAGATTGTGTAATGAATTAGAAGAAAGATATCTTGGAGAAATTATATTAAAGTTATTGAGTGATGGAAATTGCTAAAAATAATTATTAGAGGATGAATAAAAAAGAAACGGAAAACATTGGCAAGATAAGTACAAGAAAAAATAATTGAAGTCTAATGTGAACGCCTTTTTTATATACAATTTTTAAGTACTCAGTAATTATAAAATTTTAGGAATAATAATCTAATGTTTTATTGAATTTTAGGTGTTTTGGTTTTAATTTATTTTCTGATAATGTGCAGTAACAACTGTAACTAGAAAAATCAGGACTTTCTAAAATAATTGCAACGATAGGATTGGAATCCCCAGGACAAGGAGTTCCCTTAAAAGTAATTTGGTTTTTGTCCGAGCCTGAAGGCCAAGAACAAGAAAACCATCTGTGTACTTTTGCTCAGGACTTAAATTGGAAAGTCAGTGATAGGTTGAGGTGGCACAAAAATTGCCATGATGCTCTCTATATAAAGGCAGAAGTTATGTGACCCTTCCTTTTTTGCTGGTTGATAACACAACACACTGTCATTTTTTTTATCATGGTAAATCACCATTTTCTTCACCACAATGAAGTAGAAGAAAAAGTAAATTTCAACCATTATAGATACAAGAGAGGTTGAAAACGGGCTAAGCTAAGATTTTGTAGTGTTTCAGAATTTGGTGAGATACGTTACCAATGACTACTGCATTGCATATTAATGCTATCTTTGAATTGGACAAGATGGCGTAACCCTAGATGCAAGCCACCAATCTGCCACTCAGTGTTTACCAACATGAAAGTACTGATGGATCAACAATTATGTGGCGTATTGTGCTCAGAGTTCCAATTTCACCTGGTATTTTCCAAGGAATTCTGGTAGATTTACTTTGATATTGAAAATCTTCTTCATCAATTGAAGTTCGCACAGGTATCAACACAAGGAAGTACTTGAGAAATTGTGTCAGCTATTATAAACTTAGTCAGTATATATTTCTATATGTCGCACTGACTTTTTTGAATGACAACAGCGGGCGAAGTGTCTTTTGTTGTATTTTGTACATTGCCTGTTGTATGCTCGACATCGTCCGCGTAAGTGGGGAGTGGCACAGAATTTGCAGGAGTTTATTTGCTGTACTGCTTGTCATATTTGTCAGCATTTTAGTGAGTCTGCTGAAAGTGTGTTCCACATCTTTTTTATATTTGTGTTTTAGGAGGGAAATGTTCCTTTCTGGGGTTTTGAAATTTGTGAGTTCTTTAGCTTGCCTTTTCCTTTCTTTGGCAGCCTGCCTAGCTTAACAATAGTTAGGCTTTTTCTGGGTTCACAGTAAACGTCAAAATTCTCAATTACTTTTGTAATATTCACTTTATCGTCATTATTTTCGAGCCTGAATGTGGAAAAAAATTCTCTTCTTTTTGCTTCTATTCACGTTAGTAAAATGGAAATTTGAACATTTTCAGGTTTAGTATCGGATTCGGTTGCCTGTAAAAATAATAATAGTTCCTCTTTCCATCTCCTCCAGGCTTCAGAGCTGATAAGGCTGAATGCTTTGCTTGTAAGTTCTCATCCAATTCAATGCTAGACTCATCCGCCCCCCCCCTAGAACTGAGGCCCTACTGAGTGAGATGGTATTGGACATCATCTCTAAACTAAACTCCCATAAGTCTAGTGGTGGGGACGGGATACCGGCCATTGTCCTGAAGAAATGTGCTCCTGAATTGGCTCCTGTTCTCTCTAAACTTTACAACGACTGCCTCACCGACTCTTGCTTTCCAGCCTGTTAGAAGTTTTCATCTGTTGTGCATATCTTTAAAAACTCTGGTAACCCTTCTGACCCGTCTAACTACCGTCCTATCAGTTTCCTACCAATCTTCGGTACAGTCTTCGAGGCTTTAATCAACGCCGAAGTGTTTAAGTATCTTACAAGCAATATGGTTTCCGCTTTGCCCGATCTACAGCTGACGTGCACACTGCCATAACTGAATTTGTATACCAAGCAATCAACAATAATGGAGAAGCTCGAGCCGTGGCTCTAGAAATCTCTAAAGTGTTTGATAGGGTTTGGCATGCTGGTCTTCTTCGTAAGCTTAAGGGATACAGCATTACAGGACGGTTAATTGACTTTATAAAATCATTCCTGTCGAACCGTGAAATGTAGGTCGTCCTAAGCGGGTTCTCCTCCGGGTCCTTTATCATGAACGCTGGTGTCCCCCAAGGCTCTATCCTGGGCCCTACACTGTTCTTGATCTTCATTAATGACCTTCCCGATCTCATCAGTTCCCAAGTTGGCATTTACGCGGACAACACCACTATTTCCTTCTGATTCAATAGTAAATCTAGTACCATTGACAAAACTAACCTGGGGCAGGAAATGGCTTGTAAACTTTAATACCTCCAAAACAAGACTGCTCTCCTTTACCCACCACAGAGGACCCTCTATGCCTCCCATCAGAATGGCTGATGCCCAACTCCTCAAGAGCGCCTCGTTACGCCTACTTGGTCTCACGCTGTTTGCTGACATGAGGTGGAATCAATATATTAGATCAATAGCTTCATCTACCGCAAGGAAATTTGGTTCTCTGTGTCGTGCCAGAAAGTTTTTCTCATTTGATACTATCCTTCAAATCTATAAATCAACGATCTGTCCTTGCATGAAATATTGCTGTCATATATGGTCTGGTGCCCCCGCTGTACGTCTCGAGGTCCTTGACAAAATCCGGAGACGAATATGCAAGATGATATGTCCTGATCTGGCATCTAGTCTACAATCGCTATCCCATAGACTTTTCTTCTACAAGTATTTTCACGATAACTGTCCCGACGAGCTACTTTTACTAGTTCTCGGACTACATGTTAAACGAGCTACCAGGCTGGCATCTCGGTAGCACCCTTTCACTGTCAAAACGGTTAAATGTAACCGTCTCTTCTACTCAAACACCTTCTTCTCCCGCACTTCCCGTCTGTGGAAGTCCCCTCCCCTTACTTGCTTCCCCGATGACTATAATCTTCAAATATTCAAGTGTAATGTCAATCGACATCTGACACCCTGAGCTTATTCCCCGACCTTCACTGTATCCTTTCCTCAAACACGCCCCTTTACTCTTGTTCTCGATCCTCTGTAACCACTTGCGTGCTAGTGGCACTTTCGCTTGGAAAAGAAAAGTTTACCTAGTCGAATTTGAGTGGTTTTGGTGCAGGCAATTTCTCCATGATCGACGAGTGAGTGAGTGAGCCTTTGCATTGATATTAATCAATAATCAATAATCGATCGTTATAATCAATCAATAATCGATCGTTTTTTTGTTTTCTGTATACGAACAAGTATAACATCGGTTATCTGAACAACTTTTCAGTGTCCCGTAAATGTTTAGAATTTACACATAAATATGAATAAAAAAATAAAAAATAAAAGTAAATATGATCGATTTCCATGAACTTTTAGACTTAACGTCTTCGGTGAACTCAGTACATTTCTTGCGTATTTCTTTTAATTACCTCATGATCAATACATCTTTCAGTTTCGTATTTCCGTTAAACACAGAATATTCCTTTAACAAATTATTTTATTTATAAAATATCATGATATTTTTTGTAAAGGAATATTCTGATTTTATTTGTTTTAAAGAGTGAAGGAAAGCAAACCATTTAAAAGAGGTACCTCCACGAATTCGGCACACGTAAGATTTAAAATGAATTTAAAAAATGTAAAAGCTTTCCTGAAGCTTTCAATTCAGCTTTAAATGAAAGCTAAAAGATTAAATTTACAAATTTTCAGTGTCCCATAAATGTTTAGAACTTATACATAAATATGAATAAAAAATAGAAAAAATTAAAAATGACCGATCATCACCATTTCCATGAACTTTTAGACATTTATCTCTGTGTCTCCTGTTGGAATACTTTTTTTCTTTTATACAGGGATCTATTTATATTGTTAGCGTAGTTGGAAGAGGCTCCGATTAAGTTGTTGATTATTTCAGGCGCACTCATTTCTTATTGGTCAACATATTTATTTAGAATTTATTTAATCAACTTCAACCGGAAGTTATGCGTGGAGCCTATTGCGCAAACCCCGAAATACATTATGTTTTATTTAATGTATGAAAGAGGTAACTTCCTGTTTCTGCTCTTAGTGTCACTACATAACTTTTCTCTTAGATAACGGAGTGTGATATGGTGTTTTCTTTTTGTGTGTTGGTTTTCAGTAATAAAAATATGTTCCTTTTTCTCCATTTACAGGTTCTACTGGATTTTGTTTTATTCATTTGTTTTTCATCATAAGTTCCATCGACATGAAACTGGGAATTATTCAGTTTCAGAATTCTTTCGACAGAATCCATTGACTTTGTAGTTTTAGAAATATTTGCTGATTTTAGTCTGTTAATGGAAACATTTCTATGCAAATTGTCGGACATTTATGATTGTAAAATATTTATTATACCGACTTATTACTTGGAATGGGCCTGTGTGCGGCGCTTCCAAAGTTTTTCCTACTCTGTTCTTTCTCAGCCAAATATATTCATAGCTTTGTAAATCTTTAGGAATATATGAATTAGATATAGAGTGTAGATGTTCGCTGGAAAATCTGTCCATGTGAAATTTTTGCATCTCTTCAGCTAAAGTCTTGATTTTGTTAATTCTATGTTTTCATTTTTAGAGGGATCGATTAACAATGCAGGAACTTGAGCCGGACTTCCCGTTAGTGCAGTAGACGGGGATTAATTTGACTCATTAGGTGTTATCCTCATTCCAAAAAGTACAATAGGAAGAGCTGACAACCAAGATTCTTTTCTTGCTATTATTGCTATTTTCAGGGTTCTCTGTGCACGTTCTACTAAACAGTTTCTTTGCGGCTGGTACGTTGTTGTTCTCTATCGGTGAAAACCAATTATTTTTGATCATTCTGTGAATAATTCAGATTCGAATTGGTTTCCTTTGTCTGTAACAACATGGAGTGGAGTCACTATTTCTTGTAAGTCGCAAACATCAATGTTGATTGCATTTCCAGGTCGTGACAAGCAGTTGGCCACTATATTTTGTGAGCCTTTTATGTAAGATATATCGTTAACGTACTCGCTAATGAAAGTGAGGTGACTTTGTTGTCTATCGGACTTTAATGAAGACTGGCTTTTAAAAGCACTGCAAAGTGGTTTATGGTCAGTCATTAATAGCACATTTCTTCCTTCCACTAAATGTTTAAAATGTAACATTGATAAGTATGCAGCTAATAGTTTTTTGTCAAACATGGAATACTTTTATTGAGTTTGTGATAATTTTTTGAAAAGGAACCAATAAGAATAGGTTGATTCTTAATCATTTGATGAAGTGCTGCTCCAACGACATAATTTGAACTATCTGTCACTAGCTGATAGTAAGTAGATTTCGAGTCGGGGAAAGCCAAAGCGTTTGCACTTGTTAGACAGTTCTTTATATTTTCAAAAGATTTAATTTCTTCCTTAGTAAGCGTTATTATTTGAATTTTTTTTCAAGACGCATTCGTTCTGTCGGCGGTAATGTTATGTTGCTTAAATTTGAGACAAGTTTTCTATAGAAATTCGCCATTCCGATAAATCTACATAGCGATTTAGAATTGTTTGGTTGAGGAAATTGTGTTAGTTCGTCAAGATTTTTAGTCATGGATTTAAGTCCATCAGCTGAGTTGTAAAATCCTAGAAACTTGAGCTCGCTGACAGCAAATGTACACTTCGAAAGAGTCTGCAAGAAAAGAAGACTTTCTAAAAAGAATATACATATCATCAGAAGAGTATGAAAAATACGTTTGGATTCCACATAGACCTGTGTTCAAAATGAAATCTCAAGCTACAACAAAAACTTAGAGCGGTTTTCAGTGAGTGGCAATTCTATGGATGAAAATCTCTTGTCGATGAAAGATGGCAGAGGAGTATATACAGATTCTTTCAAACTGACAGAAAAGCAATAGGAGCTCAAATAACGGATGTTTACAGAAAATTATCTCTCAATGCACAGCCCAACGAAATGTGAAGCAGATGAGCAACAGCATCAGAAGAGCACGTCGGATGTGCCTCTGCTAGCACGTCATCAGTCTTCTTTGTAACCACTTTTTCAAACCTGCTAATAGCTTAATAAATGACCCATCTAATCCTTACTATTCGATTAGAAATCATAACTTTAACTTTGTAACGGTCTGACTAATCATTAACAAACTCTAAACAGGCCATGTTCAAAATAAAGAAGGGCAATAAATAGTTAACCGTATAAACCATATCTTTAAAAAAATTAACCCCAAACCCCAGAAGCGGCGGTATATTTTGACACGTAATTACATAACAATAATAAAACTTTGAGATTTTCGTTGGCTGGTTTAAAAATTCTTAAGAATAATAAACCTTTGAAACAAATATGAATTTTCATCATTCTAAAATCCTATGAACAAACTATATTTAATAAACATAGTTTTGCACAGTACACGCAAAAGCTATTTAAATCTTCAACTACACTCGTCTATCTTTCAGAATTAAATCTACACAAAAGACATATTAAAATATTTTTATTCAATTAATAAATGAGATTTTTCAATTATGTATGTGTACCTAACAAATAGCTTGCTGAAATAATCTTATAGTGAATGTCTAAGTTGAAAGTGTTTACGCCATTTCCTGAAATGAGGATTAATATGTTCCTCGGCGAATTTAATCAGGCACAGAATTTGTGGTTTCAATTCCAAAGAGTCAACACTTCAAATTCAATTATTAGGCAAGAATTTGTAAGGCGGTGATAATGTTTCTGTGGTAAAACCTCTACCCACGAAGTCTATAATTGTAGGATGGATCGTGTCAGATTCGAGGCTATGTTACATTTTTCTTACAACAGACCATGCCAACAAACATTAAGTCTATAAGTCAATAACAATCTGTAAGGTAGCGGTATGTTTGAGAAAAAAATGGACATGCTGTTACATGTTCAATTCTGGCAAGCAACCCATACTAATGTTTAGTTGTCGTACGGGAAATCAATTATTCCTGTGCGTCCGTTGGAGATCTCGTCGGCGTTGGATTTGCCATTATTGGCAAATCTGATGCTTGCAACTCTCCGCCCGTAATCGACGTGCTCAAACTCGCAAGAAAAACAGGGTACGGCTTTTCTTTGGCCCGTTTTCAGCCCGAGCCGTTTCTTTACCGGTGGTGATTCTTCAGAGTCCCTCATTGGCAGCACAATGTTAGTGCTGTTAATGTAATTTTCTTTTCTTTAATTTCCAATACAACAAAACTCAAGAAAAACGAGCCAACAAACCAAACAAAATTCAACAAAACTTGGCTATGCCAAAAAACAAACCACACGTAAAAACGCGAAAAGAATAAGAAAAAGAAAATAAGACAAAACAAAAAAATCAAGTCTTGCTTAAAAAAGCCAAAAACTAAAGTGAGGAGGTTAAAAATTACAATTTGACTAAAAAAATTAAAGTAAGTCAAGTAGAAAAAATGATATGCGGCTTGAAGCGGAAAACAAAATTAAAAAAAAGATGGCAGGGGTAAAAGAATTCAAACAAGTAACAAATTTTTTTTAAAAATCACACTTAGCTTCAATTCGCTAATATCCACACGTAAAAAATCTACACTGGACAGGAGGTTCTTTGCTGGTTCATGTTATCTTCTTTGTTACACTGATTAGCTGTTTGAAGTACCACATGAGGAGGAATATTAGAGTCGACCGATAAAAATTTCTGTGTTAAAATATGGTAAATGATGAGTGAAAATTATTTTCGTTTTAACAATTATTATACAGTGCATTTTAAATGATTACGAATATTTAAACCGTTCGATATTTTATTATGTTTGAAACAATATACAGTGCACAAATTAAGTTTTCAAATTGCGTTAATTTATCAGTTATCTGATTTGCAGCACATCTTTCGTTTTTGAACAATTTACTTATATATGGAAAATAAGTTTTGTTAATAGTTTAAAACTGAATAGATGTGAACTTTCTTATTGGTGATAATACGCATCAAAATTGTCATGTTAGTAAAATTCGAAAGCTAACCTACGATATACAACGAAACATTTACGATTGTAATTTACATTCGCACACCTTTCATCTCAAACATGTTAACCCATAAAACTGCAAAGATTGAAAATTACTTCACGAGTTAATATACTTTTTTATTAAAATTTAATCATCGCGTACAACCAGAGCTGTTACTAGGCTCCCCGAAAACCAGAATGAACAAACAGTTAATTTATAAAGTCTTTTCTAAAATGTAATATTCAAAGTTCCCCCTACACCACAAAATATCTCGCTAATGTATTACGTCTTTCATTTTAGGCCCAAACATTTCACTTCATATAGGAGGTAGGCATATATAGAATATATATATTAAACTCTTGTTCTGATAAAGAAAATTCTTGTGTTGAACCAAATTGGTCAAATACCTAAAATTCATCAAGTTATCTTCAGTACTGTGGGTGTGAGGAAGTCAACCCCTTCCAATTATTAAACAAAGTGGAGGCAGGCTAAGTTTTAGTTCATTCTTTCTCTACCTGAAACGTATCGAACCATAGATTTCCAAGTTTAAAATTCCTTTTTACAAAAATCATTTAATGTGTGTTCAATCTTACAGTTTATCAAAACCAACCTGTTTGCTATTACGCTGAAAGTTTCAACATTTCTTTTACTTTTGTTAATGTGTCAGAACAACTGCACAACATTTCAGTAGTAAGCCTTTCTTAACTATAACTAGCAGCATGGCCCGGCGTTGCACGTGCTTGATTCAAAAATCATACGACACATACAGCAATCGCTATCACTTGACTTAAAATATTTTTGCTCTTCATTGCCTTTAAAGGAGTGCCCTTTGCCGTGCTGATGTTGCTACATGCCTTACTTCTTGCCTATCTCACACTGCGAATTTTTTCCAAGCTCTATACTAAACATTAAATCTGTTACGAAAAAAGAACTAAACAAAATGAACACAAAATGATCAGCTTTAAAAAAAGGACTCGTAACTGGAAAAACCGAATGAAAAAAGAATGTTAACAACAAATACTTTTTCACACCCAACCTAGTTCTGCGGAATCAGAATCAACGTTGGGTTTAAGCAAGCGAATGAGCCAACTGGAGTAAAGTGCCATGCAGATTTAAATTTTTCCCACTTGTAGCGAATGCAGCTATCGATTTTTTTTTTTCATGCTAGCATGCTTGTTAACATTCGTGTCAGTCAGCTGTTGGCTCTCACGCTGGCCAATAGAATCTTCCTGCCTATTCGTGGCAGCCAGCTATTGGCTCTCACTCTGGCCAGTACAAAAAGGCCGCAAACTACATGAAAACTGCCATAGAAGCATGAAAAATCGATTATTTCCACTATCAATGGAAGTTGAGAAATGCAAAGTCGGTCTTGGCCTTTTCACTAACTTGAAGCATGTGCATGTAAATTTTGGTGCAAATCCGTCGAAAATTGCGGCCGTGCATTCGTTACACACACACACACACATTCTGTCTTTTATAGATAGAGATATTTTCTATTTATATATTTTTCATAATCTAAGCGAAACACGGGACAAATTCATGTTGAAATAGATTCTTGATAATTTTAAATTGTGACACGCATCCACATATTCGATTATTAAAATAAAATCTTTGAAACGTACAGGTCATGAGGATTTTTTTAAAAATTCCAGTCTATATTTAGGAGAAGAAAACTATTTTCTTGGATCATACACCGTTCTATTAATTATAGATATTTTCTTGATGCTCTTTATGCTTCTATCTAGATTTTGATTTATTCGGAAAATATCTAAGAACTATGCAAACTGGAGTATTTATTTCGGATAAAACCAGGAAAGTGAAGTAATCTATTTTTACCTTTATCTTTTATGTATTTTTACTTATTTATTTTTACCTTTATTGGATTAATTATAAATTAGATATGTTGATATGAAAGAATGTTCATTTTACATAGACTGTAATTTATATGCTGAAACTTACCAACATTGGTTGTTTAACCTGAATTTCAAGGAGAAAACTTTGATAATAAAATCTGACTGTAACAAAATTTGTTCACCTGATTTAAAGTATCAAAAGTTCATTTCAGCTAATAAAGATATTTTTTTGGTGTCCGAAAAGCGGTTTGCTCGAAGGGAAAATGCAGATAAATTGGCAGACGTAACTTCGGGATGCACTGCTCCCATTTCTGACGTACAGACTCAAGAACCAGATCCTAGAGGGAGGTTAGGATGGAAGACTCAGAGAAGGTTAGCATTTACTGCGCCTTCGATCATAAGTGTCGGTAAATTATGAATTTAATATTATTTTTAAAGTTTATCTTTATAACTTGTAGGATGTGTAAATCTTGTCAATTACCTATGCTATTCATTGGATAATTGATTATATTATAAAAATTTATAGGTTTCTTTTAATTTAATATGAATGGGTCTATTTATGAGTCTTATCAGACAGTTAGTTATGTGCCATACATGATACACGCTTAGGCAATCATGTATCTTTTGATACATGATTGACGAGGCAGATTTTTGCCCGTAGTAGGTTGCCATTTATTTCTACAGTAGACCAGTTGCCATCCAAGGCTAGAGAACCTGATCTGTTCTGCTATTTACCCATAACTAGTTGGGAGAAGAAGACGATTCATACCTTTCCCAAGGGTATTAGCACGTAAGTGAATATAATGGATTCAACTGGAATTCGAACTCGGCTCCCTGATTCCTCAATGAATCTTATACAGCAATAAATTATGTATTTTAATTTTTCTCTTTATTCAGTAAATGTTAGTACAAATTCTCTTTACTTTAATATGATTTGCAGTATTTCTGTATCTTGTAAATAATGCATCATATTCAACTGTTAAATCAATAGTAAATATTACTTTTGAGGTTTATATTAATTTGTAATTGTAAAACATGTTTATTTATACGCCACTAAATTATTTACAGATAATTCTAAAATATGTCTTTAATGAATTACGTGTCTGTTCTGCTGATTATTATTTTATTTTATTGTTGTTTTTTAGATTGAAAAACTCATTTCTTTATTCATTTAGATAAATTGTAAGAGCTTCAATTATCAAATTTAGCAAGATTAGTGCATAAATGATTTGGAATTGGAATTTATACAATTATAACACCCCGACCCAAGTTAAATGTAAGTGGTGGTGAGGGTGTAACTCCACATACGTTCTTAGCAAGTAAAGGTTGATAAGTATATAATCGGATTTATCTCCCTTACAATGATAGAGCACTTAGTTCACCTAACCCTAAACTCTACAGCTATGTCCGCAAGCAAGAGATGGATTCATGTTTTCGCAAGTGAATTTTACGAAAATGAACGCAACAGGCCCGAGCGGAACTTGAACATGGCTTATTGATTCCACTTTCCCCGTTAATATCTGCTATGTTACTCGCATATACATTTGTCTTTTATTTTAATTTAAATTTGTTTCGACAGGGTTTAGTACGCCCGACTTTCTTCAGGTGATTGGAATTTCGAATTGAACCCTTTATTTCGCCCACCTGGGTAGATTGTCCCAGTTCCATGTGCCATGCCTCTTCCGGGTGTCTCATTTTACTCCCTTTAATTCAACTCTCCATGTTTTTATTCACCACTGCAATCACCAAGTATTGAATTCACAATTCAAGTCATTGGATCCAACCAATGCTATTATCCACTGAACAATGTTTCCTTGAGACCGAAACGTCCTGAATATGGCAATAAAGATGAGGACAACAGTACGAATAATGTAGATAATGTAAATATTATCTTTTTCTTATCCAGTTAAAGTTGGAAAAATCTAAAAATGCACTTTTGATCGACTTTCTCAAAAATAACAACAAAGGTAGGTTTTCTTTTATACTAAAACTAACGTTATTCTAAATGTATTAACTGTTGGAAAATACCAAGCACTTTTTCCTTTGCAGATATATAATTCAAAATAGAATTTAAATTCAGCGCCTGGTCCTCTCTTTAGACAGCTGCTGATTTAAGTAGAAAAAAAGTAGTTTTTGTTCCCACTTTATAAATTGTTTCATCCTGGTTTTAACGCCTCCATCAAGCTCGTCTCGAACAGATTGGTTTGGCTATGCATGAAATCAGAATTTCGTCTTTGAACAAAGACCCGTGTTCGATGTTAAAAGTTAAAGTTGGAAGACACATTTATGCAGCTTGGAGGTTTATTTTCCGTCACTTAATGTGCACTTCGAAATTACGGGACCCTTACTTCCTCTGTAAAGGATACATATATTTGCTAACATGTTTTCTTCTTGGCGGATATACCTGCAAATTCTATGACGAAAACTTTTATTTTTGGATGAATATCCCGTTTTGGTGCACCAGCTGTTGTTACCATAGGCATAGCTCGACAATATAAGAAATTTAAGCTGATTGAGCATCGTCTGCTTTTTTGAAAGAAAACAAACACTGTTTTAGGGTCTGGCTTAAAACTATTGAGTTGGAAATAATATTATGCGTCCTTCCGATTTGTGGAAAAATAGCGGCGTATGATTTATTTTGGCACCTATCAGAGGGCTTCGCTGCAAACCCCGAGACACAATTTGCTGCCGGTCTTGGTATATAAAAGAAAAGTCAATTGAATTGATGAGGGCAAGAGTCGACATCTTCAGCTGCAAGAAGAGGCAGGTCACTCCCATCCAAGACTCGACACAAGCTGCTGGTTGAAACCACATCACGTCGGTCAAAAACAACGACATAGAAGACATTTGATACCGCCAGTCGAGGACTGAAAGAAAATCAAGACTGCTCCCTCATCTAAGTAAATTTCATCGACTAGTGTGAAATCCGTTTCTTCACCGTTATCGAGAAAGGTCGCTACGGACATTGCACCTACTTCTTGAAAAGCGTCCAAAGAAGTGTAGGAGTTACCTCCGCCTTAGTTCCTTAATCCTTCACCAGGGGTCTCTCTCCCCTTGCTATAAATACTGGGTGACCTTTTGCCTCGATCTTTTTCCCCTCAGGCCTTGGGCCGTATCCCACCTCGCGTGGAGGTGTGGTAATTCTTTCTCAATTTCAGCTAATACCAATATGTGAGCTCTCACAAATACAGCATTTCCCAAATTCTGGGAACACGCTAAGAACAATACCAATACACGTACGTACGAACACTCACCACAATACACACACATAATATTCACCACACGAACTCAATGTAACTCTCCATGTGCTTGTAACTTGTTGTTAACACATATATTTGTTTATAAATAATTATCGGTCTTGTTTGTTCTCTTTGTCTACTTTGGACTTAATTAAAGCCCAACATTCTCATGTAGCTGGACCGGCTAGTAGGAAATTTTAACCCATGTGTGTTCTTTACAACTTCACCCCACGGTCCTCTACAGAAGTACTACCTTTCCCTTTTTCTACATTTGTTATAATGTCGTTTGACTTTCTGGGGACTTCATGCAGCATATTTTATATTTTTATTGTAAAACAGCAGACTTTGTTCTTAGTATATCCTTTATTGTAAAAGGTATAACTTAATATGCTTAATATGTAAAATAGGCATGTTTTTTACTATATACTTTTATTTGCATTATATGTTTTCTATTTGTATATACATGTTATTAGCCATTATTGACACACAAAACACTTAATATGTGTAATTCCTTTCATTTTATGTGTTCAAAAACTTAACGTATTTCTCTTTTTTAAAATCGGCTCGTGCCGTCTCTCTTTGTCGTGTGCTTTGGCCTTATATCAATGTTACCTCAAACATTTGTTTGTACTACGATACCCTTTTTTCGTAGATTTTTTTTTACTTTATGGAAAAATCCTATAACAATTTCAATTTGATTTAATCAGTCAATAGAAGCAGAAGAAACAGAATGTCCTGTTCAATACTTTATATCACACGACTGTAAATACAACATATAATATTTCCTTTAAGGCTTATCTTAATATTATATTTCTTAATGTCTGATTTTGATAAAGCATGCGCCTTACACGGCGTAAAACCAGTGGTACTCTTCATACTAAAGCTTTTCTAAATTCAATATAAATTGCAGGCTTGTAAACATTGCATGTTATAAATTGGCAAATGCAGAAGTTAAAGATTCTACTAAGATTTATTTAAATTTGATGTATTGTCTTTGTCACACTTGTAAAGCACACAGCGACATAAACAAAGCTTAGATGTAATGTTTCTAACGAGACTTTTTTTATGTTCGTTAACTACCACGTGACAACACTAGACATTACCTAACTGACTTTTAATTGAACTCTGAGTTTTTCTTTTTACATTAAGTGACCCCGACAGATTTCAAAAGTATTTCATAACTCAGTGTTCCCTTTCTTAACACGTAAGTTAGGTGGTAAGATATTGGATTACAAGTGTTTTGTTACAGTCTGGAATTTACTGTTAGTTTTCATTTTTACAATAATCTGTAGGTTTGTAAAATGTTTTCCGAGAACAACCGAGGTTTGTTAAATAGTAAATATTTAGACTAACAATATTTCGGTCTAATTTTGAATTAACTAAATTACTAAATTACTGCATAAATCGGTAAATATGACAACTTTTGTAGATCCTAGTAATTTGGTAATGAATTGCGATGCAAGTTCAAATCCATAGTCAAGTTTTCATTTAAGATTTTGTAATGATCAGTAGATTTCTAGTGCATAAAATGACACTTCCTGTTTAGATGGTTATTGGTCGTTCATTGTTAAGGCGTCGGACTATTATTCTTTCTATACGAGTTCAACTCTACTGAAGGTTTTGACTTTAGTAAGTTGGTGCATGAGCAGTAGGTTCACATTTTTATAGTAATATGTTCAAATCCGTTGTTAAATTCTTTAAATAAATTATTACAATATATAGGGTTTATCATGGGATATAAGTCTATTGATTATTTAATAGAATCTTTGCGTAAAATTTCAGACAACTAGCTGCTAAGTAGTAATGGCGTGAGGAGAACATTATCATTCGTCCAGAATTGATTGTCGCCCCTAGTATTGTCTCGTTCAACAACTGGCTGACTTTTTAATTCATTCCAAAATTATTAAAATTGTTATGTCAAAAAATGCTAAGAACTTTAGTGGCGCAGATGGTATGGAGGTTTGCTTAGCGTCGATGGTAAGGTCAGTAGAATTACCTGTATAACTGCAAAGTGATCGGGATCGAATAGCGCAAGAATTCCTGTGCACGGCGCAGATTACACGCTCGAATGTAGACAGGGACTCTCTTCATGGCTTACTGTTCAGTTTTATTCTCAACTATAACATTAACGCATTTCCTGCAGGGAAACAGATATTCGTTAATGGATTCTTCCTGAACTTGAACACACGAATTCTAGAATTACCGTCGGCAATCTTATCACTACTCTACACCAAACCGACTAATTGCTAGCCGATGTTATGAGGTTATAAATCTTACATTTCTTAGTATAATATATTCCAAGAAAAAGTTCACGTGAAATTCGGAACAACTTCGCAAACAAATTATTCTGAGCTCAAATCATACCTCTTAGTTCTGAAAATATACCTGGTAAGACATTACTGACTTATAATTGAACAATATACAGCTTATTATAGTGCTCGAACTCACATCGAAACCGTGGTTACCAAAGAACTTTCCACTTCACCAAAGAAGTTCAACTCTTTATTGCTTATACGTGCACATATAAGCAATCAGGATTTCGTAAATGTAGAAACAAAAGGCTTTCGAATAATTTGAAACTTATACAGCAATTGGCAGTCCGGATCTCCCTTTTAGTTTGTGTACCTTAAAAACAATTGGTCGGAAAAAAAACAAAACAAAACGTTTTTTCCCTCCACTCATTTTCCTCGTCGCGATAAGTTATCTCAAGTAGGTGCGAATTTTAGCTTACAGCTACGACATCGCAAAAATTTTCAGTTCAGGAGGGAGGTTTATTCCGAAGCTTCAACTGATTCCCGAGATTGCCATGGTAACCATGTCAAGAACTAGGAACACCCCATATTAGCGACTCCAGTTAAGTACTGTTTCACTGACAATTTTCTTTCTACATTTGATCTCGCAAATGTAATTGAGAAAAAGACATTTCGAACTCTTCACCATGTGCACAACTGTGAAAACCACTTTTACCTATATACTTGAACACTAATACCGTACACAATCAAATCAAACACACACAGTACATAATGTCGTTTTTGAATAAATGCTATTTTGGATTTGGTTAATTCGAGTTTGTCTTTCTTGCGAATTGTTGCTTGTAAATGATAAACTTTGTATGTTTGAGACTTCGGTACTGACCAGGCGTTTCAAGCCCTCAACAACCTACATATATATTGGTTATTTAAATATTTTACGAAAAATAAATACTAATATTTTATTCAATTTGGCATTGAAACAAAGGCATAGCACCAACCGCTATCACCTTGCGCGCAAGGAAATATTTTTTAATAAAATGCGTCTTTGGCCGGGTTCGAACCAACACACATACTTTTCGTAATTGAAAAATCCCATGTTTTTTTTACCTAAACACTACTCCATCAACGATACAATATTAAAGCATTACTTGCACGAAGACAAAATTCATAAACGTATACTCGAACACGCGAGGTACAGTCAGCAATCTTATCACTACTCTACACCAAACCGACTAATTGCTAGCCGATGTTATGAGGTTATAAATCTTACATTTCTTGATATAATATATTCCAAGAAAAAGTTCACCTGAAAGTAGGAACAACTCCGCAAATGTCTCATACCTTTTGTTTCTGAAAACATTCCTGGTAAGCCATTACAAACATATAATTGAAAAACACAGATTTTATCCTGTGCTCGAACTCGTATCGAAACCGGGGATGTTAAACAACTTACTATGTCACCATTCGTCTCGCATTGACTGTCGCCACTGATATCGTATCGGCTAACAACTGACTAATTCCAGTTTTCATTTAAGTTGTTGCAATGATCAATTTCACCTGAAATTCTGAACTCCGCGAACAAATGCCTTTTATTTCTGAAAATATTCCTGCTAAACTGTTACGGACATATAACTGAAAATCACCTCTTACTTCAGTGCTCGAACTCGCATCGAAACCATGCTTGTCAAACAACTTACCACTTCACCACGCACTCATTCTTCCCGCATTGAATGTCGCCACTTATATTGTGTCGTTCAACAACTGACTGTTTGACTTCAGTTTTCATTTTAGTCGTTGCAATGATCAGTAACTTTCTAGCGCATTAAATGACAATTTATTACATTGGTAATGTGTCCGCATGTCAATCTTTCTATACGGGTTCAAATCCGCGGGCGGTTTTGACTTACTAAAGTCGGTGCAAGAGCGGTAGGTTCTCAATTTTATAGTAATAGGTTCGAATCCGCTGCTAAGGTCTTTAAATAAATTACTGGAATTGTTTGGTTTTATCATGGAATAAAAGTGTATTGATTATTCAATAGAATTTTTAGGAAAATTTCATACTGCTTGCTGCGTGAGGAGAACTTGTACACTTACTCGTCCAGAATTGACTGTCGCCACTTGTGTCGTTCAAAAACTGATTTCTTTTTAATTAATTCCAGAATTATTAAAATTGTTACGGCAAAAACTGCTAAAAAGAACGTTAGTGGCGGCTTTGTGGCGCAGAAGTTTGTTTAGCGTCAACGATAAGGTCAGTAGAGTTACCTGTGAACGGCAAAGTAGTTCGCGATCGAGTCGCGCAAAAATTCTCGTGTAACCACCTAACGATGGGAGGGATGGGGAATTAAACAAAAGAAAAAATACGTCCAGAAAAAAAGGGGGCCAATGAGCATACATACCCTAGGTAAGTTTACTTGAAAGAAGAGAAAAAGCTAAAGGAAAAAAAGACCTACTCTAACCTATACACGGGAAGGGTTGCCATTGTTCAACACGGCAATCCCAATATTCTGACAGCCTAACCGGCATCAAAATGCCACTCCAAGTCAGCACATTTCACTCTGCAGAGACGCGCAAGACTCGCCCACCTTTCGCCAAATTCCAATGGATGGAGTCGCTTCCTTTTCGTTCTGATCTTAACTTTAAACTGATGCTTAAAGAAAAGGATCAGTTCTCGGCCCCATGAAATTCTTTCTGCCGCGTCGTCCATATCACAACTCGTTTAACCCCCAGTAAGAAAAGGAACTCATAGTTCTCAGCCTTAGTCAAAGTAAAGGAGAATCGGGTAGATGTGCGAGGCACATACTTACGCCCTCCCCTTCAAGGAAAAATTCCTCCAAGTCCAAAGACGAACTGCGCCCTCGGCCTTCTCTCTCACCTCCGACCAATTCATTTCTAACCGGAGGTCGGGACCGAACCAGATGCCGAGTATCTTTACCGGCCCGTCCATCCAGAGGAAAGGTCCGGTAAAAGAAATTTCCTTCCGCAAACCCAACCGCAAGCCAACAGACTTATTGCGTTTGATCTTGGCTCCTGTCACCATCTCATACCCTTTGATCTCTTTGTTGACTTCGTTAATCTTGGCTCTGCTCGACACGACAACCGAAACGTCATCAGCATAGGCGGAGTATCTGGCTGAGGTGGTAGCACCAGGTAAGGAAATTCCGCGAAGTACTGGATTCGTCTTCAACTTACAAAGGAAAGGTTCCAACGCAAGAACATACAGCTATGGAGACAGCGGACATCCTTGACGAATGGAGTGAGACAAAATGAAAGGTTTCGATTTTACCCCATTCACTTCTACCAGGGCACCGGGGGACGCATACAGCAGTTGGATCCAAGTGCGAAATTCAGGCCCG
Source organism: Acanthosepion pharaonis (assembly GCA_903632075.3). Lineage (NCBI taxonomy): Eukaryota > Metazoa > Mollusca > Cephalopoda > Sepiida > Sepiidae > Acanthosepion > Acanthosepion pharaonis. Next base: position 14,911 of record CAHIKZ030000164.1, on the reverse strand, counting down.
AAACAGGCGTCCGAAAGAACAACCTTCAGAAATCGATGGTCAACGCTATCGAAAGCCTTGGACTGATCCAAATTGATCAGCGCGGCATCACTGTCGACTTGCTCGATGATCAAGCGTACCAAATGAAGGTTGTCCTGAATAGTCCTGCCCTTCACAGCACAAGTCTGCTAAGAACCAATCAGACTAGAAAGGACAGCCTGCAAACGGCCGGCTAAGACCTTGGCTAAAATCTTCAACTCTGTATTTAGCATCGTCAAAGGCCGATAATTATCTACCCCATACCCACCGTCTTTTTTCTTGCGAAGCAACTTGATCACATCCCTGGTGAAGCGTTGAGATATAGACCCATACTTCATCCAGTGATTGAAAATCAGTGCCAGCAAGGGGACAAAGACGAGCGACTGTCTCAAGTACGTTTCCTGGGGAAGACCATCTAATCCCGGAGTCTTGTCCAGGCCAACCTGCTTCAGCGCATCCCAGATCTCAGACTGTTATGGGACTCCTCGCACCCAGCCGTTTCAGCCACCTCAAGACGGGGAAAGTCGGCTAAATAGGCATCGAACTGAGCAGCGCTCAGACCTGGTAAAAAGCTCTTGAAAGTAGTCATGGAAAGGGTAGTCCGGCAATGTAATGCACGCGATATGCCGACTAGATGCCCTACGAGCTTCCTCTGCACTCAATGAAACGGCCATATTCGTAGCCTCGCAAGACATCCTTTTTAGCCTAGCCCTAACTACCAGAGCTTGATCCTTCTTGATAAGCAAGGAGGCCAGCTCGGCCTTACCTACGGCTACGTCTCCACTAACACGGGTTTTATCGCCCGATCAACTTTTTTCCTCACGGGACTTTTGCGCTGCTAACCCTGCTATATTGAGTCGTCGACTAAAATCAGCAGCAAAAGACCTAAGTTTTGATTTCAACGTATCTCACCACTTATTCCCAACCACAGCCCCCGACAATTCTCGCTGTAGCATTAGTAAAAGCCGGTCCTGGAAATTTTGCTCAACAAATAATGATGCGTTCAATTTCCAGTAGCCAGCCATCTTAATCTTAGGCTTATCTAAATTCACCCGAACCCGGACAAGCCTATGATCCGAGTAAATTATAAAATGGAAACTTGGACATTCTAAGAGCCCTACTTCGACTCTCTTAGCTAGAACTCGGTCTATGTAGCTTGCGCTCACCACCGTATCCGAGCTGCCGCCCCTAGTCCAAGTTCATACTACCTACTGGGGGGGGGGGCTTATTTCGATACTTATCGACGAGATCAAACCCGTCGATGAAATCCCAAAACGACTTAAAATCCGGGTTGTTAGTACCCAATCTTTGCCCTATACGATATATATCCGGATCAAGGACGGCATTCGAATCACCCGCTATAACTACTGTACGAGATGTCATCAAAAACGGCTCGATATGCCAAAACAAAACAGGCCGCTGCGCATGGGCATTGGGCGCATGAACCCCAATGAGACGAAGAGCCTTATCCTTTATGGTAATATCCAGCACGCAAAGCCTGCCCGCCGGATCCGTGAAGACAAGAGCACACGCCGTATCCAGAGACTTGCTCACCAGCCAGGAAACACCACTCGAGCGCCCATCAAAACATGCTGAATAGAGGACGAACCTCTTAGACATAATGTCCCCATGGTCGCGAGATAAAAAATAGGTCTCCTGGACGCAACATACACCCACTCCGAGGCGCTGAAGATCGCGATCAAGTCTCGCCCATCAAGACTCCGATCTCAGGCTCCGGACACCAGAGTACCATTATCAGACTTAATTAGGGTTGGGAGACTGTTTTGAAAATGGTCGGGGTCGACAGCCTCTCCCATAGACCCATGGCTCATCTCAGTTTTGATGGTAACTTATTGAGAGATTCCGCCTATATCCCTGGGAAATGTCAATTTAGGTGCTCTATAGAGCGAGTCGTGAACTAAAACTGAGACCCTCCCTCCTTAATGCAGTTCCCATAATCTTTTGCTCGCTCGGCTTGTGCGGGGGAGATATGACAGACATCCTCCCCCGAGTTGTATATATGCCGTTGAAATTTTTTACACTTGTCTTTAAGCTCCTGAGTGGGGCTTCTTTGTCTTTTGGGAGAAGGAGGGGACATTTCAACATCTTTAACAGGGAAGGACTAGCACTGTGAAGAGGGGTGTAGATAGATCTTTGTTTAACTGGGGAAGGACTGGGAGAGGCATAGGATGATCTTTTTTAACGGGGGAAGGACTGGGAATATGAAGAGGTGTCTATCCGGATATTTGTCGGCAAGGGCTGGGATTTCTGCTGAGGGGAACTGGTTTAGGTGTTGCCAGAGGGAAAGTTTGTTTCTTGGGAGACGGTGTGGATGGAACAGCAGACGTTGAATGAGAAGGAGATTTAGGCAGGGTCTGTTTCTGAAGGTCTAATTTTTTTTAATTCTTTAATCTTTTCAGTTTTTTCATAACCCGGGTCATACTTTTTTTATTGTTCCTTGAAAAGTTGTTTTGAGGCTGGGGCATCGCCCTTAACGTTGCCAGAGGGAGTGGGGCTGTGTGTGCCTTGGGGCTTCATTGGACTGAGGACCCGCTGTCTGGCGCTTTCCTCTGGCCTTAGCAGCAACCAGACATTCCCCCTCCCCATTCTCCACAACTGCACAACCATCAGGAGAAGGCTCTTTGGAGAATGTGGACTTCGATGTTGCGCCAACCGGAGTTTTAACCGTACCGGTCCCGGAACCTGGCATGCTCATTACAGGCGAGGTGGTAGGTAAAGACCCGGTCAGAGGGGGATCTTGGTCTACTGGAGCTTGACTTCCAGAGGCCTTCTTCTCTGGGCAGGAAGAGGAGAGGTGACCAGTCTCTTCGCTCTTCCAACATACCGGTTTGCGGCCGGTCACAATGACCGGCAGCCTCCAGCTCCCTACTTCCAGACAGTAGGGGATGGAGAGGAAGGCTTTTCGATCTAACAATATTTAAAAACTCCACCTCGCCCACCCCCGTTCAGGCTATCGCAGGAAGCGCCTAGTATCTTGCCATACTGCGATAGGACAGCAGCCAGGTGTTCCCAGATAATCTGTGGAGGGACCTCGTATATTGCTGTTTTGTTCCTTCTTCAGCCTTCATACTCTGTGCCTAATATTAGGTATTTGGTTATCAAGTTACGACCTGAAGCAGCAACAGTCTTCCGGCGTGTGTAGCAATACATCCCACATGAAATAGCCGGCTCTTTTAACGATTCTGAGGGTCTTGAACCCCAAGGACTCCAGTGATTTTATCTCTGTGTCTTTCGTCGAGCGACAAATTTTGCGCGAACGCTTGTCCAAGACGAAAACCGACAGTATTCTTTTTTCAATCATCCTTAATTCTTGGGGGTCCTCTGAAAGTCCACCTTCTACGACAAGTTTAGCGTAACTCTTAGCTCACTCCAAGAACTCCGCAATATTGATAATACAATTAGGGGGGACTTCCAACAAGAGGGCGATTCCCCGGCCTCAACATTATCTTTTTCCTTATTCTGGGCATTAGTGACTTCCATATTTTGGGCTTTTACAATTTGGCCGTACTTTTAGTTGGGCAGTTTATTTCTTCGTTATCTCGGCAAAACTGGGTACTCGTTTGTGCTGCCTTTGTCAGGCGGGTGTTTTTTGATTGAAAATAGATGTTTTTATATAGACCTTCTATAGTCGGCCAACATTTTTTCTTTTTTTAATGAGAAAGGACGTAATTTTCGGGGGTTTTTTTTCTCACCTTTTTTTTCAATATAAGACGGGAATGGAAGGGGAGGGGTGGTTAGAACAAGGGACGCCTATAGGCAAAAAAGAAATAAAACAGAAAAAAAGGTTAATAAACAAAGTTCGCCAAGAAGCGAAAACAAAATTAAGACGATATTCACAAAAAAAAAACAACCAAAAACAATTAAATATGGTAAATAAATAAACAATACAGTAAAAAAAACTGACGAGAACAATTGGTCACAAACAAACAAAATTAAAACAGTTCAAATGAAAAACACAAAACAAACATTATAGGAACGAAGACACGAATAAATTACACAAATAAGGTAAACTATTAAAAAAACACTAAATATTAACGTAAAAAGGACAGGCTACAAATACAAATACGAAACAATACGTATTAACTAAACAAAGAAATCCAAAATGGCTGTTAAAATTAAAGGTTTGCCAATAAACGAATATAGAAAACGGACAAGTTAGAATAAATAAACACAAACAGGATGAATATGAACACAGAAAAATTAAACAATTAAAACTCAGAACACTTAACAGATATTAAAAAGGAAATGAAATAAAGAACGAATTAACACATAAATAACACGTAGTAAAACAAAGAAAAAAAAATAAAAGTCTGACGTCAACAGAAATATTATTACGCAGAAAAATAAACAGATAAACTCTAGGAGTGGAGTATAGAAATTCAAAAAAAATGAAAAATAATAACCTAAAAAGGAAACTTTCAAGTAAAAATCAAAACTAATAATAGAATAAAAGGACAAAAAAAGGTAATGCAAAAAAAAATAATTAAATAAATAAAAAACTTGTGACACAATTTAGCGGTCGCGTGAAAATTAAAAGCGAGAAATAAAAGGCGATAAGAAGCTGAAATAATTAAGGCGATAAGGAGCTATCACGAAAAGAGAAACTGAGCGATGTTATTTTTTTCGACTTCGACTTCTAACCAAAACAATTTATTTTTAAAGAACGAAACTCAATATACTTGTACGGTGTTGCCTTTGCTCGAAACTTGCATTGCGGCCCGGCGAAATTTCGTCTACCTTCAAATCAAACGTGGGTAAAAAAGTCAAAAGTTACTTCGGTAACCAGACGTTGGAGGCGAGCTGGGAACGACAAAGCTGATAAAATTCCCAAAGAATCAAAAAAAAGCGCCGCGACCAAAAAAAAAAAACAGGATAACACGGGGGCAGAGAAAAAACTGAAAAAGGAAAAAAAAAAAAAAAATCAAAGAGAGTTTTCAAATAATAGTCAGGAAAAAAAACGTAAAAGGTAAAATAAAACAGAACTTAACTAAATCGGACTTTGCAAAAACAAAAAGGTAATTTCCAAGAAAGGTGATAAAGAAGGTCTTGTCAAGTCTAGTAAGGACAATGTCTAACCAGGCAATAGGCGTAGACCACTGTACCTCCACATCAGTTTGTATTTATGGCTGACACTAGCCAATCATATTCCTGTGAGGGGGAACCCAGGTGTATGCATATTCATTACATCATCTGTAATACTCATTCTTTCTATTTCTGAACATTTTCATTGAGTTATTTCTCTTTAACCTGCTTGCATCTGTTCCTAATTTCTTTTTGCAGATTCCTATATTCTCTGTTGATATTGTTTCTTGTCTCTTTTTCACCATGTTAATAATTTCATCTATCACCTATTCTTTGTATAGTTTTCATTGGGATGGTCTCAACTGTTGATGTTACTAAAGCTTCTCTTAATCTGTTGCACTTTGAGTTTTTATTCTTATTTTGTCTATTGTATTAGCTTTTAACATTGTTCATATATTTCTCCTTCAAACTGGGTTATTCAGGAATCTGTCATATTGCAATTTTCATGCTGCCTTTGCCATCTTCAATTTCTGTAGTTTCTGCTCCTACAGTCAGTACTTGGCTATAATTTGCAGTGTAAAACTGAATTCCTGAATCTGTTATTGATAGTTATATAGTTGACTGGGTTTTCATTTCTCCTCCTGGGCTTCTCCATATCTATATATGTCTTTAGTGTTCTTCAAACCACTTGTTGTGGTTTGCATAGTACTACATATGCTATGAAAAGTGAAACATCTACTAGCTTAAAAGTAATAAAGACAATCATTCAAAATCTGAAAATATTCTATCTCAGAAGTTCAGAAAGCAAAAACTCACTCGAGTTTTAATAATGGATTATTTTACAAAAACTCTTTCAAATTCACCGAATATAATATGCATTAAAATGTATACTTCTGGAATCATTGTGCATAATACAACAAAACTGAAAATGATAATCTGAATAAATCATTAACATGTTCGGACCTCATATCAAAATTTCAAACAAGATCATATATTTTCTCTATTGGAATATATGTACAGTGTAACCTCAGATCATGAACGCCTCTCATTACGAACTAATCGGTTCATGAACAAATTTCCTGAACCCAAAACGTCTTGGGTGATTAGTGGTGTCTAGAGTGATGAACCATAGACATCACCAAACTGTTGCATTATTTCACAGGTAACTGATTAGATAGAAATCATTCTTTCTTTTGATTTAATTATTTATCTTATTGCAATTGTGCCATTCAAAATATTTATTTCAATTGTATAAAAAATAGCTGCCATATTAGTGTTGCTTTTCATTAAAAAAAACTGTCAAATTTTTATTTACAGATACTGACACAAAAATCAGTAGAAAAATCCAACTTCTGTTGGGAATATACCAAGGGGGAATCTCAATCACCGTGGTTGAGACGGGGATATACAAGCAGTATATTCACGATGACAACTGTTTTCAGTCACTGCCAATTTCAGATTTAGTACCCAAAAACTAATATTTGCTAACATATAGCAGTGATCAAACTTTGATTTTATAACAACTTTCCACCAAAAACATTAAGAAAAATACGTTTTCGAGAGTGGAAATAAGCAGTTTTGAAATTTGTATTTAACAGCAAAATTGTACAAAAAGAAATATTTACATTTATTCCCTTTCAATTGTAATACTTCAACACACCTGTTTTGCATTGAATCAATAAGTTTTCTGAGAGTTTCAGATGGAATTTCATTCCAATACTGTTTAATGCAAGATTTTAAAGTTTCTCTATCTTCATATTGTCGTTTATGTTTGTATACTCGTCTTGACAAAATTTCTCAAAACTTTTCTATTGTGTTTAAATCTGGAGACTTAGTGGGCCAGTTCAATACTTCAATGTTTTTTGTTTTAAACCAGTCTTTGTGGGCTTAGAAGTGTGTATGGCTGCATTGTCCTGTTGAAAAATGGCATTATTGGTGTCTAGACGATTCAGAAATAGGACAGGACTTTTGTCTAACACATTGATATATCGAGCAGAATTTTTCTTTCCTTTCCACTACTAAATCAGCCTTTCCAGACACAGAAAAAGCTCCTCAAACCATAACAGATCCTCTTACAAATGGTCTTTTTGAAAACAGCTGCTTCTCCTTTTTTTAAATCATGCCAATAACACTGGTAGCCATCGGGCCCATCTAAATTAAACTTTTTCTCATCAGAAAACACCAGTGTTTCACATTTCTATTTGTCCATGTTACTTTTTTCTTTACCCAATCTATGCACATCTTCTTGTGTTTGCATTATTTCACAAGTTTTCTTTTTTGCCTATGTAAATAAATAATTTCTTTGCATTATGTTGAATTTGTGGGCACAACACTCGGATTTTAATTTTTCACTTTTAATCCATGTAGACTAACTCTACATATTCATATTGGCTGATCAAATATGCACAGGGTAACATTTATAGCCCATGCAATCCAGTTTGGATTTATTGTTAACTGACTTAAAGATTTTCCCTATAAAACAGCTGTTTGTATATATATATGCCAGAACAAATGAAATTAAGTTACTTATACTAGAATGCACTGATCGTGTAGGGGATATGTGCTTAATTTGACTGCGTGTAAAAGATACATATATCCTCCATAGATTTATATTATTCTTCAACAAAAGAAAGCATAAAACAAAATTGAGAAAGGACAAAGCAATAATTTGGTTACCAAACAATTTTCATTTTATTGCAAAAGGGTTTACAAACGCGTAGAATTTTGATTGAAATGTTGTTGTAGTTTGTTTATTTAATTAACGTTAAACTAAAAATATGTGTGCATTTGACTGATGTTTGTGAGTTTAACTAAGGAGTTATGTTTTGTAGAGTGTGTGATTAAAGTTTCAAAAAGTGGAATATAGCAATAACCTTTTTATTAGATTTAAAACAACAAATTTACATTAAATGTGGGTAAATTTAGTTTGAGTAGAGTTATCTTCCTTTGATTGCTGTTGAAATAGAACGTTCTTGAAAGTTTGGAAGATGTAATGTTACTTCACTTACGGAAATAAGTCTAAGCTGTTGTGTGAAAGATTTGATGAGTGAATTCTCTGATGGCTGAGATTGTGCTAAGTAAGAATTAGCTTTTAGATTAAATCAGAATGGAGTGACGTGGAATGGTCTGAGGAGTTGGTTGCTGTCGCAGTTCTCATTGGCGAGATGCGCTCGTGTATCGAATTTATTTAGTTTCTGATCACGAGATAGGCTCCGAATTGCTTGGTATAATTTGTTTTCACTCGGGTCAAAAACTAGGTTGTTTCAGTTCGGACGTAGTTGAGAACAGGTGATTTGTATTTTTTAAAATATTTGTTAACCAATCAGAAATCATCCTTGCAAAAACTCAGATTGGAACCTGATATGTTTAGTTGTGCTGATCGAGAACTAATTTTAATATTTATTGTTCAATCAGGACAATAAATATTAAAATTAGTTCAATGACAGAATTAAGGAAACTTAGGTGTGATCCAATTTTTTTTGCACAAAAATTGAACAAGTCATTTTTAGCTATTTGTAATGTTGTAAAATTAGAATTCTACAATTGTAATCAAATTTTAAAAAATCCTGATCTCAGATACAATAAAAATATTATGACCAGATTCCTGGCTTTGATTACAAAAAGCAACATTTTATGCTTACTTCTGTATTAATAGTTTAATCATTAAACATCTTTAGTGAGTAATAATAGTCATGTTATTTAAAATATGTGGATTTATCTCATTTTTAGGTGTGATGTGGTTCCATTCGTCATGAAGCAGCCATTAACAGACAACAACGCACAGTCCAGGAAGATCAGGGAAGAGATTTGCTGTTCTTATAAGCAATCACTGTTAAAAGATAAAAAAATTACAAAGAAATCGTAATGAAACTCCCAGTCAAAGGCTGAGCGAAATATTAAAATAAATAGTATCGTATTTTCCGGTTTACAAGACGCACCCTAATATTGGAAAGAAATTTCTAAGAAAAAAAGTCATTCTCATACAACAACACATTCACCAAGCGTCCCTCATATACTAGCGCCACATATTGTTTACCTTAATCACTCATCCGATTTTGTTTGTATTGCAATGGCGTACTAGTCAAGAGCAGAAAGGCACTGCTCGTAAACAGAGCATGTTTAAGATTATGGCTCGGCTCCAGGAAGGTTTATAGTCTTGGAAATACTTCTAACAGCTAAGTACTGACGTTACATCATATAGAAAGATATACTTTATCATCTGTTACCAAATTTACATATTATTCATTATTATTCACAGCTTTTAAACATTTTAGCCACAAGAATATAACACCTAATAAATATTGAATATAAATAACAGATTTCAAGTCTTGTTTGCCAGCAGGCGTCACTCATTTCTGTTCTTCCTTCTCTTAAAAAAAAAATAATCCAAGGTAAACAACTCTTCCATTTCTGATAAGAGTTGTTTCCCTTGGCCGGATAAAGTATGGAGTATATTTGGGGCATACAAATTTTATATAGATTGGTATCACTCACACACACACATACACACACACATACACACACACACACACACACACACAACGCATTTTAAATAATTAAAATTTTTCTTTTAAGTAAAATTTTGGTTTTATTTTCGTAAAAAATAATTTAAATTAGTTTTTAGATATTTTTAACATTGGTCACTCATCAAATTAGAGACGAAAAAAAAAAAAGAATGAAATTTAAAATCTCTTAAAAATCCAATATTTGTCCTGGAGAACGCTTCCAAATAATTAATCCTTAAATTTAGTAATTTGTCATAATTTTTTAGAAATAATACTTTTTTCTTGAAACATAGTGAAAATAATGGTTATTTACACATGGTAGGCTGTGAGCAGTTGTCAAAGTTAACAACATTACTCTTCTACTGTCAACCCCACATAAGTGGTATTTACCAACATTCCCAAAAGGTAGGATGTGGCACAAGGCCAATTTTTATGTGGGGAAAATTTGAACCTGAGGGATTGGACAAAAATTGCCCATAGACTCCGTATACACAGCGTTTGGTAGCTGTCCAGACGAGATTCTGCTCTTTGGCATAACCTTGTCTGGGTTCCTCTCCGCCCAGATGCAGACAAGCAGAGCACTCACAAACCAAGAGGTTTTGCTGCCTCTCTACATTGAGCATAAAGCTATAGTTGTTTTTGTTCTCTGTACTTTACTCTAGAAAATGGTATTAATTTATATTTTAAACATAAACATCTTTAACTACATATAACCAATTGTTGTAACTTGTACTTACCTTGAAAATTGATGTAGAGGTGTGGGGGGAAGCAATGCAATTCCAATAGTTGTGTGGCAGTCAGCCAAGGTAAGAAACAGGGAATCTGTTTCTGTTTGTCGACCAGTTTTTATGTTTGGTGTTGTAGTAGATCCTATCTGATTGGATGGATGAGAGTACAAAACATTTGACACCATCTGAAAAGCTATAAAGGAAATCCTTTTTTTCACCCTCCAGATAGTTTTGTTAGTTCTATTAGTATGTTTCTACATTATACAGTTACGATATTAGATACTGTTATTATTAAAAGGACAGACGTTTCATGTAAGCAATGATGCAATTGGTTACAATCTCAAACTTTCATTACCCGAGACACTGTGAAGTGCTGCTACAACAGGCAAGAGTTTTCTCATTTTTCTCCTTTCACACATCAAGTTTAGGGTACAACGCTTCTGAGTTGCCTAGCTGTCCGAGTTTTCCCTCCCCCAATCCATCAGCATAAAAAATCTGAGACAATAGTTTATGAAATTAATTTTTTTTTTTTACTGCTATTGTTGTATAAAAATAGTTAAAATGAAAAATAAAATTTAAATCGAGTTCATATTTGAAAATGGCATTAAACTATATACCTATTTTTTGATTCTTCATTTAATTAAAACATCTTGTTATGAACTGGATTACTTTCAGATTTGTACTAAAAATTACAAGTAATTTTTTAAAATAAAAGTTGATTATAGATTTTTTCTGTCATAAAATAATGTTTTATTAAATTATTCAAGCACCAGCTCTCAACAGAAATCTTTTTTGAATTGTATTGGAATAATTTTCAGTATGTTCATGATAAATTAGAAGAAGTTTTTTTTTGTTTGTTTTCATTATTAAAAGTGTTTTTTGTTTGGTGATTTATAAGTTCAATTTTTCAAAAAATAAGTTTTTCTTGAATTTTTAATGATTCTGATTATATATATATATATATATATATATATATATATATATATATATATATATATATATATATATATATATATATAAAAAGCAGATTTTAAAATGGATGCATCTATTTCCTCATCTGGAGAAAATTTAGGGATTAACAACCAAAAGATTGTTTTTTGGTCCATGTAAAAACATCTGTATGAAAATCATTAAGATTATTTTCTATTTAATTAATAGTATGTTAAGCTCTATCACTGATATTGAGTGCTTTCCAATAAGTTCCGTGCACATATAATATATAAATTATATATAGAGAAATTATATTTCAGAGTAATTGGTTTGTGAATATAAAGGCGTGAATAGGAATGCTCATTGCTTTTCTTTTGTATCAGAAAATGATTAAGAAATAATGAAAATAACAAAGATCAGTATTTTAAAATCACAAAAATGTAATTTGTTTTGGGAGGCTATGATTATTTAAAGCTTTGAATAACAATAAAATTGACATTAGATCTCCCTTTTAATGCATTTTTGTCAGGGTCATTAGTACTCTACAGAATTCATATGAATTTTTAAAAGTTTTAATTGTAAGCCAGGAACTTACATGAATCCTGTAAAGAAATGTGTTTTGTAGTAGTGGATAAAAATACCACTGGCTTGGGTTTTGGGCAGAGTAACAATTTAGTTATTGTTCTAAATTCTAATAAAAATACCCTTTTATAAAAAGGTATACTTCCTGTGTTTGTATTGCTATCCGCAAAAAGGTAGCGATGTGCAAATATTAATGAAATGTGGAGATGGCTTAATAAAACGGTTTTCCTATTGAATTAAGAAATAATTAAATTAATATACCCCAAAAATATCAGATATTTTTTATTTTAAGGTAAATGCCTTTATAATATTTATAGGGTATTTATTTGAAAATAGTATCTATTGTTATTACAAATCTTTGATATATTACAAAATATAGATATGACTTGAATTAATTACAATAATATTAATATATTCCTTAATAAATAAATAAATATTTCACACCTGAATTTTACAAATCCTCCAAAAACGTTTTAGAAAAAGAATGTGAAACACTAAATTTTTTCAGGAGAAAAAAATTGTTTTCAGTGTAACTGTCAAGTTTTGTGAGTTTTATATGAAAATTCTCTATATTTCATATTTAATAGAAGTAGAATATAATATTTAGCTATCAATAAGAAAGGAAGCCTAACTGCAAGATATGTACTGAAAATCATCTATTAAAACTAAGTAATTATGGCATACTTTTTTATACATTAAAAGCATAGTATTTTTCTTCATTTTTAATAAATTATCTATAAAAGTAATTAAGTTTTCTAATTTTAAAAACAAACACAGCAGATATGTTCAAATTTTATATCCTCTGTGAAAACTTTGCAAACAAAAAAGCATACAAACAATCTGTACATGTCAAACAGAGGATATCTCTGTGTGTGTGATATCTCTTCACTGGAGATTCATCCAATCGATTTTGACCAAACTTGGCATATACATTGTACAATGTAAGAGATAGGTTCTTAGCATAAAAAATTGATAATTTTTAGAAAAGTCAATAATCGATAAAGCCGACCAAAAAATCGATAAATTCAACTTTTCTAATCCAATTACCTTCAAACTCCGTATGTAGGTTACTTACATCATGACAAGCTCAATGATAATTCATTTTTATTTCTACACCATTCTGTTTAGTGAAAAAATGCAAAAAACCAACAATCGATTTCAAAACAAATTTTAAACTAAAAACTCCCTCAATTTTCAAGCAATCTAATACAAACTTCACCCAATTGTAGCCCACATTAAGTTAATTGTTTAACAGTCATTTAACTTGGTAATTGAGTCTACTCATATAGTGAAAACCTGCATAAATAACGAACAATGGCGATTTTAACTGGTTGCTTCCTTATTTTTTGTTGATCTTTCAACTAATTTTCATCAAACTTAACAATCGCCTTATAAATGTATCCTGTTACATATCTGGTAGTACACTGACAAATTGAATTTCAAAAACTCCATAATAATTGTGATCTGAAGTGGGTCTTCATATTGCCTCTTTTATCCTTCATGTCCTTGACTAACTTCATTTGAATAAATACAGACTAGTTCTCTTATATCAGTAACTGCATTAATTCAAAATGTTTTTTATGAAAGTATTTAAAGTAATTGAAGATAGACTGTTATATGTAAACATGATGCTGTTTTTGCTCCATTCTAATTGGATGCTTTTTCTGATCGACCAGGTGGGTATGGCTTACTAGTATTCTATATTTGAAGAAAAAATATTAAAAAGTCACTGTTAAAATTTGATAGGCAAAAAAGCTTGTGAAAATTGTTTTCTTAAAGAAAAAAGAAGACAGTAATGTCTACACATATAGTATGCCTAATTGCAATCAGGATGATAGTTTCAAATAAGTAGAAATGACAACTGCAATTGGAAATTACTTTCATGTATTTTATGTCATGGTTTCAAAATATTTTATCAACCATCAGAAAATATCAGCAAATTTCTATATATATTCTATTTTTATCATTCATCAACAATTAAAAAGTAACCAAAAATTATTTGTTTTAATTATAAGAAAATAATTGTTAAATATTTTCAAATTCCAATTTAATCTAATTTCCCAATGAAGAAAAATATCTTTAAGCGACATAAAACAATCATTTTATGCAAGAAAGCATCAATAATATTGTTTCTTTGTTTCCTATGAAATCATGGACACTATGAATGCTGAGAAATTGTAATTAAAGCAAGATATGATCATTTGATATTTATTATCAGTAAAAGGTTTTATCCTATAAATTAATAACTGAACATTTTAATTTCAATAATCATGTTACACTAATCATATTGTGCTTTGTAACACAAAACATCTGAAGTGCATAAATGCATCACAACTATTGTTGAGAGAGTCAACAGCTGAATCTGTTTGCCACATTACATTTACAGATATTAGATTATTTTAATGTAGAAAGATCCAGAAAAGTAACTTGTCTCCCATAATGAAACGAGAACCTATTAAAAACAACAACTATTTTGATGCTGGAAAACATTATTTAACTTAGTTTATTGCAAGGCGATTGTAATAAGAGTTCAAACAAAAAATGCATTCAGTCACCAGTTAGAGGAGTTATTAAGTTTATTTTATTTCATTATGTAACGAAAAAATGTCAACATGAGATTTCAAAGAGATTTCCTGGATCTCTCAACTCAGAAATACAACTATTTTATTTTGCATTCAAGCAAAACAAAATTAATTTTAATTAAAAATTGAAATGAAATATAAAACTTAATCTTTCAGTTTATCTTTCTGAGAGCACACTGAGAATTTCTCTTTTTGTTGTCATTTTCCCCCCACCCGCAAAAAAGAAGCTTTCTCCAAAGATTTAGCAAAACAAATATTAGACAACAAAACAAATATTTGCGCAAAACTTTATCAATTACGGAGTTGAAATTGTTTTTCATTTATTTTTATCAACTATCAATTATTAGATTTTTTAATCGGTATGTTCAACTTTCTTTAGCTTTAGTGTTAAAATATGGTTAAAAAATGTTTCACAAACGAAGCCATTTTGTCAACCTTAATAAATAAAGAATTTTTGTCTAATTTTTATGTGTTAATGTATATATATTTAAACATTCCCTCTAAGTGCTTATCATAAAACATC